>CM050163.1:248578517-249015488 GCA_027410445.1 Discoglossus pictus
GACATACAATCACCTCATATTATGTATACTGAGCTCAGAGAGCATCCTAGCTTTGCACAGGACACCTCTCTAACCATGGGACATTAAAACATAAGTAAATAAAAACTATCTCATTGCCCAGCTCCACGCACCCTCGCTTACGCTGCTGGAGACAAAGGTGTCTGCACGTGATCTCTATGCTCTGAGGAGAAGGAGAACCAAAGTAGCAGAGTGGCGCAGCGGAAGCGTGCTGGGCCCATAACCCAGAGGTCGATGGATCGAAACCATCCTCTGCTAGTTTTGCTCTTGACACGGTAGCGCACATTTGTTCATTTGAAAGAAAAGTCAGGGGGAAGGAGGGAGTTCATCTGTTTTGTTTCTGGGTATGGAATAAAATTCCGAAACAACCTATTGTAAATTTGATCACACTCTACCGTAGATAGAAATGAAAATGAAAAAAAAAAAAAAAGAAGAAGAAGAGATACATGTATTTTGACTCTGACTCATTAACATACAATGTCTTCATCTGAGCTCAGATGAAACTAGTGAATGGACTCGGTAGATATTAATGAATAGATTTAAGTTGTAAAGGGCTTCCAAAACAGTGGCCCATACAGGGATCAAACCCACGACCTTGGCGTCATTAGCAGCAAGCCCAAACCAACTGAGCTAACCGGCCGCTACGACGGACTTGACCTATACATCTGACCGCCTAGGTAAAAGGCTGTATTACTGGGGCACAGGGTGTATGGGCTGTCATCAACTTTTGCGTCCAAAATAAGGGAGAATTTGTTTCCTAAATTTGCCACGCTTCATTCACTTTCACAGACACTAGTTGCAGCCCACAAACAGCTGCACTCTATACCAGCTCTGAGTGGGAACCATCCCTAATTTAAAACCAATGAGAGGCCCAAAAGGCAGAAGCCTCCCCGTCGGGGAATCGAACCCCGGTCTCCCGCGTGACAGGCGGGGATACTCACCACTATACTAACGAGGACTAGCTGAGGGAAGCCGGCTTCCTTCCACTGGGGTTGTATCAAGTGCAGGCCATGGGTTGATCGCACCACCTGTAGAAAAAAGAAAACCATGTTAAAGACAAGCTGCTAGAGCAAAGGGAGAGCTGGCTAGCGAGAGGAAATCAAGAGTGGCCGCTGCTAGGGCTCCAAGGAGGTCCCCAGCCTCTAAACTAGAAATACAAACATACCAATGGACTTTCCTTCCACACACACACCCCAGCAAGTGGACCTTTAGGCAGTGGAATCTAGAAACTCAAAGCTACACCCAGCAGCCTCCTCTACAATGGCATAATAACCCCCCCCCCCCCCCCTTACACACACACACACACAAATATCAAAGCCTGCGGTTTAAAAAGATATGCAAGGTTTCTAGATTTTACAAAGTACGTATTTATTTCCATGCATGTACTTTGTCTTATTAAGAAACAATTAAAAGCTCTGTGTTTACGGCCTGAAATCATGCAATCTATAATTAAGCTACCTGCAAGTAAATCAATACATCGGTAGATTACGTATGGAGTAAAATCCAGGAACCTACCATAGCCCTTTAACTGCACAGGGTATGTGGGTTCATGCCATTCCAGAACCCCTGCTTCTGCTAGATCACAGTGAGAGGAGCCCAACAGAGCTGATGACCTCACAATCCCTACTATGACCTGAGACTTCCCAGCTCTCTGTCATTCCCCTGATTGCCATGTCAGTTCCAAGTGAAATGCGGCCCTTACAAGCAGTAGCTGTCACTGCAGCAGCAGCCTGTGGCAGATAGAGGGCGCTCCTAAGGCTGAGGGAAGAAAACCTGCTTGAGCTGAGTGAGTGAGTGAAAGAAAGAAAGCCAGCTTGGAGGGGTGACCAGAACTTCCTGAGATGCCCCTCAAAAGCCAGCCCCAATAAACAAGAACACATCACCTCATATTATGTATACTGAGCTCAGAGAGCATCCTAGCTTTGCACAGGACACCTCTCTAACCATGGGACATTAAAACATAAGTAAATAAAAACTATCTCATTGCCCAGCTCCACGCACCCTCGCTTACGCTGCTGGAGACCTTCTGACGCCTGGAAACAATCTTAGGGCTTGAAACCTCTATGGCTCCTATCTTCATCTCACCTACCCTGCCTTGAACAGCACCTAAGGAAAGAGTCACCTGAGCCACCAAAGCAGGGTACAGCTTATCCGCAGCAACCACATTCTACACAGGTTCATTTGAATACTTGGGAAGGGCCCTGGACGTGACCTGTTTGTAGAGTCTGCCAAGAAAGAAATGAAATCTTGAAACATACATAGGCAGAGCATGCAAACATAGAAAAATCTGTGTGTGTGTGTGGGGACACCTCTTTCCCCCCAGTTCCTACACCCCTGGGGGGGAGGGGTTATTGAGTAAACTAGTCAAGGGTAGGTAATTTAATAATTGAACCAAAGTTGTATTGTTGTATTGTTGCCTATAAATGTTCCACATATCCCAATAAAGAAACACTTTTTTAGGGAACATAATCAAGGCCTTCTCTCCTTATTTAGAGGCTATAACCTCTGTTTTGTTATTTTTAACCACTTGATTCCTGTTCTGAATCATGATGGTCTTAAATAGAAGTAAGTCACTGAGATGCCCATCCAGTCCACAGTCCAAAGAAGGATTTTTGTAACTAATGCAGGTGGATTTTGGAGCTGAATAAAAAACCCTCCCACTTATTGAGCTTTCTCCCAACTCTAATTTAATATATTAGAAAAGAGGCATGTGAGCCTGATGCTGATCCTTGTAGTCTATGTACACTGGTATAATACACTTATGCTGGGAGGAATATAAGAGGCACAGGTGACTGATTTTAGTTTTCTTATAGTTTAGTTTTTGATAGGAAGCCACTGCCTCTCTAATATTCATCAAGATCATGTTCATTGCTTCAATTACCACATCTATACATCTCAGCCTCTACTGCCCCCTTTTTCATGTGCCTTCAATCTTTCCCAGCATCATAGTCTTCTCTATGGAATCCTGTCTTCTCATGATATTATCAAAATATTTTAGCTTCAGCCTCAAACCTTCCAGTGAACAGTTTGACTTCATTTTCTGTAGTATGGATTGATTGGATCTTCTTTCAGTCCAAGGGGCTCTAAGTATTTTACTCAAACTTTTATTACTAAATCTAAAAAAAACAAACCTTTTACTTTTCTGAGAAATTCATTTTTATAGTTTTTTTTTTTGCGAATCTGTTTTCATGACAAGAAGTAACATTGTTCTGGTAAATTGAGCTGGTTGTTATGATTTCCTTTACTAGCTGTAGAAATCATTTGGTTAAGAGAAACAAACACCTTTAAAGGGATGTGGACGGATCCCTGTTTGTTTGGATATCTAAACATCATTTTATTAACACCTGCATCCTATATTTATAATAGAACTACAATTAACTACTAGTACAGATGAACTAAACTAGTGTTTGTGAAGGTAGAAAACATAACTGGATTGTTTCCATGGATTGAGAGATGATCTGATCAGAAAGCTGTCCGAAATATTGTCTTAGCTGCATTAGACACGGCAGTGAAGTGATCAAGGTATCAGATCAATACTCCCATCAGGATATACCTCTTGGGCAGTGCTACAGTTGATGTATTTTTACTACAATACTAAATTGATATATGAGTGCGTCAGTACTACACTGGTCCTTCATCCACAGATGTATTTGAACTACAGTGCAACAGTGGGTGTATTTGTACTACAGTACTACAGTGGTCCAAAGATGTATTAGCTGACAGTGGTGAGAGTGTTTCCATCACAAGGGCCGGGCATCCTCTGCTTTTGGACATGTCCTAATGACATTTTATTGTCCTTCCTCTGTAATAACCTGGACATACAAGCTGCTGACACATTTGATAACAGGCTTAACAATTATATATGTTTGTAACTAAGATCTAAACAAAGGCAAAACTAGACGTAACTAGAAAAAATATATATTTTGATGCTTCTGCTGATCCCTGGAGGAATACATGATTATTTGGTGACAGTTGTGTGTGAGAAGTACTTTTACATTTGTGTATTACTTATAGTTAATATTGCAAGCTGCCAGCTCCTGTGCTGGTAAAAGGGAACATGTCAACTATCACCCCTCTCCTCTCTTTAATGTTTAGTATATAAGAACACCCCTCAGGCTCCAAACTATCAAGAAGAACTGATGACAGACAGGATAGGATAATCTATATACAGAGACTGCTAAATTAAAAGTTCACTTTAGTGTTTTTTTTAAAGGAATCTCCAAAGAATAGTTTACATTTATTAAACATTTGCATTTAAACAATTATTATTTTCAGTGATCCCCCAGGGGGGTAGTGCCAAGTTGTGAAACACACATTAGTAGCGCTGAGCAGTATGATCTGAGCTGCCAGCCACCTATACACAAGATTTAGTCACCACCCACTGTCATACAGCACTTGTGATATGTCACTTGAAACAGCCCTTTCCCTGGATAGCTCCACTCCAGACACAAAACTTCCTAGGGCTGGAGAGATCAGGAGCTTATTCAGCCTGTGGCATGATTGAAAAATAGTAATTGTTTAATTGCATTGTAAAAGTTTAATAAAGGTCTATTTCTTATCAAACTCTACCTAACTATTCTTTAGAGCGCCCTGTATTTATACATTGATATTGTGTCCATTTTACTTTTCCTTTATACGTTTTATTCTACAGTCTGTGGTGGATTTGAATCTGTTTTATGTTTGATGTCAAACTATCTCTTTTTACCTGTCTGTCACCAGAATTAATCTATAATATTGTACTTCTCTAACTGTATTTTAATGTTTTTCTACATTTTGAGCTATACTGATATATACTATATATTTATATTCCACTCTGAATTTCCATTAGTCCTTTGTACTGAATGGTGCACACCTGAAGGAATGCCTGAATAAATGAATCCTTCAGATCATCAGTTTGCTTATTTACTAATGTATGCAGTTAATAGTTTTGTGCTATGTCATTAAGACACCTGGATCTGTTCAATTTCACCTTCCAATACGCCTTATCTCTCTTGTTAAACTGCAATGAGACATAACATAAGCACACAGATAGGGGAGGTCTTATAGGGCACTCATTTAGATGGCTGCTGATTCTTTTAAAAGGGGCAGCTTTATTTGTTTAACTATTGTTATCTATTCTAATTCTTCTAAATTGTATAATTTAAATATTGAACTTTCTTGTTTCTTTGATGCCTGCACATTATTCTTATTGTCAGGGGGCTTTAGACTGAAAATTATAGAGGTAGGTTTCTAAAGATTAGCAGTTATTTTCAATAATCACCCTACAGAAAGAAATAACAGTTCAAGCTTATATTGGAACATTACAAAGTGGCATTTGTTAACAGAGGAAACCTTTCATATGTCACATGTATGAACTACTGGAACAGCTTATCCAGAGTCCATTCCTCAGTGGCAGGTGTGAGCATGTTGCCTCTCTGGAAGCTCAAATTGGAGAACTGGAGAGAAGAATTGCAGCACTTAGTGATATTGCTCCACTGGAAAGGGGGTTGGTGCTCACTGAGCACAGTTTAGCTGGGCCTAGCATGGAGGGCGGAGCTGGGGCTAGTGAGGATGTCCAGGGAGGTAGCTGGGTTACAGTTCGAAGGGGAAGCAGGGGGAACAGTAGGAGGCAGGCCAGTTCTGAGTTGGCAAACACCAAGAGATTTGCCAGATTGAGTGATACTGTTGGGAATGTCCATTCAGGAATAGCAATGCCAGGTAGAGCTTTTCCCTCTAACAGCCGGGAGAACAGTTCTATTGGAGGAGTGGGGGGCAGTTTAGGTCTTGGTGGTAGGGGACTCTATTATTAGGAAGGTAGACAGGGTGATTTGTCACCCAGATCCCAGCAATCGAACAATGACAAAGTTAGTGGAAGATGAAGTGTCCTAAAGGATGACTTTAGAGAACTAGGAATTAGGCTTAAGGAAAAGGGACTCAAAAGCTAGTATTTTCTGAGATATTACCAGTGCCACGTGTTAGCCCAGGGAGACAGAAAGATTTTAGGGAGGTTAATGCGTGGCTAAAAAAGTAGTGCACTATGGAGGGGTTTGGGTTTTTAGAGAACTGGGCTGACTTCTCACTTGCGTAAATCTCTATAGTAGGGATGGATTGCACCTTAATGATAAAGAAGCTTGTGTGCTAGGGGATAGGATGGTAGAAAGTCTGGAGGAGCTTTTAAACTAGTAGGTGGGGGGAAGTAGATACAAAAAATAGAGTAGAAAGTATATAGGGGGTAAGGAATGATTTAACTAGTCATGGAGGTGAAGAAGGGGTGAGGGTTAGTATAGTCAATAGGGAGGGATTGCTTAGTAACTCAAGTACAGTGGCAGGCACTCCAGAACTGCAGACTCATAACATAATATGTATGCTCACTAACGGCAGAAGCTTGCCAGGAAAAATGGGAGAGTTAGAATTATTAGCAGTTAATGAAAAATGGGATTTAATAGGCATTACTGAAACATGGTCTCATGAATCTCATGACTGGACTGTTAATCTGGATGGTTATAACCTATTTAGGAAAGATAGGGGCAAGGGTAAAAGAGGAGGAAGGATTTGTCTGTATGTTAAGCCTGAATTTATACCTATAGTCAGAGAAGATATTTATGGTGGAACTAGCGGTAATGTTGAATGTTTGTGGGTGGAGCAGCAAATTCCAAAATAATATTAGTAGGAGTATGCTATAAACCCCCAAATATAACTGAAAGTGAGGAAATGCAATTATTGTTACAGATTGGAAATGTAGCTAATTAGGGGAAAGTTGTATTAATGGGGGATTTAAACTACTGGATGAATGAGAGTAGCAGTTCAGCAAAGGGGAGGAGGTTCTTGAGTACACTCAGGGATCATTATCTGGCCCAGGTTATACAAGAACCTACTAGCAACCTTTGGGAAACAGTGATCACAACACAGTCTCATTTGAGATTGAATTAAAACAATAACACTGTAAGGGGCCAACAAAAACTCTTAATTTTAAAAGGGCAGATTTTAATGGTCTAATTGCAGCAATACAAAGTATAGACTGGGATAGAGAACTGGTAGGTAAAAATATTGAACATAAATGGACAACATTCAAATCCTTACTACATATACATACTTATTACCATATACCATGTGGAAATAAAAGTAGAAGGAGTAAATATCAAGATAAATTATACAAAAAAGAGGGGACAGAGACTGCTTTACGTAAGTACAAGGAAATTAACAAAGCTGGCAAAAGAATAAAATAGAAAATGAAAGTTGCAAAGGAAAGTAAGACTAACCCTAAACATTTTTTTTAAATATGTTAATGGGAAGAAGGTGAGGAAGGAAGCTATAGGAACATTACAATGTGGTACAGGCTATCTGATAATTAGTGACCAGGAAAAGGCAGATGAGCTAAATAGGTTATTTTCTTCGGTATTCACAAGGGAGGTACCAGTGGTTGGGATACTGCAACATAGTGGGGCTACACTACTGTCACCATGCTCCAATGTACTGTCACTTACAGCATGCTACCATGTTCCAATTAACTGTCACTTTACAGCATGTCACCATGCTCCAATGTACTGTCACTTCACAACATGGCATCATGTTCCAATTTACTGCCACTTTACAGCATGTCACCATGCTCCAATGTACTGTCTCTTACAACATGTTACCATGGCACATGTTAAAGAGATTTTGCAGGCTATAAAAGCCCTTTGTGTATAGAAGCTGCTGTTGCATTATGTACAGCTAATGACCTCCTTGTTTACAAAGTGCTCACCTCCTGAATATGTGGATTGTCCTGACTCTGGGTTACTTTTATTTTTGGTTTTATACAGCAGTCAGATTTTAAAATTGCTATTTTATTCGTACTTTCTTAGTAAAAACCCTTTTATCACAGAGTAATTCATATCTATTTCCGACCTGTCCAATCATATTCTGCCTTTGGCAAAGTAATGATTTATGTGATCTAATAATAACTTAGTAAAACATGTACCAGCCTCCTATTCAGCAGAGACAGAGCTAGTGAATGGAGAATCCCAGTGCAAACAAAATATTTAGGGACAGGGTCACTTTTTTGTGCTGACCTCCTCTGGGTCCCCCTCCAGTGCAATATATAAATATTTTTATATAGATGGTATAACCATTAACCCCCTATATATCCCAGGGTCTATATATACATACAATATATATATATGTGTGCATGGTTCCCCGTGCCTTAAACAGTTAAGCCCTATGCCATGGGTGTTCTATAAGGACCCCAGTAGAATAAACAGCCTAGTCAGCCACGGAAGTCCTTGCAGGACCTCCATGGTATATAGTTATATGTAATATATGCAGGACCTCCGTGGCACCTATACTCATTATATGCCATGGAGGTTCTCCATTGAAACAAACATTAACCCTATCCATGAGGGTTCTGTATGAATGACACAAAGCTCCTTAAATGACTTCTGAGTCACAAAAAAGTTAACCCCTTCACACAGAGGTATTTTAAGAACCTCCACAGCATCTAAGAATGGACCCCATACCATGGGGATCCTTAAAGTTATTCCTATGAATACCCAATATACATGGGATTCTATTTAGACCCCATGGCATTCCTTTTAACCTCTTGTATACAATGGGAGTCGTTAATGGAACCCCATGTTATCTAATTTAACCCTTATCAACATCTAAGTAGACCCAATGGTCCCCTAAAGTTATACCCTGATGTGCCATAGGGGTCCTCAAGGACCCTCGTGGCACTCTAAGTTACACAGTCACTACACTGAAAATAATAAAAAAAGGTACACATAAAATAATAAAAGCCCTTTATTACAAAAAAACATAACCTTCATTCCAAGAAATAAAAAAATTATTATATAAAAATCAAAAAATGAACCACATATACAGTGGATATAAAAAGTCTACACACCCCTGTTAAAATGTCAGATTTCTGTGCTGTAAAAAAATGACACAAAGATAAATCATTTCAGAACTTTTTCCACCTTTAATGTGACCTATAAACTGTACAACTCAATTGAAAAAAAACCTGAAATCTTTTAGGTGGAGGGAAGAAAAATAAAAAATAAAAATAATGTGGTTGCATAAGTCTGCACACCCTCTTATAACTGAGGATGTAGCTGTGATCAGAAGTAAGCAATCACATTCCAAATCGTGTTAAATAGGAGTCAGCATACACCTGCCATCATTTAAAGTGCCTCTGATTAACCCCAAATAAAGTTCAGCTGCTCTAGTTGGTCTTTCCTGAAATGTTCTTAGTTGCCTCCCACAGCAAAAGCCATGGTCCACAGAGAGCTTCCAAAGCATCAGAGGGATCTCATTGTTAAAAGGTATCACTCAGGAGAAGGGTACAAAAGAATTTACAGGTCAGAGAGGTTATATAGTTACTGTTACATGCAATGACAATGAGGGTCTCACTGACCACCAGGTTAGACATTATCAGGTTAATACATATACAAATGTTGTGTTTAGTGAAAGTATTAACACTATCTTCACTTCTGTAACTGGAAGTTAGTCAGCTGTAATTGTCCTAGAGATGTGCGTTACAAAATAGAGCAAAATAACTCAATAAATATGGTGGCTCTGCAATAGAATTAGATATGATCTATTATCCCCTGGGCTGGGCCCTGTCCTGGGTAATATGTGTTACTAGCGACTATAACATTTTAAGCCTGGCAATGCTGTCTGCCCCCCTCTAACTTGCCTTCAGCACTCATTGTGCCTCTCCCCTGGTCTACTCCGGCACTCATCGCGAGCCCCGCAATGAGCGGCTTCGCAGGCATCAGACAACCTGCCACTTTCATGCTTCACAATGAGCACCTTCGGTGCTCATTGCTACCCTTGCGATGTTCGCCTTGGGTGCGAATTTCGAGCCTCTCCCCCATTTACATTACATGGCTTTGCTGCTCATTGCAGCATCGTTTTTCTGTCTGTGTAATAATAAAGAGTTTGTAGTTTCAATGAATTGTAGTCATTTAGCGGCCTGTTATAGCTCAGCTTCAGTTGTTAGTAAGACACCATCTTGTGTTATATAATGTCTTTCTTTACCTAACATAAATCAAACTGGCGAGTACTATTTAGTTTATAAAGATTTCTCCATCACAGCTACACAGACAGACAGTTTGTAGTATACATCTATGTTGGTGTATTTAATCAGATCTGTGCCAAGAAATAAGTGCACTTTAGATGGTAATTTCTTTTCTTTCCTCCTCACAAATGAAGCTCAACTTCTCATGACTTAAATGTGATAACATCTGTCATATGTCAAATATATATATAGTGCAATTAGGCAAATTACAGACAGATAACTACAGTCATATTACTAAGAAGCTATAGTTTACATTCCTTCAATTACTTTTATGAAGAACTTCACTTAAAAATGTGCAACAGGTTATTAGTATATAATTAAAACACAATCCGGCCTCTGATGTATTACTTTTATTTGTAATTATGCTGCTGTGGAATCAGACGTTTTGTGTGGTCAGCCATTTTGTGTTCAGTTGTTTAGCTGCTGAGGTGTGAGGAGACTATCTACACAAGAAGGAAGTAACTATCTACACAGGGGGAAAGCAGCATCATTAGCAGGAAGCTCACTAATTTATCAGTCTTAGGAAGTAACATCCTGCAGCATACAAAATGAGTACCAAGGGATGTGAAACCACTCCCAGACATGCTCTAATCATTTATCATTAAACCCCACTTATTTTAGCCCAGACCTCATTGAAACTTAGGATCTTCTAGAAAGCCTTCAAAGCATGACAGTTGTATTCTAGACATGGATACTGTAACTGTATGATCTGAGCCTGTTGGTGTCAGTGTAAGAATTAAAATGGAATGATGAGGTGTGATTGACATATTTAAGCACCTATCACATGATAGGGGCAGTTGGGGGTGGGACTGTTGATGTAGTTTGAAGTTACTGGTCACTCATTCCGGTCACCATTTTGTGTCTCAATGTGCATTATAAATTACTTTCTGTTAGCAATACCTATTAGAGCATGAGTTATGGGGGGATGCTTTTAGTTTAATATGTTCTCTTCTTCATGCTATAAAGAGAGCCTGCAGAATATAATGACTATAAATTGGTATTTATACATACATTCTGTGTTAGTGTGAACTTCTAGATATCCAGTCTAACATGTGAATGTAGTGGTAGAACATGTTAGATTCATATAACATAATGAAAGAACAAATAGGTCAGTTATATTACGTTTTTTGCTGTTTTTCGAAAATGTCCCTCCGCTCATGTCTCAGGGGCTTCCATACTGTCCTTTCTCCATCATCCCATCTCTCAATGTGTCACTGTGTGAGGCGCCAGGCAGCAGCTGTAAATTGCCATACTGCATCTATTAATGCAAACGCAGAATGCAGCTTCCTAGTAATACTTGCTTTCATGGGTGCTTCATAATAGAACCTACACCACATGACCTTTTGGACCAATAGTAATCTGCTAGCTGTAGTGAGTTTGCATTAGAAGATGCAGTATGAAGATTTACAGTACTGCTGTATGGGGAGTGAGACCAACATGGCAACCCCCTAGAGGTAAGCACCAAGACAGTTTTCATTATGTTAGAGGCAGTTTATATTTGTAAAGCACCTTGAATTGATTTACCATTACATGGTGACTACACTATGTTCTATTGATTTCTCTGGTTCTTGGTTCAAGACCCATGTAAGATACCACAGGAAAACTTTGAACCCTTTTGCTGCACCAAATTCACCCTCTCTCCATTCTCTACTCGCACAGATAATACTGACCTCACAGTGTTACTTTGCACCCAACAGTTTCTGTTGCATTGTTTCTGGAATCTGAAGAAAATGGAGGTAAGTGATACTACTACTATGCATTTCTAAATGTTTTACTCTTAGGTCTTAATGTGTTACTAGCGATTGCCCGTCAAAAAATGACGGCAATGAAATTGTAAGTGAGCTAATGCTGTTTGGTGTATAATAATCAAATAAATAATACATTAATAAATTAATATACTTTACCTATTTTCAAGTAATATATGCAGGAAGCATTCTGTTGAAGAGCCGACAATCTGTTTTGATGTTGCTGGAGCATTAGTGTTGTGGAGCTGCTGTGTAAGCTTGATGAATGTGCGCAGTGTAATAGTGTGCGTGCGCGAGACCAAACCGTTAGCGTAGCTGTGTACTTCCGCATTTTTCTAAAATGGCAGCTAATGTGTGGTATGCGTCTGTAGCGGAATATCCGTTGGTGTTTTGTGGTGTTTTGCGTGTTTCTTGTGGTGTTTTGCGTGTTTAGACTGCTGTAGCCTCGTTTTCGTTTTGTT
Source organism: Discoglossus pictus (assembly GCA_027410445.1). NCBI lineage: Eukaryota > Metazoa > Chordata > Amphibia > Anura > Alytidae > Discoglossus > Discoglossus pictus. The sequence goes on from CM050163.1 coordinate 248,590,778, forward strand.
CAGCGGCCATTTTTTCTCTTGCTTAGAGAATTTTGTCTAAACTCTTTTATTTTCAGTTAAGTTAAGGTGTAACTTTATTTTTTGAGGTCCTGGATGCTCCCTCTTGCTGTAGGTAAGCTTTTTATGTATGTGTTGTGTGTATTTATTGTGTTTTAAATTTTTTCATTTCCGCGGGTTGCGTTGCGGACGATTTTTGCGAGGTCATAATGGGTGGTAACGTGTCTCGTATGTTGTTTGCGTTACTACGTAAAGTTTTCGAGGGTCGCAGTTGCTGGCAAGGAGCGCCTTCCGCAAGCGTTAGCAACAACTCGTATGCTCACAACTATATATGTGATTACCATGTTCAGTATTTAAAGCGCCACCTAATTCAGCACAATTTGGACCACATCACAGTAAAGATCTCCTAAAAGCATGAATAAATACTGTTTGCATTTTTGAAATACCTGCATATTTTTCACTAAGAAATTTAATTAACTTAAATCTTTTTAGATGTATAATAGACTACCCGCAAGCTTTTTCATTACTTCAGCCTATCAGGTTGCAGGGGTGTGTCCCACATGCAAATCAATGGTAAGACTGCTTATATTTCCAGGATTAAGGCAACAGACCTTGAAATGGAGTGATTTTTGTAACTTGCTGCAGAAAATTCAGGTTTCTACTCTCTTGTCTCTCTGGAATTCGAGCAATGTAGACCAGTTCCAGCATCTTATAGGGAGCAAACAAAAACAAAACAAAAACTAACAAATCTATTTGTGCAGGTATGGAATTCTGGACTCAACTAAACAGGAAATCTACAAGTTAACTGGTCAGTGCAGTGGAAACTGAGTCCTGCTGCTATCAATCACAGCATTATACAACTGTGAAGTGGACTCAGCTATCTGTTATTACTCCTGCAGCAGCCAATATACAGGATAAACTTGTAAGTAAACTGAGACTAAAAATGTTAGGTTTTTGTTTTTAGCTGTTATTAGTGCAATTTAAAAAAAAGTCAGTTTAACATACAATCTTGCGCTATTTACCACCATAATGAATACTTACAGTGAGGTAAATAGACCTTTAAGTGAGGGAGAGGTACAACAAGGATCAGCAAAGTGGTCAAATGTAGAGAATAAGGACACATATGGATATTACAGTGCAAGAACATATTGCTGAAGTATAACCCATGCACTAGTCTATATAGGAAGTATAGCATTGTGTTAAAATGAATACATACTTAGGCTGCAATGAGTGGGACCGTACGGACCACAGCACACCAGGCTTATAGTGTTATGTCTTTGGATGTGCTTATCCATTTCAAGGGCCTGTCCATATTTGGTGACTCTGCAGGGTTTACACAAGCCCCTTCAGCACAACAAGCTAGTGATCCAGAAGGGGAACACCACTAACTATTACTAATAATTGATAATTGCATGATACCTGCATGCTCAGTGGTGGAGCCAGTTAATAGAGGGCCTTGTGCCTGCCCCAGATTCAGGGGTAGAAGGTTGCAATGGTGGGTATTAGGATACATGAGGGAGGTAGGGGGAGACACTGAAGGAGTTAACAAGGGGTAGAGGGATACATTGGGGTAGAAAGATGTAACACAGTGATAGGAGATATAGGAGGTGGCAAATGGAGGAAGCTGGTGCTAGGGCAGGCAGTAGAGAGCAGAGGGATGAAGCAGTGGGGTTAAGGGAGGCAATGGGGCCAGGGGCGAGATGCATAGAAGAAGTGGGAGGCACTGTGGGAGTTAGTGAGCAGTAGAGTGAGACACTGAGGGAGTTAGTGTGTGGTAAAGGAAGGCACTGAGAGAGTTAGTGGGGGATAGAGGGTGGCACTGAGGGAGTTAGTGCGTGGTAGAGGGAGGCAATGAGGGAGTTAGTGTGGTAGAGGGAGGCAATGAGGGAGTCAGTGCGTGGTAGATGGATTCAATGAGGGAGTTAGTGTGGTAGAGGGAGGCAGTGGTAGAGTTAGTGTGTGGTAGAGGGAGGCATTGAGTGAGTTAGTGAGGTTTAGAGGGCGGCACTGAGGGAGTTAGTGCGTGGTAGAGGGTGGCAATGAGGGAGTTAGTGAGGGGTAGAGGGAGGCACTGAGCGAGTTAGTGCGTGGTAGAGGGAGGCACTGAGGGAGTTAGTGCATGGTAGAGGGAGACAATGAGGAAGTTAGTGTGTAGTAGAGGGATACAATTAAGTAGTTAGTGAAGGGTAGAGGGAGGCACTGAGGGAATTAGCAAGGGGTAGAGGGGGCAATCTGGGGCAGAGAGGTAGCACTGGGCAGAGAGAGGCAGTGCTATCATCCATCACTCTTGTCATTGTGCAAATTTAGTGCACTGTGTTCCTCCATACTGCAGTATCTAAGTATGTCCTCTTGATTGCCTGTATGAATAAAGACTACTGACTGTACCATCTGCACTAGAAACTCAAATCCCTGATTCCTACACTAATAATAGATTAATTTTGGTATGATGGATACCACCAGGAAATAACTTTATCTGGTTATTTGGCACCAACGTAACAAATGCTTATCATTAACAATGATAGTGCTAAATTACAATAATAATTGTGATTCACACATCTCACATTGTCTTCTTACTGGTCCACGTGGTCATGTAGTGCAGTCAAAGGCCAATGATCCCTTTACCCAACAGGAAGCTGCTGGAGGTGTGTGCGTTAGAAGATGCAATATGGAGAATAACAGCTTACACACCACCCACCTGGCACAGGGACCTAACCCAAAAGGAACCATAAACCCTAACCTAACCCTATACCCTAACCTTAAACTCTAACCCTGTTGCTAACCCTAACTCTGACCCCTAACCCTAAATCCTAATCATAAAATCTAACCCTAATCCTAAAACCATAAACTTTAACCCTAGCCCTAAACCCAAACCCTAAATGGTAACCCTAAACAGTAAACCTAACCTCAAACCCTAATTCTAAACCTTAAAAGCCAGCCCTATACCTAAAGCATAGTCTTAACCCTAAGCCCTAATACTAAACCTAATTCTATACCTAAAGCATACACTAACCCTTAACACTAAACCCAACCCTAAACACTAACAGTAAACCTAAATCTTAACCTTAATCCCTAAAAAATGTCCCTAACCCTAAACTATAACCCTAAACCTTAGCCTTAACTATCACCCTGACCTTAAATCTAAGCCCTAACCCAAAACATAACTCTAAACCCGAAATCTAAATCCTAACCCTAAACACTCAATCTAAACCATAATCCCAACCCTAACCCTAGCACTAAATTAGTATCAGGAACACCACATAATGAGTATGAACAATAAAACACTACATAACACTACATAAGTAACAATCGCAATACATGATGATCAAGAGCACTACGTAAGGAGCAACAACACTACATGACAACCAATAACACTTCATGAGGAGTAAGAACACTACATGAGGAACAATAGTACTACATGAAGATCAAAGCACTGCATGAGGAGTAATAACTCTATATGAGGTGTAATAACTCTACATGAAGAACAATAACATTGCATAAGTAGTAACAGCAATGCACAATGATCAACAGTACTTCATCAGGAGTGATAACACTACATGATGAACAACAGCATTACATGGGGAGTAATAACATTGCATGAGGAACAATAGCACTGCATGAGGAGCAATAGCACTACATGAGGATTAAAAGCATTACATGAGGAGCAATAACACTACATGAGGAGTAACAGCACTACACGAGGAGTAATAACACTACATAGGAGCAGTAACACTACATGAGGAGCATTAGCACTACATGAGGGGCAATGGCACTACATGAGGAAAAATAGTACCAGATGAGGAGTAATAACACTACATGAGGATCAGGAGCACTAAATAACAAATAACAACACTACATGAGAAACAATTGCACTACACGAGGATCAAAAACACTAAATGAGGATTAATAGCACTACATGAGGAGTAATAACACTACATGAGAAATCATTTCAATACATAAGGAACAAAAACACTACATGAAGAATAATAACACTACTTAAGTAGTAATGGCAATACATGAGGATCAACAGCACTACATTAGGAGTAATTGCACTACCTGAGGATGAATAACACTGCATGAGGAGTGATAACACTACAAGAGGAGCAATAACTTTACATGAGGAACAATAGCACTGCATGAAGATCGATAGCACTATATAGGAGTAATAATACTACACAAGGGGCAATAGCACTACATGGGCAAAAATAAAACTACATGAGGTTCAGCAGCACTATAAAATAAATAATAACACTACATGCTGTGTAATAACACTACACGAGGAACAATAGTATTACATGAGGAGCAATAAGACTACATGGTATTCAATTGCACTACATAAGGAGTAATAACAGTATGTGAGGAGTAATAGCACTACATGAGGATCAAATGCATTCCATGAGGGCAATAACATAATATAAGGATCAAGAACACTACATGAGGAGCAATAGTACTACATGAGGAGTAATAACACAACATAAGGACCAATAGCACTACATGAGGAGTAATAACATTAAATGAGAAGCAATAGCCCTACATGATGAGCAAAACACTACACGAGGAACAATAGCACTACATGAGGAAAAATAGCACTATATGGTTAGCAACAGCACTTCATGAGGGGTAATAACACTACATGATGATCAATAGCACTACATGAGGAGCAAAAGCTCTACATTATGAACAATATGACTACATGAGGAGCAATTGCTCTAAATGCGGATTAATAGCACTACATGAAATAAAGTAGCACAACATGAGAAGTAATAACACTACATGAGGATTAAAAACACTACACAAGAATCAATAGCACTACAAGATGAGTAATAGTACCATATATGAGGAGCAGTGCAACTACATGAGTATCAATAACACTACATGATGATCAATAACAGCAAATGAGGATTAATAGCACTACATGAGGATCAATAGCACTACATGAGAAGTAATAACACTAGATAAGGAACATTTGCAATACATGACGATCGTTAACACTACATGAGGAGCAATAACACTACATGATGAGCAATAACACTACATGATGATTAATAGCACTACATGAAGAAAACTAGCACTACATGTGGGTCAAAGCATTACATGAGGAACAATAGCACTACATGATGACCTATAGCACTAAATTAGGAGCAATAATATTGCATCAGGAGCAATAGATGTATATGAGTGGTAATACCACTACACGAGGATCAAGATCCCTACACAGGGAGTAATAACACTACAAGAGAAGCAATAGTACTAAATGAGGAGCAATAGCACTACATGAGAAGCAGTAACAGTATATGAGGAGCAATAATACTACATGACAACCAGTAACACTGAATGAGGAGCAATAGATGTACATGAGAAGTAATAGCACTATGTTACGACCAAAAGCACTACACGAGGGGTAATAACACTACACTAGGAACAATAGCATTACATGAAGATCAATAGCACTACATGGAAGTTAATAACACTAATTGAGGATAAATAACACTACATGAGGAACAATAGCATTCCATCAGGATCAATACTAATTGCACTAAATGAAGAACAACAGCATTACATGAAGAGCAACAACACTACATGTGTAGCAACACATAAGGATCAATAGCATTACATGAGCATCTACTAATTTTCCTGCCTTACTTTGATTCCCTGTCCCTTCCCAGTGAATTATTGGACATGGGTCACTAAATAGAATGGGCACAATTGGAATCTCCTCTTACATTTCTTGCTTTACATTTTAAGTTATTAAACTTATCCAGTTGATTTAATCAATTCTGTCTCCTCTTTGCCTGCTGTTTTGTGCTATTTGGTTCTCTTTCCTTGTTGTGGAACATTGGAATGACAAAAAGATGATTATCACTGATCTGAAGGATTAGTTTTTTTAGGTACAATTTGATGAAGTTGCAGTTTACTTCTCAAAAGGATGGGTGGAATTGTTTCACAGAGGAAGACAAAGATCTTTAAAAGGAAGTGATGAGTGACAATTACAAAAGCCTCATGTTTGTAGATGAGAAAATATGAAACTTTATCAGGAAATTTCGTAAAATATAATTTAATTCAAAACTCATGTGATGTTTTAGCTGTAAGATAAAACAATTGCTTAATCACTTTCATTGTTCATATACAGGACTTGCCAGTGTAAAATCTACAGTCATCTCAATGACTGAGCAAGTAGAAGAGATCACCTGCCACCTGAGGAAAATCCATTAAATGTCAATGCAGGTGAGTAATTAATAAACAATAAAATAACACCATCATCATAAAAATTTTTAGTCCCTACTTGTTGGTTGTGTTTGGTTCATGAGTTTGGCTGTTTTTACAATCTCTTCATTATACCAGGATAACACCTCTATGTGTGTGGAAGTAAACCAGGGCTGCTCTGGCATGTTTTGCTCTTTTGTGTTCTCTTGAGATGAGAGACATTTGTGAGATACTGTATGTGCTATGTGTGATTTCAAATGTTAGGATAAGGACTTTGGGTTTTAAAAATACCACAGCTGTGTCCCATCAGGTCCCATCAGGATTCAGACATCTCATGGGCTTAGAGCAGGGGTCACCAAACTCGGTCCTGGAGGGCCAAACCCAGGCCTGGATTTGAGGATTTCCTTTCTGTGCACAGGTGAGTCAATCAGGATGACCGAAGAAGCAATAGTCTCACCTGTTTGCAGCAAGGATATCCACAAATCCAGGGCTGGGTGCGGCCCTCCAGGACCAAGTTTGGTGACCCCTGGCTTAGAGTTAAGACAATTATGTGAAAATGAGAGAGGAAATAAAGGAGAAAATAGCCATGTGACTAGCTTTGAGGAAAATACTAAACCCCTATAATATTTCAAGTTAGAGAATAAACACAACTAGCAAGAGAAGCTGTTGTATTCTGGCCTTCTCAAAGTGAGAAAAAATAATCCTCAGAGTTGAATTAAGGGGTTATTCATAGATTTCCCATCTCACCCAATAGCACAAACAGTCGTAAGATATCAGAATATTAATAGCCCAAATGTTGGAGTGGGGAAAATGAAGAAATAAAGAAGGCTCCAATAATTGCATGATAATCTAGATTTTTTCTGCAGGACAGTGAGTCGTTAGTCCCATTTTCTGGAATAGTGTTAGTGCAGATTGGTAGGAAGAACATGGGCCCCTATTAAATTGTCAAAATCACAATTACTGTAGCCCGTAATGTAGCCCACTAAAATCACAAATTGCTATTTAATTGCTACAATTCCCCAAGGAATCAATTGCAGTCAAACCCACTAATGGCAAATGTAGCCCAATTCATTGCGGGTTTAAAATAGGACTCGCAAAGGCTTTTACAAAGACGTAAGAGTACCCTAGCAGTGATTAAAAAGTCAGTAAACTACTTTTAAACAATACAAAAGCAGGGAAGTTCATCAGATTATACTGCTCAACATTCCCATTACCACATTTGTGCCAAAATAAAATATCTGCCTTGCTCCTTAAGTGACATGCATCATGTAAACCTCATATACCAGTGGTTCACAAATATTTCCTCCAGACTCCTCAGACAGGCCAGATGAAATAACCATGTGAACACAGGTGACAAAATCAGAGGCTCCTGTTGAGTACTAATTGCCTCACACTGTTAAACTGAAAACCTGGCCTGTCTAGAGATATACCGGGAATGACATGGATCTTAGCCACAATACACTTCCTTGCATCTGGTAGTTTCCAGAACACTGTGAGCATAGTTTGAGGAATATATCAGCCAAGCTTCTCAATTTAATGGTAAGAATGCACACATTCCAATACACATCATATTTACTGACAATTCTAAACATCCTGAACATAGGTAAATGGAGTGGATTATATATCCCACAATGTCAATGTATATAGGCCCCACAATCTTATAGGAAAACCTCAACACACTATAGACCATTAAAGTTCACATTTTCTGATCATGAAAATCCACATCCAATAGCAGTCAATGCAATTCATATCAATCTGTAAATATGAACATACCAGCATATATTAAACGATAATATAAGTTCAACATGGGATACAAATATGTGATCACTAATTATAGTTTAAATCAATGGTGAGATCCAAGTGATTACAGTGGATTATATGTGACTAATAATCTCATCATATTGCCATTACAGAACTAATGCCGTGTGTCAACTCATCGTTTAACAACACAGACAAAGGAAAACAACATGTACAGCAACAGAACAACAGCTACATCAATGTGATCTACATTTTAGGTATGTGCTGAATAACATGTGCATGTATGCTGAATAAAAACAAAATAACAACTCCATTAACAGAAACCTACCTTTCATTCTCCAAAAGACATCTTATACATAATGCTTAAGTGGTCCATAAACAAAACAATCCACAGAGGACGTTTCCTGGGGGAACAAATCTCCTTGTGGATAATCTCAGGGCCACATCCAAGGTAAAACACCACATGTGGATGTCCAATGATGCATCAATGTGTAATAGTTGTGATATTCCCACATCATGAGTAATTAGAAATATCCATCATCATCATCTGCCAGATAAGTAGCTTGTTTTATATGTAAGAAACCAACATTTAAAAATATGTTCCAACTTACCTGCATGTGTTGGTGTATGATGAAGTGGCCACTCATATAGCATGTGTAATGTTCATAACAACATGTTCATTGTATGTTTCTTAAATATCTCAAAGATGTTTCCCATTCCTCACAGTTAGAACAAGTCATGAAGATGAGCATCCTGACATCCCATGACCATGCTGAAGTCACATTGCATGTATGTGCAAGTGTCCTAATCATTCAGTTGTTGCATCCAGTGTGACATCTGATTCTTACTAAAGGTTTAATTGCAGAATACAATACAGATGTCATGCGACATCTGTCACATGGTGTTCCTTGCATACCCACAGCATGTGTATTCTCACATACTCTTTTCAATTCTCTTCTTTGGTGCTGATGTGATCCTTCCTGTACATATGAGAAAGAGTAACTCCAGGCTTGGAACATAACTGTTAATGACAACAACAGATAATAAAGATGTTCATTCAACCCTGTATCTTACCCACCTCCACCATGATACTTTGCATAATTATGCTAATTGCTCAGTGTGTGGTTTTGTGGCAGTGTTGAAGTTATGAATCTGGCAATGATTAAATCTTATTCATCAACTTTGGTGTTTGTGTTTGCTTCGCTAATGTTGATACCTTTGGATTTCCGTATCACCAATTAAAGGACCCTGAAAGTTAACTGATGTGTTCTGCACCATCAGTCAGGGGTGTAAATATCATCTTCACAATGTGTTTACATTATTTTAATAAATCATGAATGTAGATAATTACTGTCATTCTGGTTAAGCCCTTAAAGTCATTCCACAAAATCCAGCATATATAATGAGACATGTGTTTGTAACAGGTGCACATGATAATAGCAATTTAAACTGGACGTGTAAGAGAAGTATGGTGGCACAGTTGTTAGCATCCTGCTGTAAATATACTGTATATCTTCATTGCTAAGTCATGGGTTCAAACCCCCTGTCTGCCAATTGTATCTTTATTAGCAATGTTCCTATTTATGTAGTATATATATATATATATATATATATTATATATATATATATATATGCCAGTCTAAAAGCTGAGATCCTGGCCAGAGCGGGAGTTACCAGAAGTGTAAGGGCACAGAGATTCCACTCATGGAAGTTTGTGTAGAACAAGAATACTCTCGCACAAATGTTTGAATTGCTGCACTTAGCCCAAAGATAGCTACGCCCGGAAACTAATGGTCCAGGGAGAATTAAGGAACTACTGGTAATGGATCGCTATTTGAGGAGTCTACCCCCAGACTTAAGAGAATGGGTGTGACAAAATGAGCCGCAGAACCCAGATGAATTTATTTAATTGGCAGAAAGATATTTAGCCATGTATGAATTTTCCCGTCCTTCAAAAGTGGAGACCTCCAGTATTCAAAATTGGCCTAATCACCCAAAGGCTCAAACTCTTAACTGGATGAGAAGGTCGGGAACCGGACAAAGACACCTGTACCCGGAAGTGGAAAAACGTCCACTTCGAAACAACGCAGAAAGGGTGGTTCATGAAGAACCAAGGAAAAGAGGCAACCCTGCAAACAAGGGGAAGTGAACCAGGACACATAGCGGCTTACTGTCCAAGTAAAGAGGAACCCATGCAATGCAACATGGAAGAAACTCTGTACCACTGTAACCTAATTAACCTGGTGGGGGTGATAGAAAATGCTCATCAGTTTACCAAACCCATAAAGGTTACCGGTAAAGAAACAACGGCCCAATAGACTCAGGAAGTGCTGTGACTTCTCAGGAAAACTCATAAGACACATTGAAATAAAAACCTCAAGACGAGTGGGCATAAAATGCGTACATGGTATCGTCAATCTCTACCCTACCAGCACCACAAAACTGGAGTTACAGGGGAGGAAGATGGTAATCACTGCACCCGTCGTAGCTACCCTGCCTTATCCGGTAGTACTAGGCAAAGACATTCCCCACTTCAAAGATCTTCTTTCTACTGACCAATGGGAAAACAAAAAAGAACCTGTGGAGAGCGTCCACACTGCTAAAGATTCTGTATGTCCACATCTATTATGCTTAGATGATGGCGGTTTATCCAGACCGGGAGAGGCCGAAAAACAAAGCAGGAAAGGCAAAAAGGATGGGCACAGAAATACAAAGGAAAGCTTTTGAAGAAGCCGAGATAAGGAAAGGTGAGGTGCAGACAGAACGGGTTCTACAGCTCATAATGATGAAAGAGGGGATGAAACAGAAGAAACTGGAGAGGAAGAGCTGACTCCACAGCAGTGCTTCCAGGACAATAATAATTTTGCACGTGACCAGGCTTCGGACCCAATTTTGCAAAATGTAAACGGTGTACCTGTCCCTGACAGGCAAAGGAGACAAGAACCACATTTCATTTTACAAAATGACCTGTTGTACAGAATTGTTCCCTCAGGGAAAGAGACACTGAAGCAGCTCCTAAAGCACATAGAAGGAAAGTCCTTGACCTGGCACATCGTAACCTCCTTGGGGGACACCTTGGAAAAGATAAAACACTGGGTTGAATCCCGAATCTTTCTGGCCTGGTATACATGCTGAGGTAGCCCAGTATTGTGCATCCTGCCCAGAATGCCACATAACTGCCCCTCGACCTAACCTACGGGCCCCATTGATACCATTGCCCATATGTGAAGAGCCTTTTGAGAGGATTGCAATGGACCTGTTTGGTCCTCTAGAAAAATCAGCCAGAGGACACCAGTTCATACTGGTAATACTGGACTACAATATATGCAGAAGCAATACCACTACACACAGCAAACTCTAAAAATATAGCTAAAGAGCTCATACAGCTGTATTCAAGAGTGGGGATACCCAAGGAAATTTTCATTGACCAAGGGACACCCTTTGTGTCTAGATTGATGAAAGAAATGTGCAAGCTCCTACAGGTGAAAACACTAAGAACCTCGGTTTACCATCCTCAGATGGATGGATTGGTCGAGAGGTTTAACAAAACCTTGAAGAACATGCTCAGAAAGGTTGTAGCCCGAGACGGGAAAGATTGGGACTGACTTCTACCCTATTTGGTCTTGCAGTCAGAGAAGTACCGCAAGCCTCCGCAGGATTTTCCCCTTTCCAACTCCTCTATGGTCGCCATCCCAGAGGAATACTGGACATACTGCAAGAAGAATGGGAAGAACAAACCGTGCCCAGTGAGAATATCATAGAGTATATAAGGAAAATGAGGGAAATAATCTCCCAAGATGGCCTCCTGGTACGGGAGCACATGGAAAATGCCCAACAACATCAGCGAGCATATTACAACCGCACAGGTGAGGAAGTTCCAACCGGGAGACCAACTACTAGTTCTAGTACCCACGACCGAAAGTAAACGACTGGCCAGATGGCAAGGGCCCTACAAAATTATTGAGGCCATAGGAGACGTGGATTATAAAGTGAGGCAACCAGAGCGACGAAAAACGGAGCAATTATAACACGTAAACCTGCTAAAGCCTTGGAGAGAGCAGATAGTAGAGTGAATATTGCTTGTCTGTCCCCTGAACAGAGGGAGGAAACTTACAAAGTGGTAAACTGAAACAGGGATGTCTTCTCTGCAGAACCAGGTTGCCACCGCTATTAACCACAATATCATCACTAAGCCCAGGATCAGGATAAGGATGAAACCCTATCACATACCCGAGGCAAAAAGAGAAGAAATCAGAGCAGAAGTTAAAAAGATGTTAGATCTTGGGGTTATTGAAGAATCCCAAAGAGAATGGTGTAGTCCTGATGATCCCAAAGCCTGATGGCACCATCAGATTCTGCAGCGATTTCTGCAAATTAACCTCTGAGTTTGACGCATATCCCATACCTAGGGTGGATGAGTTGATAGACCGGCTCAGGAAAGCAAGATTTTTAACAACCCTCGATTTGACAAAAGGATATTGGCAAATTCCTTTGGCACAAGCAGCAAAAGAAAAAACGGCATTTTTGACCCCAGATGGGCTCTTCTACTACAAAGTACTACCGTTTGGACTCCATGGAGTGCCAGCCACCTTCCAGAGACTGATGGACAGGTTATTACGTGACCATTCGGAATATGCTTCTGCGTATTTAGATGATATAGTAATCTATATGATTGGGAAACACATCTTCCAAAGGTGGAGTCTGTATTAGAAACCCTAAGACGTGTAAACCTTACAGTGAACCCTGCGAAATGTGCCATTGGACTTAGTGAACTCAAATATCTGGGTTACACTGTTGGACGAGGGATGGTCAAGCCGCAGCTCAACAAAAGTGGAAGCAATCCAGAACTGGCCTCGTCCACTGAGAAAGAAGCAAGTGAGGGCCTTTCTGGGAATTGTGGGCTATTACAGGAGGTTTATCCCACATTTTTCCACAAGAGCCACCCCGCTGACAGAACTCACTAAGAACAAGGCACCTGATGTAGTTAAGTGGAACAAGGCCACTGAGGAAGCTTTCAAAGACCTAAATACTACACTGTTTCAACGTCCCATGGTAATAGCTCCTGATTTTGAAAAGGAATTTATCCTACAAACAGATGCTTCAGGAGTAGGACTGGGGGCTGTATTGTCACAGGAGGTGAATGGCGAAGAACATCCCATCCTGTTCCTTAGCCGCAAGTTGATGCCATGGGAACAGAAATATTCTGTAGTAGAGCAAGAATGCCTGGCCATAAAATGGGCCACTGAAGCCCTCCGGTATTACCTATTGGGAAGAAGGTTCACCTTGGTTTCGGACCATGCCCCTTTACAGTGGATGCACCAGAATAAGGAGAAAAACAGCCGCGTGATGAGACGGTTCCTGTCCCTCCAATCCTTCCACTTCCGTGTTCTTCATGGAGCTGGCAGCCTCCATGGCAATGCAGATGCCTTATCCCGCATGCACTGCCTCACGGATTTGGCCACTCAACCCCATAGTGTCGAGCTGGGGAGGGGGATATGTAACAGAGTCATAGATGGAGTATACGTGGGAGACAGACTGAGCAGAGCCCTGTGTCCACTAGGGGATGACAGGGTTAACACAGCAGGGTAATCAAGCCCAGCAGGGTTACACCTTTAGAGGTCTGATTAGCACCCAGCTGAGAGAGCTCAGTCTGAGCTGGACGAAGGGCTCCAGAGTCTGCTGTGAAAATCCACTGCTACAAGGCAGACTTCAAATCCAGCAAGTGCAAAGACTTTATTTTGTTTGGACTTTATCTTGGACAGTGAGGGAACTGCAGCCAAGAGTTAGTCAGTTTTTGTTATTTTGTTGTACCAAAATAAATACAACTTCATATGTTTTAAAAGGGGCTCTTGAGTACTCCATTGTGGTGCCGGATACAAGGGCACGAACCGTGAGAGTGACAGCAGGGATATCACAATATTTATATTAACTACTGTGTGTACAGATATGTAATTATACACAGAAACAGAAAACATCAGATAACTGTACCTAATACTAACATATACCCCAATACATAACATTTAAACATATATCCATATTTGGTTAAGCAGGAATGGCATATATAGCTGTATTTGGAATCAAATCTCCACCGTCAGCTGCACTAGTGACAAACTGTTTCATAAGCAATTGAATTTGCTGATATATCTTTATCAAAGTGTTTCCAATGAGTCAGTCACAGCCTCATGCAATCCCTGAAAGCTACTGAACCAGAATCTAAATAATTCAACATTGTTCTGCGCTGTCCAGAGTTCTTCGTTAGTGATTCACATGAATGTAACTGTTTGAACTGGCCATACTTCAAATTATCATAACACTAAAAAAGTATAATTTATCCGAATAATAACACTTTTCACAATGATTTCAAACATCTATATCATGGTACAGGGTGCATATAGGTGAATGTTGTGGTCCTTTAAGTATACATGTACGTTCACATAGGATAATTTTGTATTGTGTTTGTGCTTTTTAAGCCAAGGGGTTATTGTAAGTAGTCAAAAGGCTTTTTGGCAAAAAAGGACACCTAAAGGGTTAAATGTTATACTGCATAATAAAGTTTTAGTATTTAGACTTTTAGAATGAATACATTTTATAAGTAACTAATGACGGCAATAACATTGGAAGCCTGGCAATGCTGTTTGCCACACTAAGTCCAGTCTTCTGGACTACTGATTACCTCTGAGCTCATTGTGATCCTCTCCCCTCGTGTACTTCAACTTTCCTGTTTTGCATTGATCACCTTCGGCGCTCATAACGAGCTACATGATGAGCGCCTTTGGCGCTCATTGCGAACGCTTCCTCCTGCCTACTGTACTGTACTGTGCTTAAGAAAATAATATATGTTTACATGTGTAGCTATAAATATGCCTACAGGAATTATGCAAAATCAGATAAAGAATTACATTTGGAAAAATATCTGGCCTTGGGGGTCATAGAGCTGTCCTGAAATTCAAGCACTGAAATATTTAAAAAGACAAATCAATGCTAAGTGTTGGAACAGGTAAGACAAACTGTGGCGCTAGTAAATGGTAAAAAAAATGGTTATATATACACTTAGGCCCTCATTCTATTATCGTCCGTAAATCGGCCGCAAAGCTGCGATTCCTTGCGGGGCTCCCGTTACCTTGCAATTCAATTATACTGCGCCGCAAGGATATCCCCTTACGGCCGGCCGTATATCTTGCAATCGGCCGTAAGCTCAGAAATCTTTAAATGCAAAAATAAATTCAAGACGGCACTGTAAAGTTCTGTAAATGCTAGGGATCATTATGGGGGACATGAGGATTAATAGCAACCCCCTCTCAAGCTTGCACATCAGCCCAAATTCGAGATTACATTAACTGTTTATTTTCCGGCTGCAGCGTGGGCGGGTCTGAGGTGCTCCAAGCCCTCTGGACTTTTTACATGGATATGTGACATAAATTAAAAATAAATTTATTTACGGATTTGAGTGTAGGGGAATGTTGTGCTATTAATGCTAACGCCTACAATCACTTTATAGTCTCATAAGAGTGCAGGATGGCTTTATTATGGCTTTAAAATGTGCTTAATTGTGTGCCTGCGGGACCTTTTTGCTGCAAGTAAGCTGCGGCTCGGTTTTAGCCTTGCAGAGAGGTTTCCCGGAGCAATTGAATAGCAACCAGGATTTTCTTACGGCCGAAACTCTTGCGGACGTTTAAGATCAAAGGCTTTCCTCCGGCGCATGCGGCCGCAAGGGATAGCAAGGCGCCGGCTGCAAGCCTGCCCGAATCCCCGGCCGGAAGGGAATAGAATAGACGAATAGCTTGCGGCCGGTCCTTGCGGCCCCGCATCTCCTATGGCCGATAATAGAATGAGGCCCATAGTGTGCGGTGAGGATCATATATGATACTAAAAAACAAATGCAATCTCAACCAGGTGGAGGTAGAAAAGAACCTGTATTACAGATGGAGAACTAGACTTAGACAAGAGGTAGTATGACACTAAGGTCAGTACTGTGTAGGCAGTGCTGTTCAAACAAATACAAAATCCCTGTACCTATAGAGAGTATTTCTTAAAAGTCCAGAGTCACAGCCTTTAAAGTCCCAAAAAGTCTTTAAAATGTATCTTGTTTCAGCTCCCTCCTGGAACACTGTTCACTTTGTGTGCTCCGAAGTGAATGTATGACTGGAAAACCAAAAAGGTAGGAGGAGATTAGCGCAACATAAATGATGATTTCTAAAACAGTCAGAGCCCCGTCAACCCCTAAAAAACCCTGTCACTCATGGGGGTTAATACAGACCCCCATAAGCACTTCATTAACCCTCTCCCTCATGGGGGTCAATACAGACACCCATAAACCCCTAATTAACCCTGTCACTCATGGGGGTCAATACAGACCCCCATAATACATATAATTAACCCTGTCACTCATGGGGGTCAATACAGACCCCCATAAGCACTTAATTAACACCGTCACTCATGGGGGTCAATATAGACCCACATAAACCCATAATTAACCCTGTCAATCATGGGGGTCAATACAGACCCCCATAAACCTATAATTAACCCTGACACTCATTGGGGTCAATAAAAACCCCCATAAGCACTTAATTAATCCTGTCACTCATGGGGGTCAATACAGACCCCCATAAAACCATAATTAACCCTGTCACTCATGGGGGTCAATACAGACCCCCATAAGCCCTTCATTAACCCTGTCACCCACGGGGGTCAATACAGACCCCCATAAATCCATAATTAACCCTGTCACTCATGGGGGTCAATACAGACCCCCATAAGAACTTAACACCGTCAATCATGGGGGTCAATACAGACCCCCATAAACCCATAATTAACCCTGTCACTCATGGGGGTCAAACATACCCTCATAAGCCCTTCATTAACCCTGTCACTCATGGGGGTCAATACAGACCCCCATAAGCACTTAATTAATCCTGTCACTCATGGGGGTCAATACAGACCCCCATAAACCCATAATTAACCCTGTCACTCATGGGGGTCAATACAGACCCCCATAAGCCCTTCATTAACCCTGTCACTCACAGGGGTCAATACAGACCCCCATAAATCCATAATTAACCCTGTCACTCATGGGGGTCAATACAGACCCCCATAAGAACTTAACACTGTCAATCATGGGGGTCAATACAGACCCCCATAAACCCATAGTTAACCCTGTAACACATGGGGGTCAAACATACCCCCATAAGCCCTTCATTAACCCTGTCACTCATGGGGGTCAATACAGACCCCCATAAGCACTTATTTAATCCGGTCACTCATGGGGGTCAATACAGACCCCCATAAACACATAATTAACCCTGTCACTCATGTTGGTCAATACAGACCCCATAAGCCCTTCATTAACCCTGTCACTCATGGGGGTCAACACAGACCCCCATAAACCCATAATTAACCCTGTCACTCATGGGGGTCAATACAGACCCCCATAAGCACTTAATTAACACCGTCACTCATGGAGGTCAATACAGACCCCATAAACCCATAATTAACCCTGTCACTCGTGGGGTTCAATACAGACCCCCATAATAAATATCATTAACCCTGTAACTCATGGAGCTCAATACAGACCCCCATAACCACTTAATTAACCCCGGCACTCATGTGGGTCGATACAGACCCCGATATACCCATAATTAACCCTGTCACTCATGAGGGTCAATACAGACCCCCATAAGCCAATAAATAACCCTGGCACTCATGGGGGTCAATACAGACCCCCATAAAACCCTTAATTAACCCTGTCACTCATGGGGGTCAATACAGACCCCCATAAGCCAATAAATAACCCTGTCATTCATGAGGATCAATAGAGACCCTCATAAGCCTCTATTTAACCCCATCAGTCCCATAAGGGTATATTATTGCCCTTATGGGGCTGTTACAACCCAACATTAACCACATAAGTGCCATGACGGTCCTCAAGGACCATCATGCCACTAAGTATAAACACTACACTGCACTGTAGCCCCCCAATAAAACATTACATCTAAACTAACCACCCTCTACACTGATCTATTAACACCTACACTACCTACCCTAACTACCTACCCCCTAATAACCCCCCACCTCTCTAATTACAGAAAATAAGTTACCAAAAATAAAAAAATCGACATTACAGAAAATAAAAAAACCTAACACAAAAAATAAAAAAAGAACATTGCAACCCACCCCCACTACAAAAAAAAAAACATTACACACCTGAAAAGGAAATACATATAATACATACAATACAAATTTCAATACCCCCCCAATCTAACTGATATACAATAAATCTATCTATCTATCTATCTAAAATACATACCCCAATCTAGGTAATATACTATACATTCTATCTATCTAATATACATCCCCCAATGTAATATACAATACATCCTATCTGTATAAAATACATCCTCCAATCTATATAATATACAATACATCCTATCGAGATAAAATACATCCACCAATCTATCACATATATAGTTGTAGCGAGGGCTGTGGGCGAGGGCCTCAGTTGCTGGCATGGAGCGCCGAAGGCTCTCCTTGCCAGCAACTGCGACCCTCGCAAAATTTACGTTCAAATGCAAACAACCACACAACCGCGACCACGCAAACAACACGACACACCAACTACGACCCTCGCAAACTATACCTCGCAACGGAAACATCATACGAGACACGTTACCACACATTACGACCTTGCAACAATCGGACGCAACTCGCGAACATTACAAAATTCAAAACACAATAAATACACACAGCACATACATAAAAAGCTTACCTACAGCAAGAGGAAGCATCCAGGACCTCAAAAAAACAACTTACACCTTCATTTAACTAAAAATAAAAGAGTTTAGACACAAAAAAAATCTCTAAGTGAGAGAAAAAATGTCCGCCGAACAAAACGAAAACGAGGCTACAGCACTCTAAACACACAAAACACCACAAGAAACTTGCAAAACACCACAAACGACATACGGATATTCCGTTAACACGCATAGCACACTATTACACTGCACACATTCAACATGCTTACACAGCAGCTCCACACCACTAATGCTGCAGCAACATCAACAGATTGCAGCTCTTCAACACAATGCTTCAAAATAGGTAAAGTATATTCATTTATTAATGTGTTATATATTTCAGTACTACACACCAAACAGCATTAGCTAACTTACAATTTCATTGCCGTAATTTTTTGACGGGCAATTCGCTAGTCACATATATAGTTGTGAGCGTACAAGTTGTTAGCGAGCCTGCCGCCAAAGGTGCTCCTTGCCAGCAACTGCGGACCTCGCCAAATTTACGTAGTTACGAAAGCAAAATACGAGACACGTTACGACCCATTACAACCTTGCAAAAAAGTCTGAAACCCGCGCACATGAAAAACACAATAAATACACACAACAAATACATAAAAAGCTTACCTATAGCAAGGGGTGGGGTGCACCCAGGACCTCGAAAACAATTACACCTCAATTTAACTGCAAATAAAAGAGTTTCGACACTCAAAAATCCCTTAAGCAAGAGAAAAAATAGCCGCGGAAAAAAACGAACACGAGGCTACAGCAGTCTAAAGACGCAAAACACCACCAAACACCTACAGATTTCTCGAAAAAGAAGTACGAGATCCGAAAACAAGGACGCAACCTGCGCGACCACAAAAACATTACAAACACAATAAATACACACAACAAACACATAAAGGTTACCCACAGCAAGGGGGTGCACCCAGGACCTCTGCAAGTGAAGTAACACTACGCAAGAGAAAAATGGCCGCCAAACAAAACAAAAACGAGGCTAAAGGCCCCTAAACACGCAAAACACCACCAAACAGCTACGGATATTCCGAAAAAGTCAGACAACATCCGAAATGAAGGACGCTAAATCAGCCACAGCCGCATACCACACATTAGGCGCCATTTTAGAACAATAACTTATACAATCCGGAAGTACACAGCTACCCTAACGAATTTGCCTTGCGCACGCACTCTATTACACTGCACACATTCATGACGCTTACACAGCAGCTCCACAGCACTGATGATGCAGCAACATGAAAACAGATTGCCAGCTGTTCAACACAATGCTTCCTGCATATGTTACTTCACAATAGGTAAAGTATATTAATTTCTTATTTTATTCATTATTCATTGCCATACCAAAAAAAAAAACACCAACGCTGCTCATAGGACACAAACAACCAAGAGCCTCGCAATGAGTGCCGAAGGATCTTTAAACACCAACAAAATTAATTTCGCACGCAAACAACATTACCTGCCTTACAAACTTATTGCCGTCATTTTTTGACGGGCAAGTCGCTAGTATAATATACAATACATCCTATCTAATATACATCCCCCAATATATATAATATACAATACATCCTATCTATATAAAATACATCCCCCTATCTAACATACAATAAAGGCTATCTCTAAATAAAATACTCTAATTCTAAGCTAAAAGAAAATAAGTAAGACCACTTACCTTTGCAGATGTCTCTTCAGATCACCAACCTAGAGAAAAAAATATAAATAAATTAGGGCAACACATTTACAGCAAAGAAATAAACATTATAAATATTCTAAATATTCTACTCACCTTTCTTGCATCTCCCCGTCCTTCTTCTTTTCTTCTTCTCCGGTGCGGCCCCTGTTAAAAAAAAACATAACATTAGTACAGATAAATAAACATAAAACAAAATAAAATAAACATAATCTACATTGTACTTACCTCCCTGCGATGTCTCCAGCCTCCTCCTCTTCTGCCCTGGAACTGCGCTTTAAAAAATGTTTTTTTTTAAATTACGGAGATCCACACTCGCGGACCTCCCCGACACTAATGAGCCTCCCGGAGCCTTTTCCGGAAGAAAATAGCCAATGGCGCCTTCTGACTGGTTGAAAACGCTGTCTATCAAATTCAGCCAATCAGAAGGTGCCAATGTGTGAGCCAATCAGAAAGGGATACACCCCAAAATACCAATCTGATTGGATAATGCACCTGTCAATCTTTATTTAAACCAATCACAAGGCGCAGATGCCTTCAGCCAATCACAATGGAATACACCCCCACAGGGTGATTGGCTGGAGGCATCTGCACATTCTGATTGGTTGCACTGACAATAGCCAATCATAATGGAATACACCCCCACGTACTGATTGGCCGAAGGCATTTGCGCCTTCTCATTTGCTGTTGTCAATGTCAATCAGTATTAGAGCCAATGAGAAGGCGCAGATGTCTTCAGCCAATCACCCCATGGGGTGTATCCCATTATGATTGGTTGATGGCAATAAAGCCTTCTGATTGGTTTAAATAAAGATTGACAGGTGCATTATCCAATCAGAGTGGGATTTTGGGGTGTATCATTTTCTCATTGGCTCACACATTGGCGTCTTCTGATTGGCTGAATTTGATAGAAAGTGTTTTCAGCCAATCAGAAGCCGCCATTGCCAATTTTATTCTGGAACAAAGGTTAGAGAGCGGATTGTTCCAGGGCCCAGCCGGGCCATAAGAGGAGGAGGCCGGGGACGTCGCGGGGAGGTAAGTACAATGTATAATATGTTTATTTTACTTTGTTTTTATGTTTATGTATGTTGTAGTCATGTACGTTTTTTCAACAGGGGCCGCGCCGAAGAAGAAAAGAAGAAGGACAGGGACATGCTGGAAAGGTGAGTATATTATTTAGAATATTTAGAATGTTTATTTATTTACTGTAAATGTTGTACTAATTTTAGGTTGCTGATCTGAAGGGACATCTGCAAAGGTAAGTGGTCTTAATTATTTTATTTTAGCTTAGAATTAGTTTTTTTTAGATAGAGATAGCATTTATTCTATGTTACATAGGGGGATGTATTTATGTATTTAAGATAGATAGGATGTATTGTATATTAGATAGATTGTGGGATGTATTTTAGATAGATAGGATTGATTGTATATTACATAGATTGGGTGATGTATTGCATTGTATTTGATTTGATTTTATTTGTATTGTATGTGTTCTATATGTATTTCCTTTTCAGGTGTGTCATTTTTTTTTCTGGGCGGGGGGGGGGGGGTGTGTGTGTAGAGTATTTTGTTATTTTCTGTAATGTTCTATTTTTTTTATTTTTTGTGACTTAGGATTTTTTATTTTCTGTAATGCAGATTTTTTATTTTTTGTGATTTAGATTTTTTTTATTTTATGTAATGTAGATTTTTTATTTTTGGTGACTAGTTTTTTTTCTTAATGTAATTAGAGTGGTGGGGGTTATTATGAGGTAGGTAGGTACTGTAGGTAGGTAGTGTAGGTGTTAATAGGTTAGTGTAGAGGGGGGTTCGTTTAGATTTAATGGTTTATTGGGGGGCTATAGTGCAGTGTAGTGTTTACACTTAGTGTCATTAGGGTACTGGAGAACTCTCATAGCACTTACGGGGTAATGTTAGGCTTCTAACTGTCCCATGAGGGTCTTTAAATACCCCTATGGGACTAATGGGGTTAAACAGAGGCTTATGTATAGACCCCCACAAGAGACCGGGTTAAAATGGTGTAGTGCTTACACTTTGGGTCATGAGGGTCCTGGATGACCCTCATGGCACATAGTGTTATTACATGCGTTCATTAGTGTGTTATAGGGGTCTAGATAGTTGAGGCACACAGTACACTCACATTGTGTGACAAGCAGCATTTCAACACTATTTTTTATTGCCCCGTAATTTTTGACAGGCAAGTCGCTAGTAGATAAATAAAAACTACCAAACTCATTTTGCCACTGTGAAAGTGTTTTGCCACTCAATGAGAAAGCCACAATTAAACATGTTTGGTAATTTTTCTTATCTATTATTTATTATTTATATTTTATATTTATATGCAAAACAGCCTATCTCCTGTGTGGTTTCTGTGGTTTACTGCCAAGAGGCTCTATATCTTTCCTATACAATATGTAGTGGGTGGCAACTTCTCCAAACTGCCCTTCTCATGACCTGTTTTGCACAGTTTGCAGATTCCTTCCTTTTAACAATCCTGATTCTGCACATTGAATTGCTATAATTTTTTTTAAAACTGTTCATTTTGAACACATGAGATTTGTTTGCTTATACAAGTCATAGATGTGATTTAGATAAGACTGTAACGTCTGTATTAAATATCTGTTGCTTTTCCAATTAGTGTGGAATGTGCACATTCCAGAGAAATAAGACACAGACACGGTGTTTCTGTATAGTAGTTCTCAAAGCGCTCTGTATTAAAAATGGCAGTTTACACGTTTATATGTAGAAAACGTTATCTGATCAAACGTCACATGATTCCTTTGTCTAGGAATTAATAGTTTTATTGATTGGTTCAAAATTGCTGCAGTGTGTCGTCATCATACTGGTCAGTACAGGGAGGAACCGTCCATTTGTCCTTATTTGGTCACGGATGTATGCATCATCAGGCCACTCCCATTTGTAGTTCTGTCTTCCATCTTGTTTGTAGTTTCATTCTCCATTTTAGGTAACCTTCTTGTCATTATAAGTGAGTAAGGAATGCAGACAAGGATAATAACATGTAAAAAAAGACATTTTCCTAATTATCATCCATAACAGTCCCCCCTAAAATGTACTGTTTTTATGTTATTAATGAGTGTGCAACCTAAGAAAAGCAGCTGTGCTTATGTTAGTGCGTGATGAGGGGTAAACTCCCCCCTAAACACTAGGTGTATATCTGTCCCTGAGGATGAGGTGCATGACTGCTAGAAAGCCCTAAACATCTGTGCTGTGAACGCCCGTTCTTCTTTGTACATTTGAGTAGCCATGGCTTACCCATGGCCCCTCCTGCCACTGTCACAGACAAGTCAGATGCCTTTCCCTAGCCCCTTGTATCAGGAACATGTGGAACAAGGGGTTTATGTGGAAACCTCACTCCTAGATACAATAGACCGTAACACTCTATGTGTCTCCTCACAGTTGTCATCATCACAAAATTCTTGGTGCACAAAGGTTGATGTGACTCCAGTAACTGACTTCATAAAAATATGTTCGGACACATGGGGTAATACAGCAGGTAACAAATGCAAGAATTATCAGTATTGAAAGAAAGACAATGTCAACCTGCAACAATACTCTCTGCCACCCAAACCATTTATCCCAATAGTCTGTGTTTCCAGAATTCTCCTTCAATTCTTGTGCCAAGTTGTTTAGTTCTTTAATGGCTAAAGTAATCTTACCGTTTGGACCCGGTATGTAGGTGCAACAGTTGTCAGTGTCGGTGTCGGGGAGCATTTTACACCAATCATTGGTATCAGTGATTCAAATCCTGCGGCTATCTGGTTTCGGCCTTTGAACTCATCAAGCACCCCCCTTGGGACTCCACTAGAATCTATGTACACATGGGAATTAAAACTTTCTTTAGGTTCAGATGATGATGTATGTCTCTTCCTTCTGAACTGTGTCTGAGGAACATTATCTAGATCACCATAACAGGTTGGAACAATGTGTAACGGCATAGCATGGTGGCTTTAGTCATGGTACGTTCCCCACGCCATACTCCTGACAGTCTTACCCTGAGTTTCATATCTCCACACAACCAATATATGTCCCCCAAAGATTGTGTCTGATTGACTAGCATGGTGGCTGAACCATCTCTATATGTGTGACAAAACCCATAAGGGAACCTCTGTAAGTTGAACCCCTGAGAAACGTTTCTCCTGTAACACGTATAATTTCCAGGGTACACAATTATACCTCTCCCTGGGTGGGGATTACTAGTCATCATGGGGTACGTTTTCCTCCATTGTTCACTTCTTCTGGACCTGCCGTCTTTTGCAATTCTTTGAGCAATCTTAAATCTGTTGGCAGAGTCTGCATTGTATAAATGTTTATTTCTCCATCCACCTCTCTCCTTTCCATTTCCTGTGTTGTCATTGCTGCCTTTTTAGCCATCTGGTCTGCTAGATGGTTTCCTCGTGCTTCGTCTGAATTTAGCTTCCCATGTGCCTTTACTTTCAGTATGGCTACTTCCTTTGGGAGTGCTAAAGCATCTAGTAGTTCACGGATGGCTTTGTCATGCTTCACTGGAGTGCCTGCGGCTGTCATGCATCCTCTAGCTCTCCAGATTACTCCAAAGTCTTGAGTCATTCCCAGAGCATATCTTGAGTCTGTGTAGATGTTGGCTCGGACTCCTGTCGCAACCTCACAGGCCTTGGTCAATGCAATCAACTCTGCTTCTTGTGCTGACATGGAGGGAGGTAGTGAGAAGGCTTGCATCACATCTTTTTCTGTAGTCACAGCGTATCCTGTGTGATCTTTCCCATTCTCATCAGCATACCTTGATCCATCCACATACAGAGTGATGTCTGGGTCTGTCAGGGCAAGGTCTTTTACATTCGCAAGGTGTGAGGTCTCCATTTCCATTTGTTGAAGGCAGTCATGAGGTGGATTTGTGAGTCCTGGGACTGCATATGGGTCTCTGGCTTGTATACTGGGAGTGCTGTCTGCTTGCCAGTGGAGAGTTTTCTTTTCCACTCCTTCCTCTTCCAACTCCTCTTCCTCTGCAGATTCCCACTATTTTAATGCAGCTCCTAATGTCTTCCATCCATCCGGTTCGAACTTGGATATTGCAACATGTGGAATTTCTGTATCCCAATGTTTGTAGAGCGCTTCTGCTTCTTGTGGGGGCTCCACCGTAAATGCACTATCACCTGCTGCATTGTTGTACAATGTCTTTAGGTTTAAGGTGACCTGCTTCAATTTAGTGAGACTTGCTTCATATTGGAAACCTCGGCCTGGAAATGTTTATTCCACAGCGTGCAATATAGAGGGTCTTGTGTCACATCTGTGAGCGTCTGGCCGTTTCCACCACCTTCTAGTAGACGTCTTTTTACATATAGATTGGTTATTCCTGAGTTTGGGTTCAAAATCAGGTTGTACAATCAGGCTGTACAAAAGTACCCATCTTCCTTTCTCCCCCCTCTGGAAATGGTAAGAGAGTGGCTGGATTGAGAACATAGCATCTCTGTAAAGTAACATTGTCTGGTAGAAGAAGGGAACATTGCAGACGGAGGTGTCTGGATGTAGTCATGTGCTTAGGTAGTCTGCTGTATGATGGCTGCAATATTATGTGGTGCCAGAACTGTCAGAGGATAGCCACGGACTATATACATCATATATGTAGAAGGATTAATTTGGGGGTTAAGGGCTGCCTGTTTTCTTTTCCTGTATTTAATGTTTGCAAACTATTCAAATACAGACTCCACTTTAGATCAAATTCACATGCAAAATCTTTCTTCCAAATCACTTACTATAACATTCTAGGAACTATTCGCTTCAGTCCCGTACTTAACTTACAATAATTCCCAACTAACACTCCACTTCTTCCTTCATAGTTACCATAAGTGGAACAGTGCCTAGGTGAGGTCTGGCACTTACACAAACATAACAATTAGTCTTATTATGTGACTCTACGTTATATTTCGTCCATTCCAGTCATAGATTGAGGTCTGTGAACCCAGTCTCATTTGTTAGGGTTCCTTCGTACGTAGGTTCACTGATATCAGTCATCTGGGGTAATGCCTGAGTGTGTTGTACTTGCATTAGTCCTTCTGATATGAGTGGTGCATTTAGATCTCTGAGCATAAATTTACCAATCCGTCCTTTTGCTTCTCCTCTAACCCAGCCACCTATTAGGTATGTACCTGCGTCTGTGGGTCTGGGGGTGAGTCGCACGTTAGCTCCAGTCTTGCCATTTGGCGAGCATTTGCCTGGCTTTATTAGAGTCATACGTTCAAGTAAAGGGCTTCCACTCAAATCTGTTCTATCTGAGGCACTCTGTGGTCTGTAGTCCCAAGCTGTCCCAGTGTTCTATCCTACAGCTTCCCAATGACTACAATCTTTTCCCAAGTCTGGTCTGTAACACATATGTGTATACATGTGCTGTGAGTGTCTTTGTACAAGTTACATTGTTGAGTCACGCTTAGCTGTTGGCAACATACAACATGACAATAATCAAAAGACAATGTGATCATATGTGGTTTAGATGGATTGTACCAAAATGTAATACCATCTTTCTTCTCACTAATGAATGCAGAAGGTTCTACTTTAGTTAAGAACAGACAGAAAAGGATATGTGTTATGATCATCATGATGTTGGCTGCTGTGGGTCTGGTGCTGCTTGCAATAAGATGCATGATCTGGATTCCAGAGGATTCTTCTTTTTTTTTTTTTTTTTTTTTTTTTTTACAAATCTCTTGACCAGGATCCAAGCTCCAGGAAGTAGTTGATGAGTACCAGTGTCTACTTCTGGATCTGGAATAGGAGAAAACACTTGTGCATGTATTTTAGTCAGTGCTTGAGATAAAACAATCACATAATCAATAAATACATCAGATTTAAACTTCAATTGCTGAGGATAATAAGGATCTCTTGAGGGGACAGAGAAAAACTTCCCTTCTCTTCAATCCTTCCACAAAGGCTGCTCCCAGCAGGAATGATTGATTACCACTGACTGTTTTATCCTGTATAATATCTGACAAATTATTAGCCTGATTTACTATTTCATCCGGAGCGCATTCTATTAATAACTCACAGAATTCTGTATCACCGTTGCAGACAGGCGTGTAGGAGTTGATTTACATGAGCAGAGATTGCTAATAAAAGCTTAAGAAGCTTAATAAAACATTGAATGTCTCCTATACCTTCCTTTTAAGAAACATTACTATTCCCAAGGAGTAGTGGATACAGGGCACCAACTCCAGGGGAGATAGCATATTAAATGCTTCATCATAGGTTTTAAAAGGGGTTGGTCCTAAAGTTAGTCAACTCCCATTTTTTTTTTAAAGTTGGGAGCCATGATGGGGCGGTGGCTGTGTGTTAAGAATTTCATGGTTTCTTGTTCCACAACCCACTAAAATGTAGCAAACACCATTCTTCTCTCAATAATACAGACAGACATATTTTCACATAAAACTCTAATACGCACACAGAGTAGATGGGAGGAGAGAAGAGAATGGTTTGCTTTGCTTTGTCATAAGATAGGGTGGCCAATCCCTCTCATACAATGCAAACCGGTCACCTCCCTCTTCAAAGAGTACAGTATCGAACACACAGAAACTTCAGACAAAATATTTCAAAAGAATACACGCATATGTATGTACTTCACAAACACATCTGTCTTACACTTACAAACAAGATAAACTATAAATCCTCCACTGATTTCAGTGGTGGACACAAATTCTCTTACCTGCATTCCTCAATTGTATTGCAAAGAAAAGGAATTACAGTAAATACTCATACATTTACTTGCGGCAAAACACAAGACAATCCCTCTACTTTATAAACAAAAGTAATCAGAATATTATATAAATGTATGTAAGGAAAAGTTCCTTAATGTTTCTGTGTTCATACCTTAAACAGCATAGCAATACAGTAAAACATGTTAACACCTTCAAATACAACCTAGCATTGGCGTAGGAAGAATTCTAAGATTCGTCCTTCAAATAGTTAAACCAGATGGGAGGGGGTGGATGAGGAATTTCTCTCTGGATCTCACTGCAGCTGTGTGATCAAGGTCAAAAAAACACACAGAGCAGTGTCTCAACTCCAGCACTTTGAGGGAGAGAAGTTCTAAACTGCATTTCTTATCAAAACATGCATAACAACCAGCAGTGACATAGCATATAACATTATAATCATCAAACCTTTTCTGCAGAAAACTTCAGATTCAAAAGATATATGATTTCAAGATCATGCGCATTATGCGTCACACACACGTTTTTTAACCACCCGCAGTGAATGACAGACGTCCCTTAAAGTTTTCAGGCTACTTCTTCCGGCCCGAACATCATGACCTTCAACGGATATCGTCTATCCAACATGCATAGACATTTCCCAGGGAAAAACATATATATATATATTTCCCCAGGGCACACATATGCAAGTTCGTATTTGCGACCTCTGGTATATATATGCACGTCTCTGGGTGCACTCATCTGTCTTCCAGATAATCACAAATACACGTGTGTGTCGTGAATCACATGTCTAAGAATTCAAATTCACAATATCGACAGACCACACACACACACACACACACACCAGCAACAGATATCTATTATCACAGGTTTTTTTTTTTAAAACGGACCTTGAGCAAGCTAAACAACCTGCTTTGAATGCCTGCCAATAGCCGAGAAATAAATAGCGACTTGCAAAGTACTAAATAATGACCTTACCAGACATATTTTCTGAAGGTTCCTTCTGCTGTTGAAAGTCACCACTTCGCTCCTTCTCGGCTATTGTCAGGTCATAAACTCAAGGCCCCACGTTGGGCGCCAACTGATTTAGATAAGACTGTAACGTCTGTATTAAATATCTGTTGCTTTTCCAATTAGTGTGGAATGTGCACATTCCAGAGAAATAAGACACAGACACGGTGTTTCTGTATAGTAGTTCTCAAAGCGCTCTGTATTAAAAATGGCAGTTTACACGTTTATATGTAGAAAACGTTATCTGATCAAACGTCACATGATTCCTTTGTCTAGGAATTAATAGTTTTATTGATTGGTTCAAAATTGCTGCAGTGTGTCGTCATCATACTGGTCAGTACAGGGAGGAACCGTCCATTTGTCCTTATTTGGTCACGGATGTATGCATCATCAGGCCACTCCCATTTGTAGTTCTGTCTTCCATCTTGTTTGTAGTTTCATTCTCCATTTTAGGTAACCTTCTTGTCATTATAAGTGAGTAAGGAATGCAGACAAGGATAATAACATGTAAAAAAAGACATTTTCCTAATTATCATCCATAACAGATGTACATTTAAGATTTATTTTCTCATATACATTTGAGTCTGTAGCTGTGTTTCTTTTGGGGTCTGCTCTTTCATTCCTCTGAAACAGATTTACTTCTACTCTCATCTCTGATAAACAGTCTGCTTCCAACATATTCCTGCTCCTGCCTCCATCTGCTGGAAATAAATACATTGAGATAAATATCACATAAATGTATAATATTAATAGGTAATTATTTCAAATAATGTGTAATGGTTCCTAAACTAAGACCTATATAATAAGAGTGTAGAGGTGTATTTGCCTTTCATGAGCAAGTTATGTATCTAGGCTTTTTGTTCTGTTCGATATAAGACCAAAATAATTTCACTAAAATGAAGAGGAGTCTTATTTTACATAATATTCTTAGAGGCAGTTTCAGCAGGTAAACTTGAAGCTGTTGGACAGGAGACTCAAATGCATGTTTTCCAAATACTGACATTGAAAAATTATCAACTTCCTACATGGCATAGACTTAACTATCAGGAATCTTCTATGTTACCTCAAGCATGCACTAAGTCTGTCTCTCTCTCTGTCATCAGACCTGTCCTATCCTTTCAGAGAACATAACTTCCTGCATTACCTCATTATAAAACAATATCTTTAGAACCTGAACAGATGTATGATCACTTCAAAGTCATGATGATTATAGTACTTTTAGAATTTAGAAAAGATCCCACTGATTTTTATACAGGCCTACAGTACCTCTCTTTTAAACCAAAAAACGTCAAGCTAATTAATAAAATGTTAACAAATAAACTGAAAACAATAATCCCAAAGACACATTTCTAGGTACAAACTGTTTTTTTTACCATTCAGATTTTTGATCATAGGCATAAAATAATTGCAGCATCATAATATCCAAAGACTTACCCTTCAAGCAATTATAATGAAAATGGAGGCTGAGCACGCTTTTTATAAGATGTAATGCCCTTATTTATCTGATCTTCTTTAACTATAAGATAGTGGAACCAAATGTGTCAAATTAATTGAAAACATGTATTCACACCTAAAAGTCATAGTGACAATAATAGTTTTAACTTTGCCCAATTCACCTTAAAAATGGGCTGTCTCTCTTTAGACCTCCAACAACAAAACCTAAACTCCTTAAATGATTTAGATAGATAAAACACGCACGTCACTGTGACATTACGTTTTCTTGCATCTTAAATTGACTCTTCTAAGAGGAGATTAGTTTTGCCTGTTTTATAACTCTTTATTAGTGTTGGCTAAACCTGTGTTATGTATATGCTTAAAAATTCTAAATAACGTCTTATAAAAATGTACATACTTTTTCACATGCATAAGTACCTATTATTAAGTTTAAAAAATCCATCCTCATCTTTACTTTGGGAGAGCATAGTTACATAGTTACATAGTTACATAGTAATTAAGGTTGAAAAAAGACTTTCAGTCCATCAAGTTCAACCTGTTAAGATCTCCTCTGATCTGCAATATGCGGATTAGTTATTAATTAAATTATTGATTAAATAATTATTAATAGTATAGTATTGGAGAATGAATAAAGAGTTAGTCCATCAAGTTCAACCTTTTTAGATCTCTATTGATCTTTTTAATTTGGACTATTTATTATTATTGTTAATTGTTAATTATTGTTAATTGATCCAGAGGAAGGCAAACATAAAAAAAAAAAACATTGAAACTTTGCCAATTGTCTCATAAGGGGGAAAAAAAGAAAAATTCCTTCCTGACCACAGAAACTGGCGATCAAATTTCTCCCTGGATCAATATTCCTTGCTAGTTATCTAGGATAGCCTTGAATGCCCTCTTTATTCAGAAATATATCTAACCCCTTTTTGAAGTTGTCTATCGAATTCGCTGTCACCACCTCCTTTGGTAGAGAATTCCACAGTTTAACCACCCTAACTGTGAAGAACCCTTTTCTTTGTTTAAGGTGAAATCTTTTTTCCTCTAACCTCAACGGATGTCCTCTTGTCAGTTGAAAATCTCTTGCTACAAAAAGTTCACTTGACAAAGCCTTATATTGATCCTGGATGTATTTAAATAACGTAATCATATCTCCTCTTAGACGCCTTTTTTCTAGCGAAAATAAGTTTAATTTTGCTAGTCTTTCTTCATAACTTAGCCCCTCCATTCCCCTTATTAGTTTTGTAGCCCTTCTCTGTACTTTTTCCAGCTCTAAAATGTCTTTTTTGTGAGGTGGTGCCCAAAATTGTACTCCATATTCCAAATGAGGGCGTACTAGAGATTTGTATAGTGGCAGAATTATATCTTCTTCCCTGGCTTCTATACCCTTCCTAATACATGCTAATATTTTATTTGCCTTTGCAGCCGCTGCTTGGCTTTGAGCGCTGTTACCTAGGTGGTTGTCCACTAGTACTCCCAAATCCCTTTCAATATCTGATACCCCTAGATTTGCTCCATTAAGATTATAGATTGCTTGGCTATTGTTCCTTCCCAAATGCATAACCTTACATTTATTTGTATTAAATCTCATCTGCCATTTAGCCGCCCATTTCTCTAATTTATGCAAATCCTTTTGTAGGGAAAGTACATCATTATCTGATTTTATTACCTTGCACAACTTAGTGTCATCAGCAAAAATGGAGACACTACATTCGAGTCCTACTTCAATGTCATTAATAAATATGTTAAAAAGGAGAGGACCCAATACTGAGCCCTGAGGAACCCCACTTATCACTTTAGACCAATCGGAGTATGTTCCATTTACAACAACCCTTTGCTTCCTGTCTTTTAGCCAGCTCTCGATCCATGAGCAGATATTTACTGCAATTCCTGTATCCCTTAGTTTGCTCACTAGTCTTCCATGTGGCACTGTATCAAATGCCTTTGAAAAATCTAAAAAGACTACATCCACTGAGTTGCCCTGATCCAAGTTCCTACTAACCTCCTCATAAAAACTAATTAGATTGGTCTGACACGACCTTTCCTTCATAAATCCATGTTGACTGCTACCTATGATCCTGTTCAAATAGACATATTCTTGTATTCTGTCCCTTATTAACCCTTCTAAAAGCTTCCCAACTACAGAAGTGAGGCTCACTGGTCTATAATTCCCCGGATTTGCTCTAGATCCCTTCTTAAATATAGGTATCACCTCTGCTTTTCTCCAGTCATCTGGTAGAGACCCTGTAGTGAGCGAGTCTTTAAAGATTAGATATAATGGTTTGGCTATTACAGAACCCAGCTCCCTCAGTACCCTTGGATGTATTCCATCAGGACCTGGGGCTTTATTAACATTTATTTTCTCCAACCTCTTTTGTATTTCTTCCTGCGTTAACCAATTATTTAGTGAAGGTAGTGTAGCCCCATTATGTTGCAGTGTCCCAACCACTGGTACCTCCCTTGTGTAAACCGACGAAAAGAACCTATTTAGCTCATCTGCCTTTTCCTGGTCACTAATTATCAGATGGCCTGTGTCACATTGTAATGGTCCTATCGATTCCTTCCTGGCCTTCTTCCCATTAATATATTTATAAAATATTTTAGGGTTAGTCTTACTTTCCATTGCAACTGACTTCTCATTTTCTATTTTAGCCAGTCTAATAGCCCTTTTGCAAGCCTTGTTGATTTCCTTATAGTCACATAAAGATGCCTCTGTTCCCTCCTTCTTGTATAATTTAAATGCATATTTCTTTTTCCTCATCATGATCTTTAAGTCATTGTTAAGCCACATGGGATGTGATTTACTCCTATTTATTTTATTTCCACATGGTACATGCTGATGAGTATGTTTATTTAGTAAGGATTTGAATGTTGTCCATTTATTTTCAGTATTCTTCCCTGTAAGTTCTTTGTCCCAGTCTATATGTTGTATTGCTGCCCGTAGCCCATTAAAGTTAGCCCTTTTAAAATTTAGAGTTTTTGTTGGCCCCTTACAACTTTGTTTTTTGTATTCAATCTCAAATGAGACTGTGTTGTGATCACTGTTCCCCAAGGGTTCCCCTATTTTTACATTTGATATTATATCACTATTACTTGTGATGACTAAATCCAAGATGGCCCCATTTCTAGTAGGTTCTTGTATTACCTGGGCTAGATAATGATCCCTGAGTGTACTCAAGAACCTGCTCCCCTTAGCTGAGCTGCTGGTCTCGTTTATCCAGTTTATATCAGGGTAATTAAAGTCTCCCATTATTAGAACTTGCCCATGCTTAGCTGCATTTCCAATCTGTAACAATAATTGAATTTCCTCACTTTCAGCTATATTTGGGGGTTTATAGCATACTC
The DNA here is from genome assembly GCA_027410445.1 of Discoglossus pictus. Lineage (NCBI taxonomy): Eukaryota > Metazoa > Chordata > Amphibia > Anura > Alytidae > Discoglossus > Discoglossus pictus. The sequence continues at coordinate 248,624,725 of CM050163.1, forward strand.
CCACCAATATGCATTTAGAATTAGCTCCTCCACTATTTAGCTCAACCCACAAGGATTCAATGATGCCGTTAGTGCCAGCATAAATATCTTCTCTAACTATAGGCTTAAATTCAGGCTTAACATAAAGACAGATCCCTCCTCCTCTTTTACCATTTCCCCTATCTTTCCTAAATAGGTTATAACCATCCAGATTAACAGTCCAGTCATGAGATTCATCCCACCATGTTTCCGTAATGCCTATTAAGCCCCATTTTTCTTGTACTGCTAATATTTCTAGCTCATCCATTTTCCCAGGCAAACTTCTTGCGTTTGCAATCATACACTTTATGTTGCTATGGCTCTGCTGATGTGAAGTGCCTGCCACTGTATTTGAGGCCCCTATTAATATCTCCCTACTTTCTATTGTAACCCTCCCCCCTTCTCCTCCCCCATGGGTAAATAATTCATCCCTTTCCCTCTCTACCCTATTTACCCCAATACTTCTATATAGTCCCTCCCCCCCACCTACAAGTTTAAAAACTCCCCCAGCCGTTCTACCATCCTATTCCCTAGCACAAAAGAGCCCTCATCATTAAGGTGCAATCCATCCCTACTATAGAGATTGTACCCAAGTGAGAAGTCAGCCCAGTGCTCTAAAAACCCCAAACCCTCTGCACTGCACCACTTTTTTAGCCACGCATTAACCTCCCTAAGCTCCTTCTGCCTCCCTGGGCTAGCACGTGGCACTGGTAGTATCTCAGAAAATACTACCTTGGAGGTCCTTGCTTTAAGCTTATTCCCTAATTCTCTAAAATCATTCTTTAGGACGCTCCATCTTCCACTAACTTTGTCATTGGTACCAATGTGTACCAAAACCGCCGGTTCATTACCAGCCCCTCCCAATAATTTATCCACCCGATCCACAACATGCCGAACCCCAGCACCCGGGAGACAGCAAACTGTTCGATTGCTGGGATCTGGGTGACAAATTACCCTGTCTACCTTCCTAATAATAGAGTCCCCTACCACCAAAACATGTCTGTTGCTCTGCCTATTCTGCCCTCCCTCTTCTCCAGTAGAGCTGTTCGCCCGGCTGTTATAGGGAACAGCTCTATCTGGCATTGCCATTCCTGAATGGACATCGCCAACAGTTTCACTCAATCTGGCAAATCTGTTGTTGTTTGCCAACTCAGAACTGGCCTGCCTCCTCCTGTACCCTCTGATTCCCCTTCTAACTGTAACCCAGCTACCTCCCTGGCCATCCTCACTAGCCCCAGCTCCTCCCTCCATACTAGGCCCAGCTAATCTGTGCTCCGTGAGCACCGACTCCCTTTCCAGTGGAGCAATATCACTAAGTGCTGCAATTCTCCTCTCCAGATCTTCAATTTGAGCTTCCAAAGAGGCAACATGCTCACACCTGTCACAGAGGTATGGACCCTGGATCATCTGTTCCAGTAGTGCATACATTTGACAGGATGTACACTGAATAAGGTTGCCACTGGACTGACTCATAATTATTATTATTGTCTACGAAATTTCAGTGGGAAAAATAAAGAATATAATATAATATATTTATATAAAGTTTTCCTCCTTTGCACTATAAATCTGCCCTCCCTTTTCTTTGAAGGCCCTCCTTTTATTTAAACTCCTAGGCTTTTACTAGAATTGCACTTGATACTGAAGCTGAAAATGTTCGCAAGCTCACAAGTTCCCCTTCTCCGGTTTCTATTAACTTCTGCCTTCTCGCCTGGGCACAATTAGTGCACTCTGCAATTTATCAGCCTTTACTTGTAAGGTAAATCCACTTGTAAACAGGCCCCAAACCAGCTCACAAACCTTTTATACAAGTTTAACAGTCAAGCCACACCCCTCTCACCTGGGCACAATTAGTGCACTCTGCAGTTTATCAGCCTTTACTTTTTAAGGTAAATCCACTTGTAAACAGACCCCAAACCAGCTCACAAACCTTTTATACAAGTTTAACAGTCAAGCCACACCCCTCTCACCTGAGCACAATTAGTGCACACTGCAGTTTATTAGCCTTTACTTTTTAAGGTAAATCCACTTGTAAACAGACCCCAAACCAGCTCACAAACCTTTTATACAAGTTTAACAGTCAAGCCACACCCCTCTCACCTGGGCACAATTAGTGCACTCTGCAGTTTATCAGCCTTTACTTTTTAAGGTAAATTCACTTGTGCTATTAATTTTAATACCTAACATCAGTTTCCCTTTAATTGAAAATACAGTAGTGTGTGTATATTTGCATTTACAGTGCTACAGATAGGACTTTAAGCCCCTTGCAGGTCCTCTTTAGTACCCGTTGGCTTTTTGGCAAGTGGATTCATAGCAATTTAATAGTGATTTTCAAAAGTAACATGTACAGGCTTGACAGAACAAAGGATTTGCGGCCGCGGAGTTCAAATTTCGACGTCCCATAGGGTTTTTCCGCTTGTAACCTGTAGATCTTAGCAGGATGCTTTACGGGGCCAATTTAATAGCTGTAAGATTTGCAGGCTACGTTACGGGCTACGGTTTACACATTGAGGGAATTTAATAGGGCTGCAAGTTTGCTTTAGCATTCTTCTAATGTATGCAGATTTTGAAAACCTGGACTGTTGGCAGCAATTCCAGAACATATCTCACCAACATGTGTAAAGTGTAAGTACAATCACCCACTAGAAAATAAAGAGGCAGACACGGTTAATCAGTTTCAAAGTTTACTCAACAATTATCACCGAAGGAAAAAGACCATGTACAAATGTAAGCAATGTAATTCAAACTGATCCCATGAGTGTAACTAAAAATAACATAGATAACCTATCTAAGACTTAACACTAGAAAAATGCATTTATCACTTATATTATTATAAGGGATTCTACAAAAAAATTGAATAACTGTAATAGTGCAAAGCACATATATTTTATTTACCTCGATACTACGCGATAATCACTATCACCTAGAAGAAGGGAATCCCATTCACATAAATTCAACAAATGCCATCAAGAATGTATTTGGATGGTGTATTATATACTATTCTTGTTTGTTAATTTATTAAAAAAGAAAATCCTTCCAGGTATCTGCAGAGTATTACAGAATTAAATAGTGCAATGCACTGCAGATTGTATACATTTATAGCAATGCTACAATGATCTGCAGAGGATGGTGTGTGGCAATCATCCTGGTTTTCAAATAGAGCACAATTCATATTGGAATAACATATATGATATACATGATTTGATTATGTATGGGATCTTTAATTACTATATATGTGTAAATATAGTTTGATTATGATGTGCATTAATGGAGCTTAAATGGTGTAACAAATCATCATGCTAAATCTGTACAGATATTATACTATATTGCAGTATAGGTTAGCTAAGATTGGTAGATATTCTGCAGTATGCTGGATATGTTCAGAAATAGGATTATATGTGAGTCAGAAGATGCCTTCAGTGCCAAACGCACACATATATATAGAAAGAGAAATTCTAATAAGGGTCCAAGTGATGTTATCTGGGAGTAGGTTGAGTCTTCTGTCCCATCAACTTAAACATTCCCCAGCTACTATATATATATATATATATATATATATATATATATATATATATATATATATATACCCATTTATCACTAAGATTTTCCCAAACTGTTTCCAATAATGACAGGTAAGAGGAGCAGGACACATTGTGAGAACAATAAAAAGGGCAAAGAGCCTGGGACTCTAAGTAGCCAGTCAATAATGATGCCACAAAGCTCAGTACTACATCCCTTGGCACTGACCATAGGTTGATATAATGGCTTTCACTAGTCCATCAAATAATAGCAAACAGATCTTGGGCTGGTCTTACACATCAGATAGCTATCTATCCATCTATCTATCAATCAAGATTTGTAAGAGAAATGAGAGTGAGAGACCTTTTTGAGTGAAAGAGTAAAGTAGGAGAGAGGGAAGAGTGACAGAGATCTGAGAGAGAGAGAGAGCAGTGAGAGAGACCTCTGAGATAGAGGACTGAGAGATGTGACAGAAAGAACAGAGTGAAACAACTAAAAAGAGAGACATGTGATAAAGAAAAAGGAGAGAGAGAAACCTTTGAGATTGATAAGAGTGACAGAGAGGGGTAGGGTGAAAGAGACCGATGAGAGAGAGGACTGAGAGAGAGAACTGTGACAGACAGATGTTTCAGAGAGTGAGAGGTGAGAGAAATGTGGGAGAGGAGATTCAGAGAGATATGTGAGAGGACTGAGAGAGAGACCAGCTTCATGATAGCTAGCATAGGAGAGAGAGACCTGTGAGTACATCAATGACACAAATCAAACTGGTTCCCTATATATAGAGGAACAAGACAAGATTCCCCCATTTCTGTCCATTGTTATTTGCACTAGCTATCACTATTGCTTAGCTGCACAAATCAGACAAAATAATAATATCACTGGATTCCAAATCGAACATCAAAGCAGTCCTCAACTTTTATAAAAATGGTTAACCGATTGAATGTGGGGATCTGCAAGCAGAATATAACATGCCAAGCAGTTGTGTTTCTGCCCAAGGATAGAGCAGCACATTTTGAGGGGTCAGTACCCTTTCAAATAGCAGAACATTGAAATATGTTTGTATATTCACAAAACTGTCTATATGCAGTGATATTTGAGATATAGGAAGGGAAAAGGGAGGGCCTTATTCTTTACCTCATCATTCCTTAATTGAGGTATAATAAATGTACCCTATCCACATATGATTGGCCTTTTTAATTATCTTGTCGAGGTATGACCCTTCTAAGGTATAGGGGTGGGTATCTCTGAAGATATAGATAAAGTTTGCAATCAAAAGTTAAGAAATTGTTTTTCAATGAGGGAAAATATGCCCTTTTCATTGTCTCTTCTACAAATCTCACTCAATGACGTGAGTCAAAACCAGAAATGTCAGTCAGTTTTCTTTATTCGAGCTTGGAGAGCACAGCATGTCTTAAAGAAACATACACATACAGATATCTGATGTCATAATTTCTTGCCGAGCATATTATAGCTTCCTTAGTAGGCGAGGATAAGGTTACTTATACAAAAACACAGGGTTGGCATTTAGGATTGATAGCAAGAAATGGTAAAGGCATGCTATAGGAATTTCCCCTGGCACGTATGTAAGTCTCTGACCGTCAAAGAAAAACAACTTAGAAAATGTGTCTTACAAAGGACTTTATATAAAATTGTCAAGGACAGGTCCTTCAACTCATGTTTTACTGTACCCCAAATCTAAGGAATATATTTGTGCTATATAAAGAATGAGATGATGATGACTATGATGAAAATGATTTTAAGTTTGTTTTGTGAGATATAAAGTGTAGTTTACCACCCATCAAATCATCGTCAAATCAGCATATCCTGCAATCACTTATGGCTTTTTGTGTAATCCCCACAAATATCACAATCATGCATATTTCTCTTTGACTTCATAATATTAGACCACCACTCTACTACCTAATAACCTGTATAACAGACTTAAATCCAAGAATAGTTAATTTGGATAGTAATCTCCAATATCTGTAATGTGAAAGGTTAAATTAGTAGAAAAGGAGAAAGGTAAATTAGCACATTACTATCTCTAAAGGGATTATTAATGTGGATTCAAAGTGGTATCTCAGGAGTATATTTGTGTTAAGACATAACTATTATTAAACAGTCTTTTTTAAACAAAAATTGTGAATAAAAAGCTGTTATATAAAAAAAAATCACAAATGACGAAAACAAGTGACGAAAACCTTTAGCATGTTGGTAGGGAATCAAAAAATGCATGACCCCAAAGGGAGAGTGACAAATGAGATTCCCAAATGGGGTCTAAGAAAGATGGTACCTTAACTATTAAAATTAGAAATGAACAGCATCACTTCTGTTCAAGTTACCTGATATGTAAGTGTTTTATAGTAACAGTAGTATATCCCGCAATCAGTGTGTACATTTTCTAAAATTAAAATAGTATGTGAACTGCTTTAAAATATTTCCCACATTCAAAGCATGAGAATGGTCCTAATCCTTAGAGAATCTTATTATGTCAGTAAAACATAAGTGTGTTTGGAAACATTTTATGCTTTCAAATCTTTATTCTTATCCTATGGTCTTCAGGATATGAGTTGTGAGTTATCTTATTATCATTGAGTGCTGAGGACTGAATGAAACATTTGCCACATTCAGAACATGAAAATTATCTTTAACCTGTGTGAGATTTTTTATGAAGATTGGTATCTGATGTGGAACTAAACCATTTCCCACATTAAGAACCTGTAAATGGTCTTTCTCCTGTGTAAGTTCTCTTATGGACATCGAGGTTTGAAGCCTGACTGAAACATTTCCCACATTCAAAACATGAAAATGGCCTTTCTCCTGTGTGAATTCTTGTATTATAATTGAGATCTGATGATTGAATAAAACATTTGTCACATTCAGAAAATGCATATGGTCTTTCTCCTGTTTAAGTTATTTTATTTTTCTTTAGATCTGGCACCTCTTTGAAACATTTCCTTCATTCAGAACATGAAAATGGTCTTTCTCCCGTGCGCGTTTCTAATGTTTAATTGAGACATGACTCCAGACTGAAACATTTTCCACATTCAGGACATACATCTGTTTTTACTTCCTTGTGTGGTCTCTTGTGAAAATTGTGGTATGTGGGTGTGCTGAAACACTTCTCAAGGTCCTGATATCCATATGGATTTTCTTCTGTATGAACTCCCTTACTCATTACATCTTATAAGATTTGCATTACTGGTAAACCCTTTCCAATATTCAGAATATATAAAGGATGTTTTTCTTCTTTGTTGTTTCACACAGCTTTGGTTTGCTTCCATGTAACCATGTAAAACACTGAAATGTTCCCTTACACAATCTGGTGAAAGAAGCAAAATAAGGCTCTTTTCACACATATTGGTCTTGGACACATCGGTTGGAAACAAAAACATCATAAATAAATAATTTTACAATTATGTTAAAAAGAGTGATAACATGCTTCTCAATTAAAATGTTTAGTTCAGATTTATAAATGAAGCCAACTAAAACCCATCTGCAGCTAATACATTGTTTGTTGTTTTCAGATAGTTATAGAAATCTTTATGAATATACAGCATATAAAGCATATTTTAACATTGTACACAATAAACCTACAACATGATGTGCTGGAATATCTCTATATTTATGTATTTAAATTATGCAAAAAGTGTTGTGTGAAAACAATCAATAAAAAGTAGAAAGTCACATAATTTAAAGGACCTTCTAGTTCATAATCAGAATCATGGAACATGGCTGAAGATTCCAATTTCAATCTCTTTCAAATGTAAACTTGTAGAGCACAAAAAAAATGTTATCTACCCAACTTGAAAAAAAGATCTGTTTAAATAGTTTATTAATTGCAAAACCACTGGTATGACATATGCAGCATATCTTGATTGCACTGAAACAACAGACAAGACATACTAGTTGTAAAAAATTTACAGTAATTGTGGTTGAAAAAAATGCTTGTTGTCCATCAAGTTGAATCTTTTTAGATCTCCTCTGATTTTGTAATATGCAGATTAATTGTTAATTTATCCAGAGAAAGGCTCAAAAGATTTTCTGTTATTGATTATATGCATGAGTGACCTGATTGGGGACATTCTCAGTTTCAACTAAAATAAATCTCATTGGAGTAAAATGTTTTAAGTGTATCAGTCATTTTACATGACCTGTAAACTCAGGAATCAGGAGAATTTGAATTTAAAAATATATATCAACAATTGAATGAGAAGAGATTCAGTTAAGATAATGGTGATTAGATACGCATTGTAAACTGTCATTTATCAATGAGAAAGAGCTGTGGCAATATTCCATCACAATCACAAGTCAATGTAAGCATCATGGGTTGCCATGGTAGTAACAATAGTGTTGGTTTATTGTTAGGAGGTCAATCAATCCGTAAGTGGTATTTGGTTACAATGGAAACCGCACAGCCAACTGAATGGCATGCACATGTGCGTTGATGTGGAATGATGTCACATGCTGGAGAGAAGGATATTTAAGTTATGCTGCCCTGCGAGCCTTGCGAAGCAAGCAGTTGAGGCAGGAAACACGCAGGACTTAGGCTGAAATGAGCGCCAAAGGCGCTCTTGCGAGCCTCGCAGAGTGAGTAGAGCAGTTGAGGCATTGGAATTAGGCTGTAAGCAGTTGAGGAACGCAGGACTTACTTAGGCTGCAAGCACTTGAGGAACGCAGGACTTAGAAAACAAAAATCCAATCTCAGAAAAATACGAATGTAATGGCCGAACCGTGGAAATAGAAAAACAACAAAAAATTAAACCAAACTCACACACAGCACAGGGGGAAAGCCAAGAAGCCTGGAAGTGAGGTTGCAAACGAATTTAAGCCAAATTTGCCGTGTTTCATCACTTGAAAATCGGGTAAGCGGGGAAAAAAACAACGGACATAAAACGCAAAAAAATCTGAAAACGGAATGAAAACGTGGCTAAGCACATTCCGACCTCGGAAAAATACAGAACTATGAAAAATACGCAGGACTAAGAAAATACACAATGGCAAAGAGACTAACACCTGCACGAACAACTCCAGGCACGCAGGACTTTGAAAATGAAAGCAACGGAAAGATTCAGCACACAAACAGAGGAGAAACACACAGGGAAGGGATGGGGGGATATGCTGGAAAGAGACATATGGCATTCCCAAGCACAAAACTTGCAGGTTAATTAACCCTGCAATGAGCGGTCAGTACAGTAGGCAGGAAGAAAGGTTCGCAATGAGGAAGGCGCTCATTGTCACTGATGGGAGGAAGGCGCTCAGTGCGGAGCTCAAGATGAGCGCCGAAGGAGCTCCGAGGGCCAAAAGACTCACATTGTGTGGCAAACAGCATTGACAGGCTTCACATTTTATTGCCGTCATTTTTGACGGGCAAGTCGCTAGTCATCTATATAAATGTACTTATGTATATAATCATAACTTGGAAAGTTCTCCATCCTGTCTGTTTCTTCATGACTGTTTAGATGTATCTGCCAGTTCCTGCAATGTTCTTCTTTAATGATCTGAGCTCTTTTCAAGCAGAATAAATGTTAGATCCATTAAGACAACCATCTTCATAATCATATAATAATTTAACAAATGTGTCTTTCCAGTAGGGATTCTTATGTAATGGTAATTTTCTATATGTCACTGATGGGATGATGGTTTGTCCATCAGCTCTGAAACTCCACCCCTTGTGACTCATACACCTATCACTTACCTGCACAGGAGTCAGAACAGATTTCCACCTGCTGAATACCCTGATCATCTTTCTCATCTTCCTTAATAACTGATATTGTGTCCATGTTTCCACTATGAAGACCTAATGTGTACTGTAGAATACTAAGAGGGGTTACATTTATCAACATAAAGTTTGGTCTATCTAATGATCACATTACCTGCACATATAAAATATGATACCGGTTGCATTAAAGTGACATAGCAACAAACCCAGTCATTACAGAAATGAAAAAGTACACATATATAAATACATATAAATACAGTTGATGATCGAGCTTGAAAGTTGGGCACCTCATATATTAATCATATATTCCATGGAATACTCAACAAACTCTCATGATTAATTATCTCTTACATATGGTCATACTGAGAACAATAACAGCCAGATCCCAAGGAAAACTGACAATTATTGCCAATAATCACCTACTTAAATGAGATAACAGACTATGCTGGTGGTGGGTAAGAAAGGTTGCTTAAATGGAAAAAATATAAACTCTTGTGTTTGTGTACTGTTATAAAATGTATTATTTAATAAAAATTAATTGATAAAATACTTGTATTACATATATTGCACTATATCTGGAACATTTCGAATGTCTTAAATTAGTTTTATTACTCGCCTTCATTAATATTTACGTGAATTTCCTCCTCCACCTCCTGTTGGTAAGTCCTCATATCTGGTCCTGCTTCTTGAACAAACCTTGAGACAACTGAAAGCTTCGCATTTCCAGTATAAATATGCACAAACTACTTACAAATTATGGATCTGATGTAAATCTCATAAAAAGTACCTTTAAGAGCCTCTGCTGTGTGCCACAGCAGCCCTTAAAGAAACACTATACTGTCTTGAAACAACTGTCCTGGCCCCAAAACCACAAAGGACCCTCCCCATTGCACCTACAATGATCCCCAATGCTGTAGCAGATCCCAATCGGTCCCCCCTGCAACCTATTAACCCTTCATAAGCCAGGGAGTACCCTCTTATAAGCTCCCATGCCGCGTGGTCCCAATCTAATTTCAAATTTCCAGCCAACCTTTTAGAAGCCACCTTGCAGGGTTAACCTTAATTTCCTTGGGGGCTGTATAGATAGATATGTAGATGGGGATTTCAATGGAAGGAATACCCAGTACATGATGTTAGGGCTTTCTATTGGCTCATAAAGCCGTTTCTCATCTGTAAAGCATTGTTTGGGTGCCTCCCACACTGAAAACTTGTGGGAGAAGGCAATGATTTACCAATGAGAGTTGAGTGCCCTAATGTAGGGGCGCAAAAGATCTACAGGACTCTAATCACGCAAAACACCACCATAAACACGCAAAACACCACCAAACAGCTACGGATATTCTGAAAAAGTCGGACGACATTTAAAACGAAGGACGCTAAATCAGCTACAGCCGCATACCACACATTAGCCGCCATTTTAGAACAATAATTTATACAATGTGGAAGTACACAGCTATGCTAACGGTTTTGTCTCGCGCAAGCACACTATTACACTGCACATTCATCACGCTTACACAGCAGCTCCACACCACTAATACTGCAGCAACATCAAAACAGATTGCCAGCTCTTCAACAGAATGCTTCCTGCGTATATTACTTCAAAATAGGTAAAGTATATTACTTTCTTAATCTATTAGTTATTTTATTATTATACACCAAACAGCATTAGCTCACTTACAATTTGATTGCCGTCATTTTATATATATACGCAATTCAGTTTATATTTTAGTATTATAGGCTATTATTATAGTTTTGATAAGTTGATGGGGATTTATCATGTCACAGACCTGATATAAATATCAGTGGATTTGTTTATTCTATTAACAAAGACATACAGGGGATTGTTTTTTTATATCTTTCCAGCCTGGTATACCATAAAATTGTATAGTATTTGTCATTCAGTTCATATATTGACTATTGTGACATATGTAATATTGGTGTTCCTTATTCAATTCTATTTTTTAATTGTCGTAGTTTTGGTTATGGTTTTAAACAAAAGCAATAGAATTGTTCTAATATATATCACTCCTCCTTCATTTTCTATTGATAGTTCAGGTAAATAATTAGATAGAGTGTCTTTTTCTAATTCTTTCTAAGCTTCCAATATAGGCCTCCTCCCCTACGCCCACCCTGTCTGCTACACTACACTAAGAAAAAATAAAATGGAAAAAACAGCACTACAGAGTTTTTAGAACTTTTAAGAAGTTTGATGGGTTACATTCATTCCGGCTTTGGCCATTATGATTGAATGATAAAACTAATGACCTTTTTATAATTCACAAACAAATATTTAGCTATTCTAACTAAATCCATGGTCTAAGCTTACCAGCGTTAAGCCCATTATAAAAAAAATAATAAATCTATGTTCTTTAGAAAAAAAAGTACTTACTGTAAAGTAACGGTGCTCATCGCCTGCGAGCCTCGCATAGCGAGGCGGCCGTTAAGACACTAAAACTCGCAACACTTGGACGATGAGCGCCAAAGGCGCTCATTGCCTGCAAGCTTCGCAAAGCGAGGCGAGCAGTGGAGGCAATGAAACATGCAGGACTTAGCCTCCAAACACTTAGGAAACGCGGGATCGCCTTAGGCTGCAAGCACTTGACAAACGCTGGACTTAGGAGACGCAGGATTTAGAAAAAAAAATACAAGATAGGAAAAATATGAAGTTAACGGCTGAACTGGGCAAAGCAAAAAACCCGAAACACACAAAAAAAAAATACAACAAAAACATCACACACAGCACGGGGGAACAGCCAGGACATCTGGGAGTGAGGTGTAACGCGAATTTAAGTCAATTTCGGCATGTTTCTGCACTTGAAAATCAGCTAAGCGAGAAAAAAAATGTCGGCTTAAAAAAATTAAAATGAGGCTACACGAGCCTGGACCGCGCAAAACACCACCAACCACGTAAAACTTTACACTATATACACTATTACAAAGGATGGCAAATGCTCACAAACCAGGTAGCACATAGACAAACAATGGTATTTTACAATCATAACTTGCCGCTAACAACATTACACATCTACAGTAGAGCTTTACACAAAAAAACCAACGGTTTGCCCTCGCACACACAGCCTATTTCTAATACACTGTTAGGACATTCATGAAACTATATCCTCAGGCCAGCAACAGTCCTACTGGACATTATATGCTGCAGGACAATAAAAAGAGATTGTTACCTCTTCAGGCTAATGATTGTTACATATATTAATTAGAAAAAGTGAAACTATTTTAATTTATTATTCAATTAATTCATGAATTAGTATTTAAAAAAATATAGAGACAAGCCAAAGTACATGCGAGGAGAGGCTCGCATTGAGCGCAGAAGGCGTTCAGAGCGAGGCTCACAATGAGTGCAGAAGGTCCTTAGAGTATAAAAAGGTTAACATTGTGTGCCAAACAGCATTGTCATGGCCTCACATTTTATTGACCATCATTTTTTGACAGGCAAGTCGCTAGTAGAATATAGTTTGTATTAGCTATGCTAGTGAACAAGAGACCTTAAACAAGCACTCACATAGACACTTCACATTTAAATAGCATTAAAACTTGTATCAGTGTAAGTACACAGAACAGTATAAATACTCTGCATTCCAGAATACATTGCCCAGACTGACAATGGACCTAACCTATTTGTAAGCACTAGAGGCAGAATAAAATTCATAAAGTGGAATTTTTTACCTTCTTACTTCAAAAATATTGATATTTTTCCATTTTGTGGAATAAAGATCACGTTTTAGACTTAGAAGTGAGTGTCTTCTTTTGTTAAACTAGTTGAGTGCTTCTGGACTTGCCATGGCTGTTGGAAGTGGGAGGCTTCTGTGTGCTAGCATATGCATACAGCAACCAGTACTACACAGACTGATTTACAGACCCTTATTTTCAGCCCATTGTCACATATTTACATTATACAGTAGTCTGGAGCAATCAGCTAGTGCAGCAATTCGTGGTGTCCAGTTTATGTCAATGAATATTTGATTGTTATCTGCTTCTAAATTTAAAATGATTATTAGTAGCCTGTAATACATTAATTTAATGTGTCACACATTTAATCAAAACACATTTAAAATTTTATAAAAAGATAAATACATTTTACAGAAATTAGTGATCATTTCTAAAGTTAACAATATATTTGCCTAATTTTTAAAAAATCTGAAAACATGCACATATGTACATTTATATTCATTTAAACAGATGCTAATAGCACATTTCTGTAAAATATAAAATACATAAATATTCATAGAAAATGAGCCACAATAAACTGATTACAATATGTTTTATTTTGCATATGTTGTAGGTTTTTCTTTTGCTTTCTGTAGCTTCATTGTCTTGCTGTGTAATTGTACCATTATCTGGTCATGTTCCTTTTCCATAGACTCAGTCTTCTGCTCTTGACGTGCAAGGTTTTTCAGGGGATCCTAGAATAATAAGACATAAGACTTGTCAGCTATTTGTGTATTCTCTGTAGTCTGCAGTTTCAAGAATATATATGCGTCCCTATAGATTTTTATGACCTGGGGCAGTTTGAGATTATAAATGAAAGTAGTTGCATTCTGTTTTTGTCCAAAAACATATTATATTTAAAAATCTGGTTTAATCTGAAATTTGATGGAGACAATGTGGGACCTTATATGTGGTGTCTTTAATCAGTAGACATTAGGATGTCATATTTAACAGTATTTATGTTTTTACTATTAAAATTGTTTGGTGGACAAAAAAAACTAACAATTTTAGCAAGCATTAGTGAACCTATAATTTAGTGGAGTAAAACATGTCAGCTACTCAGATTCTCTAGTGTGTGTTCCTTCAGAGAATATTTTTTTTTTATTGCTTTATTTTGATGTTATGGGATTTTTACCATGATCAAAAAGCTATTTACCCCAATGTAAGTGTTCTTCATGGTGTGAAAGAGCCCAAGGTTATATGTTAAAATTAGCTGTTTTTTAATTACACTAATAACAGATTTAAAGTCTAAAGTTTTAAGTCTCTTTTTACAAACAGCGTGTACCCTGCCTATTAGTTGTTGCATGAGTCCTGCTTGTTACATAGCTACATAGTGATTGAGGTTGAAAAAACACTTTTAGTCCATCAAGTAAAACCTTTTTAGATCTCATATGATTTGCAGTATGCTGATTAATTTTCAATTGATCCAAACGTAGGCAAACAGAAAAAAACCCCAGTGAAACTTTGGCAATTGTCTCAAAAGGGGAAAAAATTAAATTCCTTCCTGACTCCAGATACTGGCGATCTGATTCCTCCCTGGATCAATACTCCCTCTCTAATTAACCAGGATAACCCTGAATGCTCATTTTATTTAAAAAATATATCCAGTCCCTTTTCAAAGTTATTTATTGAATCCGCTGTCACTACCTTTTTTGGTAGAGAATTCCAGTTTAACCACCCTTACTGTGAAGAACACTTTTATTTCTTTAAGGTGAAATCGTTTTACTTATATTCTCAAAGGATGTCCTCTTGTCAGTTGAAAACCTTTTGACAAAATAGTTCACATGACAAAGCTTTATATTGATTCTGGATGTATTTAAATAAGGTAATCATATGCCCTCTTAGGCGCCTTTTTTCTAGAGAAAATATGTTTAATTTGGTTAGTCTTACCTAATACTTACACCCCCTCCCCCATTCCCTTTATTAGTTTAGTTGCCCTTCTCTGTACCTTTTCCAGCTCTAAAATGTAATTTTTTATGAAGTGGTGCCCACAATTGTACTCCATATTCCAAATGAGGGTGTTTGTATAGTGGCAGAATTATATTTGCTTCCCTGGCTTCTATACCCTTCTTAAAACATGCTAATATTTTATTTGCCTTTGCTGATACTGCATGGCATTGAGTACTGGAGGAAAAGTACATAATTTTCTGATTGAATTACCTTGCACAACTTGGAGACAATACTTTCCAGCCCTACTTCTAAGTCATAAATAAATATGTTAAAAAGGAAATGACCTAATACTTAAACCCGAGGAACCGCACTTATCAAAATGGAATTACCACAACCCTTTGCTTTCTGTTTTTTAGCCATCTCTCAATCCATAAGCTGATATTTACTACAATTCTCATATCCCATAGTTTGCACAATAGTTTTCCATGCGGCACTGTATCAAAAACATTTGCAAAATCCAATAAGACTTCATGCACTGAGTTGCATTGATCCAAGTTCCTACTAACCTCCTCATAGAAACTAATTAGATTTTTTTTACATGACCTATCCCTTATAAATTCATGTTGACTCCTAATAATAATCTTGTTCAAATGTACATATTTTTGTATATTATCCCTTATTAAACCTTCTAAAAGCTCTCCAACTACAGAAGTGAGGCTCACTTGGTCTTTAATTCCCCGAATTTGCTCTTGCACCCTTCTTAAATATGGGCATCAGATCTGCTTTTCTCCAGTCATCTGGTAGCGACCCTGTGGTCAGTGAGTCTTGAAAAAATATATATAGCGGTTCCCTCGGATGTATACCATCAAGACCTGGGGTTTTAACAACATTTATTTTTTTCAACCTCTTTTGGTCTTCTTCCTGTGTTAACCAATTATTTGGTGAAGGTAGTGTTCCTTTCCTGGTCACTAATTATCAGACGGCCTATTTCACATTGTAATGTTCCTATAGCTTCCTTCCTGACTTTGTTTCCATTAATATATAAAAAATTATTTTAGGGTTAGTCTTACTCTCCTTTGCAACTAACTTTTCATTTTCTATTTTAGCCAGTCTAATAGCCCTTTTGCAAGCCTTGCTGATTTCCTTATAACTCACATAAAGCTGCCTCTGTCCCCTCTTGTTTGTATAATTTAAATGCCTGTTTTTTACTCCGGATCTTGATTTTTAAATCATTGTTAAGCCACATTGGATGTAATTTACTCCTTTTACTTTTATTCCCACATGGTGTATGGTGATAAGTATGTATACTTAGTAAGGATTTAAATGTTGTCCATTTATGTTCAGTATTTTTACCTGTCAGTTATTTTGTATCACTGCCCTTAGACTGTTAAAATACGAGTTTTTGTCGGCCCCTTACAGTTTTTTTTTTTAATTCAATCTCAAAAGAAAGTGTGTTCTGTGATCACTGCTTCCCAAAGATTGCACCATTTCAACATTTTATACCATATCAATATTGTTTGTGACAACTAAATATAAGATAGCCTCATTTATAATTTCAAGAACCTGCTCCCCTTAGCTGAACTGCTGGTCTCATTCATCCAGTTTATTTCAAGGTAGTTAAAATCTCCCATTATTAAATCTCTTTGCCATGCTTAGCTGCATTTCCAATCTGTAAAAATAATTGCAGTTCCTCACTTTTAGTTATATTTGGGGGTTTATAGCATACTTCTACCATTATTCTTTTAGAATTTGCTCCTCCAATATTTATCTCTATCCACAAGCATTCAACATTATTTCTAGTTTCAGAATAAATATCTTCTCTGACCCTCCTAGATTAACAGTCCGGTCAAGAGAAACATCTCATCATGTTTCAGTAATGCCTATTAAATTCCACGTCTCATTAACCGCTAATAATTCTAACACAACTATTTTTCCTGCCACTTTTCATTGTGTGGTGGGGAAATTATTGATGGCATTTCCCTGGAATCAGTTTACACTGGACTGGACAACCAACCAATAGCTGACAAATGGGTCTGTATAGGTGATTTGAGCATTACATGGATGCATAGGTAGATTTGTTAAAGGGTATTATTTTCTTTTTATCTCTACATGGACAGCGGATAGCACTGAAGCAGGAGAATTTTCTGTCATAAGAAAGTACAAACTCTATTCCCTTCAAACTGGAAATGTAAGCAATCTTACCTTTGACTTGAATGGGACACAAAACCCCTACAACCTTATTGGCTGCAGTAATGCCAAAGATATGCGGGCAGACTTGCAAGCTCATGAACACAGATTTTATTAAGTTGCCCTTTAAGTTTAAAGGATCACTACCCAGCTCCCAGGTAGAGCTGGCCACGTCCCTTGATAATGTACAGGGAGGTGGAGAAAAGCAGCATTGCTTAAGGGGAAAACAAACCTTTTTTACTAGTGTCTGCCCAACAAACTAACATATGAGCTTCATTTTTAAATGCATTTGAGTGGTTATTTAAAATCTGCAGCTGAAAAAAGTTCTTAATGTCAGTTTGTGGTGTTTTTGTTGACAAGTAAATCCCTATCTATTAGCCCTATGCTATTCCCTACAAAATCAATTATAAGTGCTGTGGTGGCACAAACAATTCTACCTAGCTATGTTAATCCCGGATGCATAAAACATTGTGAGACAACTGCTACGGGTCACTTACTACTGTATGAGTGAACTTCACAACAAGAGACACAAAGCAAGGCAAAGATCCCCATTGACACTCTGACACCCAAACATTAAGCTAATAAAAATTATCCCCTCACTCACAAACTAGGGCAATGCCCTAACTCCCACAAAATGGAGAAATGCTTAAGGGAACCAAAGATCACTCATTAACAGCCTTTGCTGGGTGCGTCAGCAGCAGTGAAAAAGACACTGTGCTACCAAACCACTACACCAGCCTCTAAAACTCCTTGCTCCTACCATTAACCCACATCCTACAGGGGTCCTGATCGGGACTCCGTGGCACTTACAATTAACTCCTCTAATAGCCAGGGTTAATTGTAGGTGCTGCAGGGTTACTTGTAGTACCCCTATTTCTCATCCGTAAAGCTTAGTTTGGGTACCTCCCACACTGAAAACTCTTACTGACAATGGCAAGGGATTACCGATGTGGCTGAGTGCCCTAATTTAGGGGAGTAACATATCTTCATAGTGTTGTAGTTTAGGGGAAAAAATCTCCCGCAGCCATAATTACGGCAGAGCACCTGGTTTACACAAATTATGCTGAAATTGATATAACTTTGCATATTTTCGATATAAATATATGCACAGCAACGTTTAAAAACATGTCTAGACTCCTGAATCAGAGGACTGCCTGAAACCCTTACACAAAAAGGTTTCAACTAGCTTCCCAATTATGTGCTTCCTAATTATGCTCCTATACAAGCACAAATTCTTCAAATACAAATAATAATTTACCCAATAATACAGCAATACTTAGCAAGTTAGAAGTATTGTTCTTGTTAGTCGTTCAGTGTTGTCTGACTCTCTTTGGCACATCTGTCATCCACTGCCCCTCTTAGCTCCCTCAAGTTTATGTTCATTACTTCATTGACCACATCTATCTATCTCGACATCTGCGCTCCATTTCTTTGTGTGCCTTCAATCTTTCCCAGCAACAGAGTCTTTTCTAGGGAATCCTATCTCCTCATGAAAGGGCCTCATGATCATACTTGCCAGTGAACAGTTTGTTTTGGTTTCCTTTAGTATAGAATGACTGGATCTTCTTGCAGTCCAAGGGCTTCTTGCAGTTTTCTCCAATACCACAATTCAAAAGTGTCAATTCTACAAAGCTCAGCCTTCTTTATGCTCCCTCACATACATATGTTACTACTGTGAATACCAGTTTTAACTATGTTGACCTGTGTAGATAATTATATATCTTTACTTCTTAATAGCTTATCCTGACTTGATATAGCTTTCCTCCCTAGAAACAAACAACATTTAATTTCATATCACCATCTGAAGATATCTTGGAGCCCAGGATAATAAAACAGTCACTGTATCCACTTCTTACACATCTATTAGCCAGAAACTAACATTGCTCTTTGCCATGATCTTCTACTTTTTTTTTCAATATTTTTTTTGAAGACAATTTGGTAATATTTTTACAGCAGTTTGTATCACACGTTAAGCAGTTCATTAGATATATTTGATGGCGCTTGTATACATTTCTTTGATTGCTTAAGGAAAGTGAAATAAAATGTTTGTCTTCTTTTTCTTTTAAATGTTATTCATATTTGAATTTACAAAAAACAGTGATCAACTTGATTAACTTATTAACCTTGTAGCTTTCATTTCCCCACTCCCAATTAAATTCTTAAGTTAAACAGTCTGCCTATACCAAATTTGGTATAAGCAAGGGTAGATCAGATTAGAAATTGTCCGCCTTATGAAAAAGGCTCTATTTAAGCACATAGCATATTTTTAGTTAGTGAAGACTTTGCTTTTGGATAAAAGTTCACTAACTAAAAACTTCTGTAAAAAAATATGCTGTGTGCTTATATGGAGACCTTTTAAATTTGCTGAATCACAATTTAATAAGACTGTATTTTTTTATTTAATTGATGAATTCAGTCAGGCCTAGGCCACCCTTTATATTAATACATGAGGGGGGGGGGGGGTGGTATCACTGAGTATTTTCACAGTGTGAATTAAAATAGTATATAATAAAGGAAAATATGAAAAGAAAAAGGAGAAAGGGAAAGGGGGAAAGGAGCATCCTCCTTACAAGATGACAATACGGGGATCCTTATGAAGGCTCAGTTAGAATTGTTTGGTTTACCTTAATCTCCATCTCCTGATTTTCTTCTCTTTAACATTGATCAGCACTCTCTTATTTCACCCTCATTAATAGGCCCTTTTGCTATTCCTTGTTTACAGCCATCTTAGTAGTATTATCTGCGTATCTGAGGTGTTGTTATTTCTCCCAGCATTATTAATTCCAGTCTTGGATTCTTTCAGTCTGGCCTTACGCATGATGTATTCCATATGTAAGTTGAATAAGTAGGGAGACAATATACAACCATCGTCTGGTACTCCACCTCCTGTAAGAGCTTGACACATGTTGGTGTGATCCAAACAAGCAAAGGCTTTAGAATAGTCTATGAAGCAGAGGTAAATGTTTTTTTTTAACTTTCTTGCTTTCTCTATTATCCAGCAGACAGTGGCTGGAATTTTGTTTGAGCAGCCAGAGTGGAAACAAGGCCAAGGATCTCCTTGTCATCCTGCTCCTGGCATTAGCCAAGCTGGCTATTTATAAGTCCAGGAAGCAGTTTTTGGTTGAGGGGATTCAACTGCCATGTAAGGCCATATTCCAGGCACTGCTGCGCTCCCATTTCTAAGCAGAGTACAACCTGGCTTTCTCACCTGGGAGGATGCTTAAGTTGACCTCCTAGTGGGCTATAGATGGTATACAGTACTATGCTCTGTATCCCCCCACCATGATTCTTTTAGACTTTTATACTCTTCCTTCTTTAGTTTTTAAGTTATTTTATCACATGTGGAGTTTCCACTGTCTAGTCCTTTAAAAGGACAGTCATGTAAGCGTCCTGTTTAATACACTATGATGATTCTTTCAAATTTGGGTACAACTTAAAAAGAACAAGGGCTTAGATGAGTTGTAAGTTACGATCTTGACAAACGCAGGGATTTTCAGCCTGTAACCTGTAGATTGTTTGCAGCTCGCAATAAGACGCCAATTAAATATCAAATTAGTTTACGGGATCCATTATGGGCTCCCGTAAACAACAATAGCTCAATTGAATTGATTGTTCTCCAGTTGCTTAGATTAAAGCGATGTCAGCTGCAACATTTTAATATTTTAGATTATTTGGTAAAGGTAGAAATACTGACACCTTTGATGTACCGTATATTTTACGCCTAATGTTTTGCCATGCATAGATCGGTCTATATGCTAAAGTATTTCCAACTACGTGTGGTGGCATTTCCGTTTTCGGTGCATGTAACAAATATTTGACATTGAGTGTCGGTATAAAGTCTTGATCTCTATGCCAATGTGTATAGGTATCACTCTCATTGACCCATTGATCGCTGGCATATCTTATTAGATTGATAATAGTAAATAAATGTAAATTTGGTAAATTGAATCCAAAATCTTTGTTCTGTATTACATAACTTTTGTAAGTGTTTGTCTTTTCTTATTTCATATAAATCATTGGAGGTGACTATCAAATTGTTTGATGTTCATCTTTTGTAACAAAAAAGGAAGAATTTACGGAGGGTATATAATTCTGCAGAAGAAGACAATTTTAGATTAGATTTATTTTATTATGGGGGGGGGGGGGTTCTGCTATATCATCATATCTCTAAACATGCCCTTTAAAATGTATTTATAGTTTATACTGTATATTGATTGTAATGAGAGAGATAAATGCATCCCAAAATATTTTATGTTAGAGTTTGCCCAAGCAAAAGGCATATTTAACAATTTTGAGTGATTGTAAATAAAGGCAACACTTCTGATATTTGTTTGTTAATTTTAGACCCGGATACTTTTACAAATTCTTCAAGGTATTACCTATCAAATTGAGAGAACTATCAGGTTTAATGGAATTTTAAGTGATGTTGTCTGCAAAATCTGCTTTTTTAACAGTTAGATATTGTTATACCTTGAATCTGATCAGTCCAGATCCAGAGCCATATTGAACAAGCATGGGGACATAGGGCAGCCCTGTCTTGTTCCTTTCTCCAAGTAAATCTCTTAAGGCCGGACTCAGTTGGCTAATACACACATTTTCTTTTCATCATACATATACAGCCATACTTTTATTGACTTATATTTATATATTTTTGGGGATTATAATGGTGGGAGGAGAGGGGGGGGGGAGAAGTGGAGAGGAGGGGGGAAGAGATAAGGAGAGGTGAGGAGGAGAGAGAGGTGGTCCTGGGGAGTGGAGGAGAGGAGTGGAGGAGAGGAGGAGGAGGTTGGGAGTGGCGGAAGAGAGGAGATGGAGGAGGAGGAGGTGGAGGAGGAGAAGCAGGAGGAGGAGCAGGAGAAGGAAAGTGGTGGAAGTGGTGGAGGAGGAGGAGAGTGGAGAGGAGAAGGTGGGTGGTGGCAGGGTGGCACTAACACCAGGCACACATACAGTGGATATACAAAGTCTACATACCCCTGTTAAAATGTCAGGTTTCTGTGCTGTAAAAAAATGAGACAAAGATAAATCATTTCAGAACTTTTTCCACCTTTAATGTGACCTATAAACTGTACAACTCAATTGAAAAAAAACTGAAATCTTTTAGGTAGAGGGAAGAAAAAATATAAAAATAAAATAATATGGTTGCAGAAGTATGCACACCCTTAAACTAATACTTTGTTGACGCACCTTTTGATTTTATTAGAGCACTCAGTCTTTTTGGGTATGAGTCTATCAGCATGGCACATTTTGACTTGGCAAGATTTGCCCACTCTTCTTTGCAAAAACACTCCAAATCTGTCAGATTGCGAGGGCATCTCCTGTGCCCAGCCCTCTTCAGATCTCCCCTCAAATTCAGGTCTGGGCTCTTTAATCTTCTTCTGGTGAAGCCATTCCTTTGTTGATTTGGATGTATGCTTTGGGTCGTTGTCATGCTGAAAGATGAAGTTCCCCTTCATGTTCAGCTTTCTAGCAGAAGCCTGAAGTTTTTGTGCCAATATTGACTGGTATTTGGAACTGTTCATAATTCCCTCTATCTTAACTAAGGCCCCAGTTCCAGCTTAAGAAAAACAGCCCCAAAGCATGATGCTGCCACCACCATGCTTCACTGTGGGTATGGTGTTCTTTTGGTGATGTGCAGTGTTGTTTTTGCGCCAAACATATTTTTTGGAATTATGGCCAAAAAGTTCAACCTTGGTTTCATCAGACCATAACACCCTTTCCCATATGCTTTTGGGACACTTCAGGTGTGTTTTTTCAAAATGTAGCCTGGCTTGGATGTTTTTCTTTGTAAGAAAAGGCTTTCGTCTTGCCACTCTACCCCATAGCCCAGACATATAAGGAATTCGAGAGATTGTTGTCATATGTACCACACAGCCAGTGCTTGACAGATATTCCTGCAGCTCCTTTAATGTTGCTGTAGGCTTCTTGGTAGCCTCCCAGACCAGTTTTCTTCTCGTCTTTTCATCAATTTTGGAGGGAGCTCCAGTTCTTGGTAATGTCACTGTTGTGCCATATTTTCTCCACTTGATGATGACTGTCTTCACTGTGTTCCATGGTATATCTAATGCCTTGGAAATTCTTTTGTACCCTTCTCCTGACTGATACCTTTTAACAATGAGATCCCTCTGATGCTTTGGAAGCTCTCTGTGGACCATGGCTTTTGCTGTGGGATACGACTAAGAACATTTCAGGAAAGACCAACTAGAGCAGCTGAACTTTATTTGGGGTTAATCAGAGGCACTTTAAATGATGGCAGGTGTATGCTGACTCCTATTTAACACAGTTTGGAATGTGATTGCTTAATTCTGAACACAGCTACATCCCCAGTTATAAGAGGGTGTGCAGACTTATGCAACCACATTATTTTTCTTTCTCTTTTTTCTTCCCTTCACCTAAAAGATTTTAGTTTGTTTTTCAATTGAGTTGTACAGTTTATAGGTCACATTAAAAGTGGAAAAAGTTCTGAAATGATTTATCTTTGTCTAATTTTTTTACAGCACAGAAACCTGACATTTTAACAAGGGTGTGTAGACTTTTTATATCCACTGTAGACAATGGACAGAGGGGGCCTGATCCCAGGGGGAGTGGTAGTTTGGGGGACGGACAAGCCTCAGGGACAGGTCAGGGAGACAGAGACCCCTATCCACAGTCGAGAGGGCAAGAGGCTAAGATCAAGCACAGGGCCCACAATTACACGCACCAGAAGAATGTGGTCCTCCTTGGTGCCATCCGTGGCTGCCCAGTGATCCTTGTAGGGGGAGGGAAGTTAGGCCAGGGCCTAGGGCCCAGGCATGAAAGAAGGCAGCGGCTGAGGTTACAGCAGTGGGCACAGTCAATTTGGCAACATCAGGGCCAAGGTGAGGAGGATGATGGCCAAGGAGGAGAAGAACATGACTGTACGATATAGTGAGTGGCAGAGGGTCACCAAGGACCTTCTCAACCAGGTGCCTGATGCTGGAGCTTCAGGCCTGGTGGCCCAGCAGGACCCAGCCTCCATGTCAGGTTAATATCACATACACCAACATGCCGCCACATATACACCACACACACTACACATGTACATGATGACCGGCAAGGACACTGACATGTCAGCTCCATGGAATTAACAAGGGATAGATGGATGCATCATTAAATCGATGAAGCTAACAAATCCCATGGGCACAAAAAAAGTAATCAATCAATAAAGAGTCCATGGATTGGTGTGCCCACTGCAGTCTATGCGGTTACAGACCGCAGATGGAATCAAGATAGCATTAGGAGCCAAGAACAATCAAGACCAAGAACCAAAGAATAGATCATATCTAGTAGCTAATCTGAGTTGCAGTTAGGAGAATCATCCAGGTTCAAGCCTAGATATCAGATAGTTAGGAATGCACACAAAACAATGCATTATTCATCATACTAATAACATATGCCTTTCTTTTCTCCCTTTCAGCATCAAGGAGGTCTGGGCCCAGTGGCGAACCAGAGGTGGAGGCGTTGGCTCCATCGGAGCAGGAAGTGGAGGAGCAAGCCCGCGGCCAGCAGGAACCGGCGCGCGGGGAGGAGGACCCTGGTTTGGAGGAGGATGATGTCATATGGCTAATGGGGTCACAGTCAGGACCACCAGCCACACCGCCAGAATTTGACCCCACTATCCCCCTCCTCCAGAGACTGAGCATATCACCAGGGCCCTCCCAGTGGATGGAACATCTGCACCAACCATCACCTACTCCCCCCACAGCAGTGTGTCGGACTGGCCGCCACCACCACCACCGGGTCCATCAACACCACCGCCGTTACTGCATCAGGCTCCCCACTCGGACTAGCAGCTCCATCCCCAACACCAATCCAGGCTGCGCCAATCATTTGGAGGTAATGCACAGCCTGGCAAGGTGCATTAGGGAGGAGGGGAGGCACCACTTAATGACAGAATCCTACCTGGCCAGGCTGCTCAGGATTGGAGCAGACCAGGGGGTGACAGCAGATGCTATACAAAGTGCTCTTGTTCCCAGCCCCACATCCTCCACCCCGGAGGCATCCCCTGGCCACCCGCAGCCCAGACCTTCCTCTCCTCATCCCTTCACCACCGCCACTGCATGTGCCACTGCCTCCCGGTGGAATGCTTCCCCCTGGGGTCACAGAGAGTCGTACACAACTGAGGGTCTGGACAACCATATGTCAAATGTTTCCCTGGTACTTGATATATGCCATGTAATGTTGTAATTTGTCCACTATTTGTTGTCCCAATGTAGATGTGATAAGTGAAATGTATATAAGATGATCTTTGTATTTTTAGGGTCCACATTAGAGCCTCTGTGAGTGGGAAAGGGTTAATATGTCAGCCATTTGCATGCATTTGTCTTGCAATTTAATGAGGTAGTGTGTCTATAATTGCTTTCAGCATGGTGCAGCATAGCTTTTCATATTGGCATATGAATGACCATTACAACTTATGAAGAAAATAAAACATATTTGATAATTGTAACTGTAATGCCTTCCATTGCTTTCCCCGTGTTTTAAAGTGCATTGGTGTCTTTATATTGTGATTTGCAGTGTTACAAACTAGTCTGTAAACCCTTTGCGGGTCCTTTTTGGAACCCGTAAGCTTTGCTCCGCGATTTGTCATTTGCAGGCTTGAGTGCCAGTGCAGTGTTGAGCGATTTTTGCAATTGAATAGCGATTTGTGATTTTAGCGTCCGTAATAGATCAAAGGCTTCGGGAGGCTGTAAGTTCCGGGTTTAACCATCGCCATTTTTTCAAGGCCATAACTCGTAACCCATTTGGAGCCCACAATAGCAAATTAACTTGCTGCCTCACTTATGGGCTACAGTAACATGTGATTGTTCAATTGAATGAGGCTCTTTCAGTTAAGTTCTACAAAGTGTCATTATTATTGTTTGAGGGTGACCATATACAGCTGATATGAAGTTTTTAAATACAACACCTATTGCCATGTATTTCATACCTGCATTTAGAAAGAGCTATTCAAGATTGTCAAAGGTTTTTCAGCTTCCACATTGGTTATTATATGTCTACTAGCTACTTGCCCATCAAAAATTAACCCCCCACTGGCAGGAACCAGGTACGCTGTGACGACGCCACTGCCTGCAATGATTTCCTTTGGCGCATATTGCAGCCTAAGTGCTGCGCAGCTGCTGCGTCTTGCTTCCCGAGGCTCGCATGTGTGACAGCGCTCCTGGCTGCAATGAGCACCTTCAGCGCTCATTGCATTAAGATGAATGCCTCGCTTTGCGAGGTGCACAAGCCTGACGACAATTCGCATTTTGACAACTATTATATGTGATTAATGGGAAAATAATTAGATTTCATGATGATTCATATATAATCTTAAATTAATTTGACAGCCTGATTTCCCAGTGTGAAACCAAATTGTTCTGGAGAGAAATCGATGTTCAGTAGAGAAATATATCTATAAGACTCTACCTGTTTCATCTCTACCTGGTTTAAGCAATACTGTGAGGCATAGTAATGAAAAATATGGTGGGAGCTTTTTTCATGTTTAATGTATAGTTAAATACTTTTTTTAATGATCCTGTAATGGTATTTTGAAGAATCTTGTAAAAGTCAAAGGGAAGCCCACCTGGCCATGGCGTTTTCTCATTTGGTAAGTTTTTTATAAGCTTTGGGATTTCTGTTGTTAGAATAGCACACTCTTGAAAAAGATGAATTCGAAACACGTTGTGTAATAGGGAGTGCCACATGTAGGGATTACCCTATTTAGCTTATTTTGCTCTAGCTCCCACATTTGAGATTTATACTCAAGAGACCTTAGTGAGTCCCAAAGATATAAGAACAAACACAGAGAAACATCTATATATAGGAGCACTCTTACAAATACTTTTATCAGTTGCTTTATCTAGGGACAAGAAGATACTACTATAATTATAATAATATCATATTGGGAGAAGACATATACTCAATGTTATAATTGGATACTAATATCCAGTTCCCTGTTCGAATAATTATCTTATGTTACTCTAAAGAACTCAATACAACAATATAAGGAAATTTCACTAGAGCAAATATCCCAAAGCAAAAAAGCTAAGGAAAGTTATCCAAATCAAAGAAACTTTGAATGGAACTTGTACAGTATATTTTTTACCTCAAGTTGGTAGTAATCACTTTAAAGGGTTCTCCAGTTCCCTGGTTACTTAACCTCAAGTATATATTTAATATTCATTTCCATGTGAGTTGTCTTATGTGCTATAAAAGATTTTAGTGATAACAATAAAAGTTACATTTTAGTAAAAGTGTAAGATTGTGATTCTTGTAAAAGTTATTTTTCTTTTTTGTGTTTACACATTGTTAAAAATCGCAGATCATGAGTACGAATATTCAGATAACTATTTAAACTGATAGAAGGATTTTTTCCTCTAAAATAATTACATATATATAATTAATTATGTGCATCAGTAACTTTGTTCATACAGTTAGAAACTCACCTTCATTGCTTGTATCCTGCTTATCCATAATATTGCTGTTTTATCATTGGGGTCCTCAGATTGTTTCAGAACTCCATGGTAAGCGTTACTTAAATGTTTGAGTTCATTTACAACAGACGTAATCTATGATTAAGAATAAATTAGCATGACAAGATGTTTATTTAAAATAAAACATATGCAATAAATGTATAACACATTTGTAAATAGAGTAAAATTAGCATATATCCTTAATATACTTACATAATTGGTATAATATGAATTCTATAATTTATTATAAACATTATATGCACATCTATGAAGAATTACAAAATGTGTTTCACTGATAATGTTGGTCATCTTCAATGATAACTCAGTTCATTGCAATATTGTTGCTTGTAAATATAAATGGACACTGTGACAACCAAAGTCTATTAGAAGACATGAGGTATATAATCATTTGCAGCAGATACGGTATTCTGAAAGGCCATTTTATCAGAATTTTAACATTTCTAAATAAATTCTTAGTTTCCAGTTCCATGTATTTTTTCATAATTTTCTTTTAACATGAAAAATTTGAGGGACACATTGGAGGTCCAAATGTTAAATTTAAAATGATATTTATTACAGGTATTTTATCAACTGCTTGATAAGGAATTTAGATTTCCATAACAGTGAACTTACATTTAAGTTCGTATTTTTACTGATCAGTCCGCCTTTCTCATCCACGCACTATGCTAGTCATTCACTGATGAGTAACGATTCTGAATTACTGCTGACTGCTCCCTGGGATCTGCAGGTATTGTTTTCAATCTAATGTAAATGAACCTTAATAATTTGCGGATGTGCAGAATACAAGGAATAATTAAGAGGAAATGGAACACAACTTCTTTTTAAAGCATTTAAACTATTGTGATTTAAACATTACCCAAATTGTGTTTTGTATGTAAAAAATATTAAGTAAAACCTGTTTAAACTTAATTTAAACTATCAGTAAGTGCACAGAGCATAAAAACATATGTAGATTTCATTGACAGACAAGTATGAGTCATGCAGCTACTGTTTGTTGGCTGACAAGGGCAAGCCCCCAGATTAATTAACAATTTGAAACAGTTTACTTTCTGCATTGAGAGCTTCATTATCAAATACCCTCTTTCAGATGCAAAAAAAATAAATGTTTTCAATATTCCTTTAAGTCAAGTAAGCTACTCATTCTTTTGGCTTTGTGTGTGAGCAGATTGCTAAGATTGTTTTAGAGTAACATAATGAATACAGATCCCACATTAAGTAATTAGCAATTATAATCAATGATTACACTGCAAACAGCACACACTTAGTAGGTGGGTCAGAAAGGCTGATTGATTGATAGCAACATTACACATTCATTGTAAATTTACCGTAAGAAAAATGCAAAATTTGAATAACATTTTAAAGTTCTTGTTATCACCTTGTTTTACATTCTAAAATATTTAGAATTCCCACCTTGTCTATTAATACATACATTCTAATTGTTGCCAATGTGAGCCTTCCATTATAACATTTACATTTCTTACTGCCAATAATTCTTTTAAAATACATTTCAGTGACAGCAAGGGACTCACATGTACAGAGAGCTCCTGCAGTTACGTTTCTTTTAAGCCAATAAAACAGTTCACAAGCTGGTGTTTAAGTGAAAATAAAACCCACCATTGTAGTTGGAATTCTGTAGTGACAAAGAGTGTTATCCTTCCCCAAGAATCCCAGCTGGGACATTACAGATAACAGCTTGGATCTGGGTGAGCGTGAGAAGGCTGGTGATTAGCCTGGTAGGAACTCTAACAGCTCACTACCTCTAAGCAGATCATTACACAGAGGTAAGAAGAGTCCACCAGGTCTCCACTGACAAACAGCTTTGCGGGTGCTTCCACCTAAAAGTGATATCTTTACCCATATCACCATCCTCATCACTACAAAATCACATCTTGGACTAAGTACACACCAACCAATAGCTTAAGCAGATCATTTCCACCACTATACATTAGCATTCAAATAAGATGCTATTCAAAGCGCATTTTGCAATTTCTGCTGAGCCTACAATGTATGACAATGGCTCCTATTCACTTCAGCAATTGTTAGTTACTGGAGCCTGTAACGTAGCCCATGAACTAAGTTGTTATTCAATTGGCGTCTTTTAGCTACCCGCAAAAAATGTGTGGGTTACAGGCTGAAAATCCCTGCGGTTGTCAAAATCGTAACTTTTACCCATCTAAGCCTTTGATCTTTCAAGCCTGTAAATGTTACAATTGCAAATCGCTGTTCAATTGCTACAATTCATTAAGCCCGCAATTGCCTTCAAACCCGTCAATGGCAAATGTAGAAGAAAATCCTATGACTACCACATAGGACTCGCAAGAGGATCACCTGATTGTAGCACTGTAAATGCAAATGAAAAATCCATACTGCACTTTAAATGACAGGGAAAGTGATGAAAGACATTAGAATGAATTGCACAACATTCTCACGCACGCAATTCTGCAATAAAACATTATTTTTTTTATGTTTAATTTCCATGTTATATCAATCTTGGATATCAAGGAGTTAATACATATCAGGCCACCCACATGGACAATAACATTTCCTTCATTCATTTTTATTATTTTGTACATTGCCGGATTGCGGGTCCTAATCGCATATTGGATTTCTAAACGCTAATTGATTGTGGTTTAACCTCCATATTTTACTGACGTCATGACGACCATCTCATTTACTATTGGCTGTTTCTTACGGCCTTGCTTAATTGATCATGATCACGCTCTGAAATGCTGCTTACAGGTGCATGATTTATGGTTTAGGCTTTCGGCCAGGTAGCTGCGGGCTTGGTCAATTGAAACGCTCTGTAACTATTGCGAATTTCAAGCCCACAGTCTTACGGCCTGTATTAAGGCAACTGCTGGGCTTGCAATTGAATAGTGGCCAATGTATAATAACACACAGTGGTAACTATTCTGTTGCCCAAATCATAAATTTATACACACTTAAAACCACACACTTAAAATTGCCACATATTCTATTAGCTATTCGCAATCCGATTACGAGTTACCCACCCACAATAACATATAGTTACATAGTAATTGAGGATGAAAAAAATACTTTTAGTCTCCTCGGATCTGCAATATGTGGATTAATTGTTAATTGAACCAAAGGAAGGGAAGCAGAAAAAACCTGCAGTGAAACTTTGCCAGTTGTCTCAAACGGGGGAAAAAAATAAAATTCCTTCTTGACCCCAGATACTTACAAACAGATTCCTCTCTTAATCAATACTCCTTCTAAAATTATCTAGGATAACCCTTTTTAATTAAAAATATATCCAGTCCCTTTTTAAAGTTATCTATTGAATCCGCTATCACCACCTCCTTTGCTAGAGAATTCCCAAGTTTAACCACATTTACTGTGAAAAACCCTTTTCTATCTTTAAGGTAAAATATTTAACTTTTATCAAAGGATGTCCTCTTGTCAGTTGAAAACCTCTTGGCACAAAAAGTTCACTTGACAAAGCGTTATATTGACCCTGGATATATTTACCGGTATATAAGGTAATCATATCACCTCTTAGACACTTTTTTTTCTAGAAAATAAGTTTAATTTTGTTAGGCTTTTTTCATCACTTAGCCCCTCCATTCCCCTTGTCATTTTTATGAAGTGGTGGCCAAAACGGTACTCCATGTTCCAAATGAGGGAGCACTAGGGATTTCTATAGTGGCAAAATTATATTTTCTTTCCTTGCTTCTTTACCCTTCTTAATACATGCTAATATTTTATTTGCCTTTGCAGATGCTGGTTGGCATTGAGTACTGTTACCTAGTTGGTTGTCCACAAGTACTCACAAATCCCTTTCACTATCTGATATCCCTATATTTGCTCCATTAAGATTATAAATTGCATGGTTATGTTTCCTTCCCAAATGCATAAATTTACATTGCTTAATATTAAATATCATCTGCCAATTAGTTGCCCATTTCTCTAATGTATGTAAGTTCCTTTGCCGTGAAAGTACATTATTATCTGATGTAATTAGCTGGCACAACTTAGTGCCATGTGCAAAAATGGAGACAAATCACTAAGGCCCAGCCAAAGACGCAAATTACATCTCCATTGATTTAAAAAAAAAAAATTAAAGTTACACAAAATTGATATTGTATTAGACCCGTAGGTCTAGCTTGCACATTAAGTCTTCTGAAAGAAGAGATTATGTAATAAAAGACATTCACTCACCACTAAACCATCTGGTCTACTAAACTACTTAATGTGATGTTTTTGCTGGGTCCAGTTTTCTGTTACGGACAGAGATTTCTTCTAAATTTCCTATTTTAATTTCAGATGTTTTTTTATTTTTCCTAATGATACTTTTTTTGCCAATCATACATGGATTCTAATTCTCTCTGACACGACAACTGTTGAATTATTATGTCAGAATGCTACATCACAAAACAGGAGTTAAAAACAGGTAAACCACCCTAGTACGCAGAAATCTAAGAATAAAGACTATAGAATAGCAGAGTGGCAAGAAGTGTAGGACTCCTTAACTTCAACTTCTGTACTACAATTTAAAAAAAATCATTATAACATGTTGGCAAATGTTGAGATGTCTCCAGCCAGCCAAAATTGGCCTGATTTGTTTCATTACCTCATTAATATTGTCTTTAAGAATCTTACCAACACAAAAGGAGAATCTTATCCCTAGGTGGACTATGTAACAGGATTTCTAATTAAAACTAAAACATTTCTCCAACTTTTTTTTGACTTCTGGTTTTATGACTCTCATTAAAGTATCTGATTTTAACTGGTTAATTTTAAAATAAGACAATCTACCAAATTCATCCAACATTTCCTGAAGTTTTTTGACAGGAAGTCTCTGGGTTGGATATCGTGATAATGATATCATCTGCAAGGGCCATATATATATAAATTCTTCCTGGCCTATAAATACCCCCTTGATTTCTCTGCAGTTTCTTATATAGATCTTTAACGGCTCCATAAAAAGGATGAATAATAGCAGAGATAATGGGCATCCCTGGCGGGTACCATTACCTATTTTAAATGTATTTGACTCAAAGTTAGGACTCTCAACTCGTGCAAACGAATTCGTATATAGAGCCTTAACTGACTTTGAGGCAAACTCACCAAACTCAAACTTCATAAGTACAGTTAGCAAAAATTCCCAATTGACCCCATCAAAGGCTTTCTACGCATCCAATGACAAGGTCAATAAGGGTGCCTCTTTATCCTTAAAATAAGACAGAATATTCAATAACCGTCTGGAGTTGTCATACCCCTGGCGTCCTGGGACAAAACCCGTTTGATCGGAGTGAATCACCTTAGCAATTAAAATTTTCAATCTATTTGCTAAATTCTTTGAGTCAATTTTTACATCA
Organism: Discoglossus pictus; assembly: GCA_027410445.1. Taxonomy (NCBI): domain Eukaryota; kingdom Metazoa; phylum Chordata; class Amphibia; order Anura; family Alytidae; genus Discoglossus; species Discoglossus pictus. The sequence continues at coordinate 248,657,613 of CM050163.1, forward strand.
ATATTTATTAGTGAGATTGGACGGCAAACTCCTACAATCCTCCGGGTTCTTCCCTTCTTTCAGAATATTTACTATTTTGGTCTCTGACATCTCCGAGGTAATATCGTCAGTTTGTTTGATGTCATTGAATAGGCCACATAAGTATACTTTAATCTCAGACTGAAGTACCTTATAAAATATATGGTCAAATCCATCCATTCCTGGAGCTTTATTTGATTTACCACTATTTATTACTTTTATTGATTAGGGCTTCTGATTTTACCTTTTGGCGCCTCTGTTTATTCATAAGTGCATCAATTGTCATATTGAAATCTGTGCATATTATAAATAACCCTTTCTTTAGTTTAAATATATCAATTAATAGACTTTTTAGGTACCTGATCTGATTTTTGTTTGGCAGATAAGCATTTACCAAAGTTGTTAATCTATTATTAATAAGCCCCATCCAGATTATAAATCTGCCTAGGGGGTCTATTTTTGTGAATTACTCAGAAACCGTTAGCACAAGACCCTCTTTTCTTAATATATTTCATCTTTAACCTCATTCCCATTCTCTTGCACATCCCTTTCCTCTTTTTTCTTTTTTGCTCCTTAATAGTTTCCTCTCACTTTCCTCTCATTGTTTATCACTTACTAAATAATAAAATCATTATTTACCCAAAAGTTCATAGGATCCTAGTCTTGGACAAATAACTATAATTTACACTTGAGTAAGTTACTGAGATTTATTCTTGATGTGTTTTCAAATAAGAAAATAAAGAAATACATTTCAGCATTAAGTATTGTAAAAATTAAGGTTCCCCATAATTTTTAATAAAATAAAATATTTAAGATTGATTGTTATTGAACACAGCACATGGATTCTGATTTATCACTAACCTGATTTTCTCGCTTGAAGCAAGTATCTTTCAAGCTTATGTGCTCATTCAGCAGTTTTTCCACTTGCTCTCTGCTATTTTGACTCAAGATTTCAGCATCCTAAATGTCAGAAATGGAAAGAAACAGTTACTTTGCAAATCTGCATTACAAATTATCACTGATACATAATATATTTGTATAAGGTTATATAGTAGAATAAATCATTTGGTTTAAAGCAAATTCTTAACTGCTAGGCACTTAAATAACTTTTGTTTAGTAATACACACAATTGATTTACATTTCACAATTCAACACAATAATAAAGAAAACATATTGATGTACAAACCACTTACTATTTATATCACTAGCAAAATCAGATGATATTGTTGAGATTGAAATTAGGGAGAGGTATTGAGAGAGTCCCTTGGCTTTATAATTTTTACAACCTATGAATTCACATGGAATAAGACCTTAAAGGACCCCTGTGGCACAAACAGTTAACTCTATTTCACGGAGGACCCCAATGGCATCAACTGCCTAATTGGAAATATGCCATGAAAAATATGAAATATGATAAATATGAGATATATACCAGATATCATGAAACCTATCTCACCATTAGATGCCATGGAGGCACTAGAATGACCTCCATTGACCCTATAAGTAATCCACTATGCCACAGAGGTTGTAGAAGGACCTCTGTGGCATTACACTTTAAACCCTCAATACACTGTGGTCCTGACACGGGTCGTAACCTAATAAAGCTTGAATAAAGCTAATAAAGTTCTAATGCCACAGAGGTCCTTTCAGATCCTCTGGGATGCCTAATAATTAACCCCATGTTATCTAAATAAACCCCTAAATATGATGTGGATCGTCATGGACCCCCATGTCACATTAAGTAAATTAAACAGTAAACAAATAAAAAATAAAGAACACACAGAAAATAAAAAACCCTAAATTGCAGACAATAAAAACCCAATAAATCACAGAAAATAAAAATGAATTGCATTAAAATATAAAAGAACTACAATAAAAAAAGAAATACATTAAAAATAAATATTAAAATAAAATAATAAGGCATCAAACCTGCAAAATAAAATAAATAATACTTTCCTACCCAAATATTCATCCAGCAATGATAAAAGACTCCCTTGTCCTCAATCTTCTGCCCTGGATCAATCTTGACCATGTCCTCATCTTCTGGTCAGAAAAGGGCCCTCCAATGGATATGGTCGTTGTTGTGCTTTTGTTGGTTTAAATAATCTTTTTTATGGGGGGGCGTGTCCAGCTTGCAGAGAGAGCAGACGTGCTTTTGCTCTGCTCGGCACTACTTTATAGAAATAAACTGTTTTTGATATCCTATTCTGGGGTATTTTTACCCAAAACACTCCTCAATATCATCAGGAGGAGCCAGGGACCAAAATAAATTAAACAAGTGCCCAGGGTAGAGCCTCTAGTGACCACCGGGTGGTAGAGGCCTATTCCATCTGGCCTCCCACAAAGAGAGCTCCCTGCTACCCCTGAGCAGGTTCCCAAGAGAAAGGATACCCCTGGAGGACAACAGACCAGCGAAACCTAGCACTGACAAGCCCGTATTGGGCTCCAACAGGGCCTACAGAAGGAAGCTGACTCACCTCTGCAGGGCCTGCCAGCAACAGCATACAGGAATTAAGGTACTGTGTGGGGCAACAGATACTGGAACCAGCCTGGGAGAGCTATTACCCGACCCCTGATGCCCACTTTCATCCCTGGGGCCAGAGAAGGCCAGTACAGGTGCCATTACTGGCATGGGATCTGACAGCACCATGTGGCGCTGCCATCTTGGAAAAGGGCATTACTAGCATAGTGTTGGTGGATTGCCTATCTAACTTAAACAACACCCCTTATAGACTTTATCAACTGTGCAGATTGTCTGTGCCTGAACAATCTAACCCATATCTGGGCTGTCATTAACAGAATATTTGTTTGCCACCCAATACCATACACAAATTAGTACTGTGGATTTGAATCACTTGCAAATGGAGAATCTTTCCTCACAAGAACTCCCAGTACAAGGCACATAAGAGGGACTCTGCTGCCACCCTGTGGACTAAATATTATTTTTTTTTTTTTTTGCCTGCATGTCTACTGGCCTGGTTACACCAAAGTTACCTTAGTACGGAGCTGGGATCCCACAAACTATCACAATTGTAATACTAATTACAACTGCTCTGGACTGCTTTCTGCTAAAACTTCCTGACAGTTTACAGTAAAAGCAGGAACATTTTATATATATCTGGGTGCCTGTTGAATTCTGGACGCACAGACACTCCATGTCATACACCCAGTGTGACACACACAGTTCTCCCTAGTCATGTAAACAAATAAGGATGAAAAGGCCCTACCTGGGAGCACATAATGTAACTCTGTAATACGACGCTATGATAATAAAAAAATAAAAAAAGCTGGATTAATATTTTTGTCTGGGGGTGTCCTAGTAAATCACAGCTGACAACCTTTGTGGAAGATGAAGGGTAAAACACGCAAGAGCACGGCAGCTAAAGGGATACCAGAACACTTTCAAGCTCTCCCAAAACGCCAGCCTTTACCCCAGAGCCCCGCCTTGGACCTATCTGACAACTCGGATATGGAGGGGGAGCAGAGGGGAACATTACAGGTTTCGGAGATGATCGAAAAAATTATGACAAAGAGCTGGGGCAGAGAACTAATGTCTTAGAAACCCTCACGGATCAAATGGTCTCTACACGAGAGCAGGACAGGAGGGACATCTCTGCAAACTCTTCCAGAATCACCTCCCTGGAAAATAAGCTTGAGGACGCGGAAAACCATTCTCGCAGAAATAATATTCGCTTCAGAGGAATTGACAAACAGGTGACCAATCTGGTACCTTACATTAAGGAAGTCGTATTGACCTTACTGCCAGGGGAAGAGGAAGCGGAGATTGAGCTCGAGAGGGCGCATAGGGCCCTGGGAGCGGCCTCTAACCAGAGACTCCCCAAAGACACAATAGTCTCCGACAGAAAATAAGGGATAGCATCCTTTCTGCCTCCAGAAATGTCCCTCAAGTTGTGGGCCCAGATGGATCCCACCTGCAGATCTACGCTGACATTGCACCCTCCGATCTAAACGCAGGGAGATGAGACCGGCACTAAATGTCTTGATAAAGAACAAGATCCCGTATAAATGGGGTTTTCCATTCCGTTTACTTTTCCAAGCAGGAGGTACCACCTTTTCAGCACAAACCTTGGAAGTTTGCCAGAAACATCTGATCCATCTCAACTTAGCTACAACTGAGGACTTTAGAGAACAGCGAGAGGTGAGACAAAAAGAAAGGCCATAGAGGCAGTGGACAGATGTTCCTCTCCCCAAAAGGCAGAGGAACCAGAGGGACTCTAGTCGCATACCGCAACCAGGGTCAGGGACTACCGACGAGCTCACCCCGGGCACCTCCCTTTCACAAGCTCCGGAAGGTTGAACAAATGTCATAGTAGGATGAGTGAGAACTCTTAAATAATGCATAAGGGTATTGACAAAAGTTGAAAAGTTTAGAGCAGCTTAAAAAGTTCAACAATAACTGTTAGTTTAAGATTATGTCGTTCAGAATAATATCAGGGAAGAGATAGTAAATATCAAAAAGACAGGCGATTTGGGCATGATTTCTTCTCACGTTTTTTTTTTTCTCCACAGGTTTGGGCCTATTTCAGGGCTAGGTTGCTGTTAGCAAAGTGCGCATTCTTTAGTTAGGAATTGGTCAATTCTGTTCATTTTCCTCATACTAGGGCTAGAGGGAGGAGCGAATATCCTCCCCACCCTAGGCACTTAGGTGCTATTTGAAATAGTTAATGAGGATCATTGTTTTTGATATGTTGACATGTATTGTTCATTTATTTAATTGTTATGTTTCATTATTTAAACATTGTTTTTTTGGCTTGCTGGCTGATTCATGTTCTCTCTTTCTGAACACAAGATACTCCAGGGGTAAATCCACCTGGTTAGAAAGCATTCTTCTCCCGAGCACAAGGATCCCTGGTGGTAAGACTACCTGGCTAGTGAGTAGTCCACTCTCCTAGCCTACCTCATCAGGTCATAGTGCATTCAGGACTGATCCAGCGGAATGGGGTAAGTCAGGACAACACAACACCATACTACACACATGGCAGAGAGTTTAAATAATTTAGACCTTGTTTTCCTGACACATAATGTCAAGGGATTTAACTCCCCATTTAAACGTCGCAAGGCCTTTCTCTCTTATAAAGAGAGTAACCCTTCTGTCATATTCATGCAGGAGACTCATTTTGTCCACAACAACCATCCAAACTTCCTTCACAGGAATTATCCAGCAGTTTTTCTAGCCAATCAAAGAACTAAAAAAGGAGGGGCAGCTATACTTCTTCACAGGAACTTCCCCTTTACATTGGAGAAAAAGCAGGTAGATCCGGCTGGTAACTTTGTAATTATCACAGGATTAGTACAGGGCAATAGGATAACTCTGGTTTCCATTTACGCCCCAACAACAAACCCCCATCAGATTGTTCTGAATTTATTGAAGAATCTAGATAAGCCGGAGCTGGGAAAAGTAATAATAGGGGGGGACATGAACTTGGTGTTGGACCCAGTTCAAGATAGGACAGGGAAGGGGGGGCCAAGAGAGGTTCTCTACAAAGCTGAGGAAAATCAAGCTGTTACTTCTTAAACTAAACTTGACAGATATCTGGAGGGAAACACACCCTAGGTATAAGGAATATTCATTTTTTTCCCAAGTACACAACACCTATTCCAGGATAGACTACATTTTAGTAGATTCCTCTCTGATAGACCAGGTGAAGAAATCAGAGATTATACCCTGTACATGGTCAGACCATGCTTCTGTTAAGCTTGACTTGGTATGGGACACAGGGGGGAGGCCTGTATTTTCATGGAGACTTAATGAGTGAATCTTAGCTAACCCAGCGGTCAAAGACCAAATTTCCCAAGATCTGGATCTCTTTTTTCAGGTTAACCTTTCCCCAGAGGTAAGGGCAAGCATTGTGTGGGCTACTCACAAGGCATACATTAGGGGATCCCTTATTAAAATTTCTTCCCATCACAAGAAACAAAGAAAAGCCAGGGAAATTGAACTCCTAGCAGAACTGAAAAAACTTGAAAAACTAAATCAATACAACCCAGACAGCACAAAAAGACAGGCAATAGAAAAGGTTAGGACAGAACTAGACGCTCTCCTATCGGATCATACTGAGAAAGCCCTAAGGTGGAGTCAGCAAAAGTTTTTTGACAAAGCAAATAAACCGGGCCCATTTCTAGCCAGAAAGCTCCAATCGAAAATTGCACAGAATAAAATCCATCAATTAAAGACACGGGAGGGAGAGGTCACAGCTAATCCAAGTAAAATTCAGTCCATTTTCACCAATTTTTTCGATTCCCTTTATGAAGGCTCAAAAACTCTTAACCTAAATGAGATGCAGGCATTCCTCAACTCAAGTGATCTCCCCACCATAACGGGGGAAGAGTTGGGCTTCCTTAATGCTTCAATAACACTAGACGAGGTACGCAAAACGATTCAAAAACTTAAATCTGGTAAATCCCCGGGGCCGGACGGGTTTACCAATAGCTACTACAAAACATTTATAGAAACCCTTGGCCTGCACCTAGTCACGCTCTTTAACAACATTCTGACAGGAGAGCAAATGCTGGCAGAGCTTAATGCTGCTGAGATTGTACTATTTCCCAAGGAAGGAAGGGACCCCCTAGAAATGAAAAATTATAGGCCAATTTCACTTCTTAACTGTGATATGAAAATTCTCTCCAAAATTATGTCAGATAGACTGGCTTGTATCCTGCCAAGACTGGTCCATAATGACCAAGTAGGCTTCGTGGCTCACAGACAAGCAGGGGATAATATTAGGAAGGTCCTTAATCTCATACATACAGCCAAAACCTCCAAACAATCAGCGTGCCTTATGGCCTTTGATATAGAAAAGGCCTTTGACTCCCTGGAATGGCCATATCTATAGAAGCTCCCGGGTCCTGCGATACTGAGTATAAGAATTGGGAGGGGCACTAGAGAAGGATGCCCGCTATCGCCTCTGCTCTTCGCATTGGCCATGGAGCCTCTGGCCCAGGTGATCAGGGCCAATTCAGGGATTACCGGCATAGAGGTAGTACACCATTTTAAAATATGTCTGTTTGCAGATGATCTGCTTTGAGTGGTGTCCAACCCAATTCACTCGGTTCCGGAGCTCATTAAAACTTTAGAAAAATTTGGTCAGCTTTCGGGCTTAAAATTACATTTAGAGAAGACAGAGACACTAGCTATTGATTTGCCTGCTGCAGAGAAAAAAAGGCTACAGGAACGATACAAATTCAATTGGGACATTAAATATATAAACTACCTTGGTATTAGGTTAACTGCAAATTTAAATTACCTATATAATGCTAAATATTCAATTTTACTAAAAACCTTAATTACAGACTTGGGTAGATGGACGAAATTTCACCTTTCATGGGTAGGGAGAATTAATACTATAAAAATGAACATTTTGCCCAGACTCCTTTACCTTTTTAGAACTCTCCCTATTCCAGTAAAAATTAAAGATATTTCTAATTTTCAAAGGCAAATATTTAGGTTTATTTGGAATCACAATCCATCTCGAATTGCGAAAAAAATTATGTATCTACACAAATTAGATGGAGGACTATCCTGTCCAAAAATTAAACTCTATTACAAGGCCGCTCAACTATCCTTTTTGCCAATTGCCCACTCTGCGACCCACCAACCAGCGTGGATTTATATAGAAAACCAATCAATGTGGCCATTGACCTGGGACACGATTATGTGGCTTCCTGATATGCCCCCCAAAATTAGAAACTCACCTAATCCAATGGTAAAGCACACGCTAACATGTTGGAACTGGGCCCGTAAGCACACAAAAATCTTCCCAAAGCTATCTTATTTGACCTTGCTCCTTAATCACCCGCAGATGCCAATAAGCTTGAACCTGATCTCCCAACATTGGTGGAAGAATGAAAAACTAGATAGGCTGGGAGAGTGGTTAGTTAGTGGTCAAATCCTCTCCTTCGAAAACTTAAGGGACAAACATGGCTTGCCATTGTCAGAACACTACAACTTCTGCAGATTTAAACTTTTTATACACTCCTTATTAAAGAACCACACAGTGCCGGAAATTAACTGGCTGTCTAAAATCAGTCAAGTGGCCCCACTAACAAAGGGTATTCTAGGGATGCTTTATAAAACGGTCAAAAGAGGTTAGGAAGGGGAGGGGAACAGGGAAAGACATGGGGACTAACTCACTACAATAGTTAGTTGTTTATTTGGAAGGAATAGGAAGGGGGGGGGGACAGGGTTGGCCAGCAAGCCGGTTTAGTTATAGGTTATGTTGTTATAATTAAAAAAGTAAGAGAAAAAAGTCACACATTATGTACCAGCAGCAAAAGGTTTGACCTAAAGCAGTCTATTCTCCATCCTGACGTCAACAACATTAATGAATCAGAGTTTTCTGTAAATAGATATAAATAAATATGACTGTAATGGGTGTCATGGACTTATGTTGAACTTTCTGGCCTGCGTGCCGGGGTCAAATCTGTGAAATGTTTCTTAAAAATGTGACAATAAAACTCATTGTTTAAAAAAATTAATCTTTTTTATGCATTCTGGTTGTCTGGAATAGATGTCCATCATATTTCAGCCAATCAGAATACTTTCTGAGATGTCACCCAGCTCATTTTCATGGGAAATTTAATATAACTAATTCAAATTTTACAGCAAAAATGAGCAGGGTGACATCTCAGAAACCATTCTGATTGGCTAAGATATGATGGACATCAGAATGTATAAAAAAATACTATTTAAGCCAACAAAAGCACAAAAATGAACATTTGTGGCAGGGGAGCTCCTCTCAATTATTTTATTGTCATTTTTTTTATTTAAGCTGTAATGTTTTTTATTTTCATGTGATTCTTTCTAATTTTCTGTAATGTAGGTTTTTAATTTTTATCTTTATGTTCTGTAATTTAATAGTTTATTTTATGTGTGTGTGTTTTTTCTATTAGTGTAGTGTTTTTGTTTTACTTGGAGTGCCATGGGGGCCCTTGAGTGCAATGGGGGTGGGTCCTTTAAGGGCCTCTGAGGCACAGGGTTCATTTTTAGGTGTCATGGGGTTCTCAATTTACCCCATGGTTATTTATATTGGGGATCAGGTGTGAGGAGGGATTGGGATTATTTTTCAATGGCCTTTTCTGCCTTTAGGGGTGCTCTTTAGTGCGCATAAATATTTTTCATACAAACCAGTATTATTTAAGGTTGCAAGTCAATAGTAATTGAATAGCCTTTGAAAAATATTAGCTCGCTTGCAGACATGAAAAATAGCGTCAATTGAATAGCTAAATAAAGTTACTGACCACGTGTTAGTTGTGTAACATTACGAATTAGGGAGCTGAATAGGGCTCTTAGATTGTAAACTCTTATGAGAGCACTCTACACCTGTATGTAAATTTAAAACGTTTGTCTTATGTACTCACTGTATCCCCTATACTCAGTGCAAGGGAATATGTTGGAGATTTATAAATAAAGTATAATAATAGTAATAAAAATAATACTAATAATAAAAATAATTAAATGTGATTTCTCTACAAGATCTTTAGTTTTTTATTGCCTGCTAACTCTAGTTCTTTAAAAGTTCAAATTGGAGATCCAAATAAGAGTGATAACTGAACAAATTAACTTGTGGATGGTTTTAAACATCCATTGGTTTTAAACCAATTGTTTTCTGAGAAGTAGCTGCTAAAAGTAACCAAAAATCAAGTAACAATTTTATACATGGACAGTGCTTAGAACGATTTTCTTTTGCAGATCTTGAAAACACTTTTGGACACGGCAACATAATGGGGCTACACTACCTTTGCCAAATAATTGGTTGACACAGGAATTAATCCAAAAGAGGTTGGAAAAAATAAATGTTAATAAAGCCCCGGGTCCTGATGGAATACATCCAAGGGTACTAAGGGAACTGGGTTCTGTAATAGCCTAATCATTATATTTAATTTTTCAAGATTCACTCAACACAGGGTCTCTACCAGATGACTGGAGAAAAGCTGATGTGATACCTATATTTAAAAAGGGAGCAAGAGCAAATCCTGGGAATTATAGACCAGTGAGCCTCACTTCTGTAGTGGGGAAGCTTTTAGAAGGGTTAATAAGGGAGAATATACAAGAATATGTCTATTTGAACAGGATTATAAGTAGGAGTCAACATGGATTTATGAGGGATAGGTCATGTCAAACAAATCTAATTAGTTTCTATGAGGAGGTTCGTATGAACCTGGATCAAGGCAACTAAGTGGATGTAGTCTTTTTGGATTTTGCAAAGGCTTTTGATACAGTGCCACATGGGAGACTATTGTGCAAACTAAGAGATACAGGAGTTGCAGTAAATATCTGCTCATGGATTGAGAGCTGGCTAAAAGACAGGAAGCAAAGGGTTGTTGTAAATGGAACATACTCCTATTGGACTAATGTGGTAAGTGGGGTTTCTCAGGGTTCAGTATTAGGTCCTCTCCTTTTTAACATATTTATTAATGACTTAGAGGTAGGATTGGAGTGTGGGGTCTCCATTTTCGCTGATGACACGAAGTTGTGCAAGGTAATTAAATCAGATAGTGATGTGCTTTCCCTCCAAAGGGATTTACATAAAATTGAGGAATGGGCATCTAAATGACAGATGAAATTTAATACGAATAAATGTAAAGTTATGCATCTGGGAAGGAAAAATAGCCATGCAATTTATAATCTTAATGGAGCAAATCTAGGTGTATCGGATATTGAAAGGGATTTAGGAGTGCTTGTGGACAACCACCTAGGTAACAGTGCTCAAAGCCAAGCAGCAGCTGCAAAGGCAAATAAAATATTAGCATGTATTAAGAAGGGTATAGAAGCCAGGGAAGCAAATACTGTATAATTCTGCCACTATACATATCTCTAGTACGCCCTCATTTGGAATATGGAGTACAATTTTGGGCACCACTTCATAAAAAGGACATTTTATAGCTGGAAAAGGTACAGAGGAGGGCAACAAAACTAATAAGGGGAATGGAGGGGCTAAGTTATGAAGAAAGACTAACCAAATTAAACTTATTTTCTCTAGAAAAAAGGCGTTTAAGAGGAGATATGATTACCTTGTCAAGGGAGCTTTTGTGCCAAGAGGTTTTCAACTGACAAGAGGACATCCCTTGAGGTTAGAAGTAAAAAGATTCCACCTTAAAGAAAGAAAAGGGTTCTTCACAGTAAGGGTGGTTAATCTGTGGAATTCTCTACCAGAGGAGGTGGTGACAGCGGATTCTATAGATAAATTTAAAAGGGGACTGGATTTATTTCTAATTAAAAAGGGAATTCAGGGCTATCATGGATAATTAGAGAGGCAGTATTGATCCAGGGAGAAGTCCGGTCGCCGGTGATTTTTTTTTTTTTTTATACAACGAATTAATTAATAGTTAATCCCCATATTGAGGAGATCTTAAAAGGTTGAACTTGATGGACTGAAAGTCTTTTTTCAATCTTAAATACTATGGGCCTCGCTCTATTAACGGCCGTAAAATGGCCGCAAAGCTGCGATTCCTTGCGGCCATCTTCCGGCCCCGTGTAGAGCTACTGCTACCTTGCTATTCAAATGGACGTCGCCGCAAGGATATACCCCTTACGGCCAGCCGCACATCATGCAAACGGCCACAAGCGTTTTTCCTGCGCCCGTAAATCTTGTTTTCCGGCCGCAAAGTCAGAAAACTGTAAATGCTAATATAAATTCAAGATGGCACTGTAAAGCTCCGTAAGTGCTAGGCATCATAATGGGGGACATGAGGATTAATAGCAACACGCTCTCAAGCTTGCACATCGCCCAAATCCGATATATCATTTACGGTGTATTTTCCGTCCCGTAGTCCCACGGTCTCGTCCTTGTTAAAACCCGTACGGGTTCGGAGGTTGAGGGCCGCAAGCAAAGCATTGTAGAAGCCAATATATATTCAATCCAGCACTGCAAAGCACTGTAAATGATGGGGAACATAATGGGGGGCATGAGGATTAATAGCAAAACATTCTCAAGCTTGCACATCACCAAATTGTACTTTAATTTTAAAATCCGTCCAAGTCCTACGGACTTTAATGATCAAGCCCGTAGCTCGTTTATTCAAGCCCGTAGCTCCTTATTCAAACCCGTGTGGGCTTGCATGATAGATAAAACACGAAGTTTGAACATGAAGTTAAATATCTTTATTTGCGGATTTGAGTGTAGGGGAATGTTGAGCTATTAATTCTAAAGCCAAACATCACTTTCACTTTTAATAAAAGTACGGGATGGCTTTTCTATGCTACGACTTGTAAGTAAGCCCTTTACGACCCGTGGGTCTACCCATTTATGGACTTGACGGAGGCTAATCCCGCAGCCTTTGCAGGTCTGAGGTGCTCCAAGCCCTTGGGACTTTGTCCATGCACATTTGACATGAATTAAACAAAAAATTATTTTCAGATTTGAGTGTAGGGGAATGTTGTGCTATGAATGCTAACACCTCCAATCACTTTATCGTCTCATCAAAGTGCAGGATGGCTTTATTATGTGCTTAATTGGGTGCTAGCGGGACCTTTTTGGTGCAAGTAAGCTGCGGCTCGGTTTTAGATAATTACGGCCATGACGAGAGGGTTTACATAGCAATTAAATAGCAACCGTGGCTTTCTTGCGGCCGAAACTCTTGCGGCCGTGTAAGATCAAAGGCTATTCTGCTGCACGTGCGGCCGCAAGGGATAACAGGGCGCCGGCCGCAAGCCTGCCGGAGCCCTCGGCCGCAAGGGAATAGAATAGGCAAATAACTCTTGCGGCCGTGTAAGATCAAAGGCTTTCCTGCTGCGCGTGCGGCCGCAAGGGATAACAGGGCGCCGGCCGCAAGCCTGCCGGAGCCCTTGGCCGCAAGGGAATAGAATAGGCAAATAGCCTGCTGCTGGTCCTTGCGGCCACACATCTCCTACGGCCGTTAATAGAATGAGGCCTTATGTAACTATGTAACTATGTAACTTCAACAGCAAGGAGTTTTTGTTTTTGGTAAAACAGACCTTTCTGGGCTGGTGAACAATCATTATTTCCTTCAAGCATTCTAAGCTCAAAACAGGGACCTCCATTTTTCTGCAGTTTGTTAACATTGTATTCTTCCTTGTCCTTATCCCCTGTACAGCACTACGGAATATGTTGGCGCAATACAAATAAAGATTAATAATAATAAAAATAATAATCCTCCTTAAAACAGGAAAACTGTCCAACCAAATACATTTATTGAGCAGGAGAATTCAGATGTTCAGATAACATTCATTTAGAGATAGTTTTCCATCGTCCTGTTAAAGTAGAGCTTATAACTTGGGAAGAAGCTGAGAAAATGGTTTGTTTAGGGAGGGTAAAATTGTTTTGGCTGGATGAAGAAATTACTTTGGAGTGGGCAACTTAAACACATTAAATAAAACATGAATGCTCAAGACTTAAGAAAAAGTTCAAGGTGTTAAAGCTTGGTGCCAATCATCACTTTACTTCCAGTATATATTTGCAACCTATGAAAGGTACTGAAGGAGGCTTGTTGTGGACTGCCCATGACATTGCTAGAGGAAAAATGAAAGATTTGAGATCTGAAGAGCGCTTGTGAGTATCTTCATGGTCCTGCTCTGCAGAACTGCATTCACTGGAGATATTCCCTATAAGTCATCACTGAGCCAACCTATGGCTCTCTTCCACGTCTCTGCCTAGGCCTGGGGCAATCTTCAGTCTGCAGGCTTACCTCACAATAGCACATGGACTTCTTACCTAATTATAGTGTTTGGACTATAAAAACCTGCTACTCGCAAGTCTCCTTTGTCCGTTGCTTTTGTTTCTGTGACCATAAACCTATCCATTGCTTTTGCCCTGCTATTTGCAGTTTTGTGGATGATTCACCAAACTTTGCCAAGCCTTTTCAGTTAAAACCCAGAACCTTGTTTGCACCCTGTTGCCTATGTTACCCTAACATTCTACATGCTAAGACATTCACCTAACAAATCCCAATCATCACGTGCAGCTTGTACATGACTGTGATGCCTTGAGTGTATAATTTTTATGATAAAACCACATATGTTTCTACTATAGTACAACTTAATAATTCTATGTATAAAGTATTTCTTCCTTTGAATAATTCCTTAATTTCACAAAGCAAGTAATATTTTTTTCTAGACTAACTTATATGTATATTAAAGTAGAGAAAGGGGTGTCCAAAGTAATATTTTGCATAGGTTGCCAATGATGTTTAGGGCAGTACTTTATCAATATAGCGCAATCTTCACAGTCTCAAAATGGTAACATTAGAAGCCTGAGTGTAACACAGGCACAGATCAAAGTTATGTTCATAAGGAGGATACATTAACACCTCTATCTTCCATAATATTCTATTAATATTCTAACGTATCTCATAACATCACATAATGAAATAATGCAGATTTTCCATGCATTACTGATTTACATGCATAAAGTATAACTGATAAGTATTATCTCTGCACTTTAAATATAAACAACAGTGTTTAACACTTCAACACTTACCTTCAATTCCTTTATGATGCCCACTAGATATTTCACGACTGCATCTTTTTCATAATCTAATCTTGCATTGCTTTTAAGAAGACCTGTAAAACATAAAGGTAAAAATAATAATAGCCAACACTGACATTTATGATTATATTAATTTATTAGTAATCTGAATACTGTACACATAATTATAAAATGAATATAGACATGAAATTAATGTCAAGCAGTTAAAAAGCATGTCAAGTTGTTGACTTCTTTAATATGAACCACAATGTTTTTGTTAGGTTCAAATGACTGTGTGATTTTCTTTATAAAAACACAGTAAGCCATATTATATTACGTGAATACCACTTAAACTATGTTGGGGATTTTTTATAAGAATCTCTGACAGACTATTCATAGATCTCTTGAATATAGGAAAACAGTGCAGCCAAAAAGTATTTTTTTTGTAATGTGCTCTTTGAAATGTGTGTCCTTTAAATTTTGCTAACAAGTGTTAACTGCAAAATCAACAGTTTAATTGACTACTTACATCCAACCCTTACCATTTTAGAAGCAGACAATAAAAGACATTCAAGAATAACATTGTTATTGTTAATAATATATTTGTTAGTGGAATCTTTATGTTGACTTTATTGCAATTAATATCTGTATACAGTATGCAACATTTTTATTCAAATAATACAATATTATCTTGAATTTAAACTTTACTGTCTGCAGACTTGTGGGAAAGGAAGGCGTGTTATTTATACAATGCAACAGCCTGGGCATTTTTTTATTTAGCATAAAATAATATAAATCAGTAAATTTTTAAAGAAAAAAAATGCACTTGAAATATAAATAAGATCATTTGTATATAATATATATATATACAGTTGTGCTCAAAAGTTTGCATAACCTTAAAGAAATTGTGACATTTTGGCATTTATTTTGATAATATGACTGATCATGCAAAAAAATTGTCTTTTATTGAAGAATAGTGATCATATGAAGCCATTTATTATCACATCGTTGTTTGGCTCCTTTTTAAATCATAAGGATAACAGAAATCACCCAAATGGCCCTGATCAAAATGTTGTCCATTCCATTTCTTTAATCACATCAGTTAGCACTGTCCGTTCACTTTCAGTGCTACAATTTCTTGTTTCTTAGGTCCCCAGTTCAGAAATGAATCTCCATTTGAAAATAATATTAAATCATGCAACTGTGTAGCACTTGAGTTTGCTTTCCCCTGTTCCATACTCAAATTTCAAATCTCTTGTCTCCTTTAAGTATTTCAGAACTTGTTTTAATCTGTTCAGATGGACTTCCCTCAGATCAAAACTGAACTGTGCACATTTTGTCAATGGGTAACTCAAACAAAATTACTAGATACATCATCTTTCCAGCAATTTATCGGTACTTAGATTCTTCTTGCTCTCATTTCCAGTGCCAAAGTTCTGATTTGGAGCCATTGGCTCCTTCACTGAGTTACAGTCCTTCATCCAAAACTTCTTTTAAATTGAATCAATATAGCTTTACTGATTAATTGCAATTTTTCTGTTTTTCTGCTTACTTTCAATGCTCAAGATTTTTCTCCACAAATCATGGCATCTTTTCACTCTTTGCAGTAGATAGTAGAACAAGCATGAATCCACTAATAATTGCTTGAATCATTGTTTCAGACCTTTCATAAAACACTCAGGCTAACATCTACTAGTTTACTTCCACTGATAAACGCTATTCTTTAATCTGACCTTTCATTTTTTAGTTTAGTATCCTGTTGGTTCTCTCATATAACTACCATTGTACTGTTTTAACGTTAACCACGTTTTTCCTGCTTCTTTTAAAACAATTCTTATTGTTTCTTATCTGATGCCAGGGGCATATATATCTTCCTATTTTTCTACGTAGTTTTGGTTGTATCCAACTGCAACAAAGCTTGGCTTGTATCTGTTCCCACCACATATGAGTTCTTCTACACTTTATATACCCATTTGCACTTGACTGCTTTTGTTCTCTCAGGTAAATCAGTAGTTTCCCAGATTTGATGTTTTCTTATTGAACTCAACTTCTTTCATTGTCTTTATCTACACATCACTGTCTTGTGATTTAACTGCTTCGTCATATGTAATGGGGTCATCTGGTTCTTCAGCTATTAGCACATATTGTTTATCCCTTATGCTGACTGTCGTGCACCTGCTTCCAGCACTTCCCTTTCATTTTCTTGATCACTTGCATGGCTTTCATACATAACTACTTTAGTCATACCTTTTGTTCTACCTTGGAATGTTCTTGTTTGAATGACTTCCTGCTCATCATTTTCTAATTCATCACTATATGAAATGCTTCCTTCATCTAGAACACTTTAAGTTTTCATCGTCTAGCGCATGTCCCACATCACTTCTTGAATCATCCATCCACTGTGGTTGCTCATCTTTTAAATTACCATTAGTCTTGGATTCATCATTTATCAACATCTATGTTGACCATGAACATTTCCGGTGGTTTGAAAATACCTTTTCAAGCTTTGGATTACAGCTTGTTCCTCCTATTTACATTTATCAACGTTTAAGCCATACATTCAAAAATGATAATCTTTTTTATATCCAGTCTTCTTCCTGTCCAGTCTTCTATGGGTTTCCTTCCATGCACTGTTGACATCTTAATGTTCTTTATGTGTGCAAAATGGTAGTGGTAATTCTTCATCAATCAACATTTTATGTGTCTTCTTAATGACTGGTTACGTACATCTTTCCAGCACCCAATTACTTACTGGAAAGCATGGAACAGGTAGTTGATGTTTTATCCCATTCTCATTGAACCAGCTTTTTAGTGCTCCTTAGAGGAACTCTATGCTTTCAACTTCTTTTCTGTCTGCCATTCAAAACCGGAGATGACCCCCTTGAAGTGATTACATAGTATCAGCTTTTCTCTTTAGAAATCTGATAACTACACGTTGACTCCAATCATCCACAATCATTAGTACATATTTTCTGTCCCTGAGGTCTCAAGTCCATAATGCCACTGCTTTGGCACTCCTTAACTCTTTTGTATGGCTTTCTCTTCATTTTCCTTTGATGCAAGAGTCACATGGTCCATTTTTAATATTCTGTAATTATCAAGCAACATCTCATTCTTCTTCATACATTTGAATTGGCCATGTGTCCTAATTGCTGATGCCATCATGTCTTTCCTTCACAGCACAGACCACTTCCAGTTTAACTATTTTTCCCTTTACAAAATATTGGTCATTAATCCTTTCACAGAAAAGCACTCTTTCTCCAGAATTGGATTAAATACTTGCAGTGTTTATGAAATATCACACACCATCCAAGATAAGTGACTTTAGGGACACTCTAGATACATACATTACATTGGACAACACATTACTTTTGTGCATACTGACATCATCAGCTTCTTCTGATTGACTTATAATGACTTATCCTATATCTTTAAATATTAAGTAGTTTCCTTTATCTGCAAACCTTATTTCCTTTGTATCTTCTTCAAATACACAGAATTCTTGTTTGGTAGATAGCATATGACACCAACAGCAACTCTATTTCAGAATCAGTCCCCCCCTTTTTTTACACATTGAACTGCTTCATGCTCTCCAGGCCCTACAGCTATGAGTACAGCCTTCTCTCTCTTCAGCTGACCAAGTCCTCTTGATGTTCTTTGACCATGTTCCCTGATGGTGGAGCTTTTGGTTGGGTACAACCTTTTGCACTCCTTTGATACTAATTTGAGATGAATTATTGTAATAACACACATTTCTCTTTGTGAAATTGAATGAACTTCATTATTATTAGTATCATTTATTTGTAACGCACCAACATATTCAATTGCGCAATACAGGGATTATGTACATAACAAAATACAATATTAAACACATGACAAGCCCTGTCTTTGGGCTTAACATCTTATCTACATGATGCTTTTTTCCCTAAGCACCTTACAAGACTGAAAACTCCCCATGGCAATTGTAAAACATAAGGATTAGAATAGGAAAGAAACGTACTTAGGTAGGAAAATGTGCAAAGTAAGAAAGAGGCTTGGTAATTTAGTAAGAGAAGGAAGGGATCTTATAGAAAGTGATCAGAATGGCTCTAGTATGTTGTATATATTTGCCTAGTATTTGCCAGTATCTAACCTCAATTCTTCACATAAATTATGGTGTCTTGAAAATTCCAACCATCCTCGATTGTGATTATATTCAGTACTGGGGGCCTCTATTGTGTTTTTTCTACATGCCTGGTTAAGGGCAGGGGACCTTGATATACATATGGTTTCATATAGTTGGAAATGTTCACATGGAAAAATTTGACAAATATAGAAAACAGTCTAAAATGGTGTCACTTCACCTAATGCAGGTAACACTTGTCTGGTAGCAGCCATCATAAGGCATGTGATGATGAAGTGTGCCTTGCATGATTAAAGTTCTATGAACATTAAATAGAAGGCCACACAAATAGATTTGCAAGAAAAAACACAGAGAAAGGGTAAATGTTTGAATTACATCAAAATGTTTCTGTATAGCACTTTTTGATAAGTATGTAGACCGGTGGCACGACTTTAACGCGCCTGGCAGAAACACCAATTCATGCACAACCGTCACTTGCGCGCCTGACATCAGCACGCAAGACAGGACGGAACATGCGGGACTTCAGGTAATGTGGCCATCCTGGGTCTAGAGGTTAGGGTTAGGAAAGCAGGAGAGGAGGAGAAAGAAGAGAGGGATGGGTGAGAGAAAAGGTTGGGTCAGATAGGGAAGAAAAGAGTGATGGGGAAGGAAGAGGTGGGAGAGGAGAGAGATAGGGGAGTAATGAGAGTGATGTGGAAGGAAGAGTGGTTTGAAGCCAACAATTCTTGTGGGGAGCCCCCTCCCCCCAAATTTATAAACCTGCTCTGTATATGTTGATGGTCTAGGGGTTACAGGGGATTACAGCGTTACGGGATACAGTACACAACGGTGCACGTGCACAATTCTGACGACGCACATTTGACAGCTATTTCTTAAAAGTGCGCTCATGTCGGCGCGGTGGTGTTTGCATGCTGTAGTCAGCTCTCAATTGTCCTATTGTCCTGCGCGCGAAAGTCGGGGTGCCATGTAGACCAGTATGACATGTTGTTCTTACACAAAGTATTATAAACACGTTTACTTGTAATTATAATAAACACATAATGATACAAAATAACTTGAACATGTGTTGCTATGACTGTGAAATATGTTGACCACTTGACCTGTTTAATGTCTCTATGGAGTTCTACAATACTTACATTCTAACTTTCTCAGTAAATCTGCCAGATATTTATAACAAGCCACAACAATTTCGGACTGTCCTTTACCAGTGTCCGATCCATTACTACAAAGAACAGAAATATGAGACATTAAAGTAGCAAATAAATAAGTACCAAAGCATAATGACAGCAGCTAAACATAGCTGGCTTTACGACACATACCTTGAAGGAAAATATTTTGAAAGCCTCCAATAAAGTCCCTTTTTCACCTGTACTGTCAAATTACACTTCACTAATATATTAACTGGAGCCTAAGATTGTCACTGATAAAATATGTAATTAACCATCAAAATACTAGTATTATCATCTGCCAGGATACTGTTAGAGGCTTTACCCAGTGGTAAACAGACCCATTTTATTAAACTGATTCATAGCGCTAATGGTAACACCAGTGCTTCCCTCATGGCATTAAACAATGGCTCAAAGAGAGCGAGATTAAAACCAGATTAATGTTACATTACTGTTTCCTTACAGGAAGAAAATGAGTTTAAGAGATAAATGGATCCAATAATTTATAAAATAGTAATTATAACTAATTAAATAGTTCTGACACCTAAATATTGAATACATTGATACTGGTGGTTGCCTTCTTATCATCCTGCTGGCTAAAGTTCACAGTTACTAACTAGGTAAATTCCTTATTATCATAATTAATAACATATATTATAATAATAGTAAGCAGTTGTTCAGTATGTGCCGGCATCATCTACTGTACCTTATTTTGGAATGTTTATCTGTTCCATAAAGGTTTTCCTCACTGTGAAAAGAAGATTTCTTTTCAACCTTTAAAAAGTCAAGAAAGATTATTTATTACTTTTTTTTATATATATATATATATATATATATATATATATATATATAAATATATATATATATATATATATATATATATATATATATATATATATATATATATATATAAAAGAGCAGTGATAAGTTAACCAAATGCATTTTATAACTTATACGGTTAAAATAATATTCAACTGAAAACTCTTTGAAATATATGAAATCCATACGGTTATTATAGCCCACACCAATGAGGCTCATTACTCGGACAGCATTTTCCAGGGTCAGCAGGCTGCCTGAAGTTGTTGATGCAATGCCATGGAATATGCGCAGAAATGTCTATATTCAGATAATATTATGTCTGTAAGTGTACCCGGGCACTTATTGCATACTTATATAGTTACATATGTAAAGAGGAGTAACTTTGTTGAGCATCAGTAAGACAGTACAATCCCCTTTTCTACAGGGAACATAAAGAGCATCCACTGCTGAGATCCCATATTGACAGTATGCTCTTTTGAAGATTTGATAAAGGGCAAGATGTTTTTTAATGTAAAAGAAATAACTAAATTCAGATTGTGCTGTTCTAATGTTGTTTTCCCTGTCAATAACCTTTTTTTATGTTGGACAGCCTGTGAATGACTATTCGGTCTCTAAGTAATTAGTTTGGTCTTAAGCCTTTAAACCCATATCTCAGTCAAACCCTATTTTCCACTTGATGACCTTAACTTGAGGACCAGTTTATCTGGGATCTAATCTTTGAAAACAAATTAAATATTGAATATTTCTATTATAGATTCTTAAATAGAAACAATATTAATTATCAACGTATAATTAATTAAGCTCTTCCTGTTAGGATATTACAGTATTTGTTTATATAATATATCCTTATATTATACTAAGTATTTAAAGGGACATGAAATTTCAATTTTCAGTCATATATTTAAAACAACATGTTCAGATTTTGTTTTTCTATGAATAAGGAGAATAATGTTACTGATCACCAAAAGTGTACAGCAGTACAGCAGCTGAGTTGATTGAGGAAAAAAGCAGGGGGAGTGGAGACATGCTTTAATATAAGAATTTTTTTTTTTTAGATGACAGTCACTTATTTTTCATACAAGAAATTATTTTAATTAGACTTGTGATATGGGTGGAGGTTCACAGGCCCTTTATATTGTTGGCCCTTTAAACTTATGATAAAATGTTTGCTTTTAGACAGTACCTTCTCTATTTGTATTGAATATCAGACCTTTTGCACCACTTTTACAAGAAGCTGACTATATCTCTGCTGATTCAAGGTTCAGTTTCCTGGCACAAATCAACATATGTTTAGAGATACATATTTAAAGAATATCTAAAGTATATACATTTGAAATATATACCTTTAATGCCTTTCTTTTATTCCCATTGTGTTCCTGTTTTTCTTTCCTGTGCTTCCTTTAATAGGAGAAGAAACATCTATCAATTAGGCAAATCACTTAAACCCTCCATTCTTTTTTCTTTTTTTCTTTTGAATTGTGTTAATATTGTTATGGCGTGTTAGCAATAAAGGAAATAATAATAATAACAATAATAATAATAAATAGTAAGCAAATGTTTGAGATCTCATTCCATCTTCTGTGCTACCAAGGATATACTTTAAAATGTCTCATGTTTACTGAAGGTTAATCATGAAATTTTAAGGCAAATAAAAATAATCTTCTCTTTCACTCTAGACATTCAAAACCCTAACCTTCATGAGAAATCTGAGTAGAACAGATGCAAATAAAGAAAAATTAGAAAAAGTTGCACAAGAAGCCAAAATATATTTTATAGTGTAGCAAGAAATTACACCATGTTTGGTGAAGGTGATGCTTCTGTTTCACCTGTTCTCACAGATAAAATAAGAATTTGAGATTTCCTACGATATGCTATCAGGTAAAGCTGGTGAGACAAGGGCCACTGTAACCAAATTAAAATTCACATGTTTATGTGTTGTGCAGTGACAAAAAATGGCATGCTGCTGCTTATCTCCACCTCCCTGTGAATTATAAAGGGCATTAACAACTCTAAGTTACATTTATTTTAAATAGCATACTGTTTTAGTAGTCTATGATCAGCAAATAAACATATGCATTGCAGTGGTGCTTTAATGCAAAAACTATGATGGGGAATTTGCAAAGCATCTAATGTACATTTCTTGATTTACTATGGACTATTTCCTATGGGGACAAGCTGATATACAGATTTTCAGGGTTGTTAAGATGGAACCAACTTCCTGTTGGGTTCTCAGTGTCCCTTTAACAGGCCACTTTAGTGTTCTTATAAAGGAGAGTTAGGTAGGGCCTGGTAAGAAATGTTTTTTTTTTACTTTTACTGTGCACTTAAACAATATATTTTTTTGTTCAGGTTTTTTGTGTCTGTTTTTATCATGTCCCGTATCTTTCCACCCCCGTGAAATGTACTGTCTCTGGTGTATGAGCTGCCCAGTAGAGAATGTTTTCCAAAGAGACATACTGTACTTGTACTATAATTGTTATAGGCAACTAGAAAGTGTATTTATGCACAATGATATCAGCTCATGTTATACTACTTCCACCTACTAATACAAATAGTGTAAACAGATTTTCATTTTGGTACTTCCCACTGGGCAGCTGCCACTCCAGAGGCAATACATTATTCAGAGGGTGGAGAGATCAGGAGCTTGTAAGGCTTGGGCCATGGTTTTAAAAAAGTGATTAATTGCTTAAATGCACAGTAACAGTTTAATATGTATGTTTTTTTTTTTTATCAAGCCCTTCCAAAATGACTCAATACTTTATTACTTTTATTAGGTAAGACTACAATACTGTTACTGAGCATATGTATCACTGAACAGCTTAAACTATGTTAGAGTGAACAGATTAGTACTAATTGTCTTTTATACCTAGCAAATCAGTACAATTAAAAGAGCAGATTGCTGGTTATGTGTACCATAAGGCATATCCAAAATCTATGTTAAATATAAGACCTCAAAAGTTAGAATGTTACATGCAATATCTACCTTTTTTTTGTTACTTTCTATCTACAAGGTAGATTTCCGATACTTTCTAGTGTTCACTTTATATCTCAATTGGACACAACTGGATCTTTTTAACTATTCTTTAATCAGTAAATTTGGACATATTCACTACTCTTTTTCTCATCTACATGTTTTTTGGTAACTCCAGAACTGACTACACTTTTCAAGTTTTTATCTCAGTGTCCAAGTTTACATTGTTTAATGTTTAAAGATGATTATTATTATTATTTATTTTTTAAACCACCAACATTTAAAAGGGTACAGTAAAGTAGAGTAGGTACAAAAAATACAATGAAATACATTTTAAATTGAATGCAATAGATCAGCAGACAATTTGATGCAAGAGTTAAAGTATCTGCTCTGAAAGGCTTACAATCTACAGCAGTGCTAGTCAACTTGGTATCTACCGCCCACTAGTGGTCATTTAAAACTTTCATTGTTGGCGGCGGGTAATCACTAGGTGGAGTCGCTGAGCACCACACTTGGCTGGTTGGAGAGCTGGTGAGAGCCTAGGGACAGCAGTCAGGACCAGATAACCAGATAACTATCTGGTAAGTACACAGCGATACTTAGCTAGGGTCATATGATTTATGTAACCAGTAAATTGAGTAACTGCGGCACTGGTGAGCGGTAAGGAGATTTTACAATGAAAAGTGGGCGGTATGTTTAAAAAGATTGACGACACATTATCTGGAGGGTATAATTGGTAGTGTGATTTCGTAAGGTACTAGACATAATAGAAGATATGATGTACAGTGATTGAGTCAGAAGGTTGTCTCCTCTGGAGGTGGCTGTGTGTTAGAGACTGTGTGTTTGAGCCAGTTGCACCCAATAGGATGTGCAGACTCAGCAATGTTGAAGGGTTTAGGTGACAAGGTTCTTTCAAAAGATCTGCTTTTAGTGCATGTTTGAAACAAGAATATAGTCTGCCAGTGAGTTGGTGTACATACTAAAGAGAAGTATTTTAGACTGGATTGAAAGTACATGACATAAGAGTAGAGGGTATAGCAAATGGGCAGTTGGAGGAGTATTTGGATACTTGGGACGAGATATACCTACATATCCTGCACTTAATATTCTGCACTCAATGACTCAACTGCATTAAAACCTGTAAGGTTAGTTGCAAGGAATACTGTATATGTTCCATCACATTATTAAGTAAAAGTACAATACTGTACTGAACACATGTCCCTGAATGACTTGAAAATCAGTCAATGTAAAGAGATTGGTAATAATTGTCTCACAAAGCAGTACAATGAAAAGAGCAGACTACTGGTCATATGTACTGTAAGCCATGTCCAGAATCCATATACAAAGAAATATGATTAATAAATGGCAGATACATATATTTCCTTTCTAATACACCCATCTGTATACATCAATGTAGAATAATTTCAGGGGTTGTGAAGTGATTTACAGAAGGCTGCATTGTGTATTTCCTATGGGGAAAAATGACACTTCACTGCATCTGAAGCTCATTGCAGCCCATGTGGTCCTTAGTGAATCTACCCCAATATAAAAATATCAAAATTGACTACACACTATGATTTTGATTGTGTGATAATTTAGCCTTATAATAATACTTAAATAACAATTGGTTTCCAGAATTTTACATTACAAATGTTTGATGCATATAACTTACTGGTATCTTACATGCCAACAAATAAACAATTTTGTTTTCCATTAACAGAGCTATAGGGTTAGTATCATGCTAAAGCTTAAGCATATCTTGTTTCAGTACAGGTGGGTCAATCAGTGGCTGACTCTTTTTGATGGAATTGCCTGTGTTCAAGCAAGAAAATGCTGACAATCTGACTGGTCCCAGATCTCAAGTTACAGAGTTGAATAATCCTGTATTAAATGATCATACTTACTTAACACATATTGTCTGGTGATCAGTATTTTTTATGCTGGTACTTCCATTTTCTTCATATTTTAAAACCTGCACAAAAGAGAAATGCAAGGCATCTATAAATGTATCTGTGCCACTAACTGCATAGTACTTGAGAAAACAGGATATTTTTTAAATGCGTGTTCTCTTGCAAATTTGACTTCATACAATAGTAATTTTATGTCTTTTTGTATCTGAATAAATCAGTGATCAATTTAGTCATCAATGAAACTCGAACAGACCTTCTATGTTTTGAGCACAGATAGATAGAATAAAATGAATCATTACTTGATCCATGTGGGCTTAATTATTGTCAGTAAATAAAAGACAAACAAAAATAATGTTTTGCATTTATTGATGAGATGGAAAATTATTTGAGTAATTTAAATAAACACTGTGTTTTTGATTTTTTTCTTAACAGGGCGTATTAAGGTTTTATAAATATACAGTGTGACAGAATTAGCATACATAAATGCAAAGAGTTCCTAAACACAAAAAACAAAACTTGCTTAAAAGATTACTTTGGCGTTCTTATAAAGGACTCTCTAAAAAAACTGTTATTAACATTTAACATGTTACTGTGCATTTAAACAATTAATTACTTTTTTTAATTCATGGCCCAGGCTGGATAAGCTCCAGACCTCGCCACCTTTTGAATGATGTATTGTCTCTGAAATGGGAACCAGCCAGCACAAAATTGAAAATCTTTTGAGACCACACTGTACAATACATTAGTAGCAGGATATAGTGTAACATGAGCTGCTAGTAATGTACACAAATACACTTTCTAGTCACCTCCCACTATTATACTGTAATCCCCTTTGGGTGGCTTCCACTGCCTAGGTGAGTGATTAGCAAATAATAATGAATTGTTTAACTGCCCAGTAAAAGTTTAACAAATTGTTTTTTTTTCATATCAGAGCCTGCCTAACTATTCTCCAGACAGCTCTTTAAAGTGACCCTTTAACCCTTTAAGTTTGGCACATCATTTTCCCAATCTAAAAAGTTCTGTTCTATGCATCATTTTTATGGGAGACCCGCACTTTACTCATATTTCTGAACTATAATTATCACAAAGGTAATATTTGTTTCTCAGTGGAAATATTGCAGTTTTACACATGCCAAGAGAAATACCTGCACTCTTCTCTGCTATACGGATACTAACGTCTAGTGTATCTCCCTAAACTACGTAGGTTTTAAATTATTATTTTATATTTCAACTGCCCAATATGGAATATTTAAATAAAAATTTGTGAAAAAAGTTACAAACTTTCTTACACAATGTTTTTTGTCCATTATTTACTGAGCTAACATGTCACCTCCTAGAATACATTAATACCAGTCTCTAAAAGCAGCCTTTTCCTCTAAGATAATGTATCCTCTGGTTTTACTAATTACCCCCTACAGCAGATATGTAAATTAAAGGACCACAAAAGTCCCCTATATGTGCTAGAGGGTAAAAAAAATGATGCTGAATTCATGGAGTAAAGACCAGTTGAAGTCAGACTATTTCACTGTGTTGCCTCTGCCTGAATAAGTAATGAGCTTTTTACTATGCAGAACAATGAATAATTAATTAGAATCAGGTGTAAAAAGTTTTCATAATATAGCAGTTAGACAGCTGGGGCATCATTCAAATGCTACGATTTTGGCATAAGTAGCCGCAAGGGGTGGCAGTAAGCTACTTAGCTATTCAAATCCCCTGCGGCCGAGGGTTCCGACTGGCTTGCGGACGGCACCCTGCGTTCCCTTGCGGCCACCCCAGCCATTAACCCCTGCCGTAGGGGTGAGCACTATAAGTACCCCCCGGTACCTAAAATTAACCCCATCACTCATGGGGGTCAATGTGTATATATATAATCACTCAAGGGGGTCCCCCATGAGACTAAAATTAACCCCCTAAGTCCAATAGGGGTCTATATAGACCCCTATATGACACTATTGTAGATAGGGGATAATGTCTTGTAGATAGGGGTACATGTAATGTAGTTAGGGGGTAATGTATTGTAGATAGGGGTATATTGGTACTGTATTTATTGATGTACTGTAATGTGATGTATATTTGTGAATGTTTTTTCTTTTCAGGTGCGTAATTCTTTTTTTTATTTTGTGTAGTGGTGGGGTGCTTTTATTCTTTGTAATGTTCTTTTATTTTTTTCTGTAATGGAGCTATTTTTTTTAATTTTCTGTAGTGGGGGTTGTGTAATGTTTTACTGTTTTTTTATTTTTTGTAACATAGGTTTTTTATTTTGTGTAACAAGCTTTTTTTATTTTTTGTAATTAGTGGAGTGGGGGTTTAAGAGCGGGTAAAATAGGTAGTGTAGGTGTTAATAGGTTAGGGTAGGTGTTAGGTAGGGGTTAATAGGTTAGGGTAGAGGGGGGTTTGTTTAGATTTTGTGGTTTATTGGGGGGGGGATAGTGTGGTGTAGTGTACTGTTTGTACTTAGTGTCATGAGGGTAATGGAGGACTCTTGTGGCACTTATGGGGTTCATTTTAGGGTTCTAATTGTCCCATGAGGGTCTTTATATACCATTATGGGACTGATGAGATTAAACTGAGGCTTATGGGGGTCTCAGTTTATAAAAGATAATAATAATGAATAAAAGATAATAATAATAATAAAAAGTCTGTATAGATCCCCATAAGTGATGTGGTTATATAGAGGCTTTTGGGGGTCTGAATAGATCCCCATAAGTGGTGGGGTTAGATAGGCTTAGATGGGGTTAAATAGGCATAGAAATTGTTAGATAGGCTAGATGGGGTTAAATAGACTAGATGGGGTTAAATAGGCTTAGATGGAGATAGATAGGCTTAGATGGAGATAGATAGGCTTAGATGGTTTTAGATTGAGGCTTAGATGGGGTTAAATAGGCATAGAAGGGGTGAGATAGGCCTAGAAGGGGTTAGATAGGCTAGATAGGATTAGATAGGTTTAGATGGGTTAGATAGGCTTAGATGGTGTTAAATAGGATAGATGGGGTTATATAGAGGTAACTCTTGTTTTTTGTTTATTTTTAAATAAAAAAAATTATAATTATGTGAACTACTTATTTAAAAAATACACACACAGACACACACATATATTAGAGACTCAAGCATTATTATTATGCAGAGTCTTATGGGATGGCTTCAAGAGCTAAAATGACAATATCTAAGTAAATTCTTGATCAATATTAAAAATATAAACATATTTTCCACATGATTTTCTACCTTCTAACCGATGGTGCAGAGCACATATGGCGGCTTTTGTGGTCTTCACGTCTTTACTTTATTTCTACTACTGGATACAAAAAGTCTACATACCCTTATTGAAATTTTAGTTTTCTGTGATTTAAAGCCACAAATCAAGATAAATCAGATTTGTTTTTCTCTTGAATTTTCTTCCAAGATTGCACTAAACATACATGTCTGACTTGATTTATCTTGATTTGTGGATTTACATCACATAAACTTTAATAAGGGTGTTTAGATATTTTGGCCCTCATTCAATTGCAATTTGGCCAATTGAATAGGGGTCTAAATAAGCACATTACATATTTTTTGAAAGAAGTTTTTAGTTAGTAAACATCTATCCAAAAGCAAGTTTTTCACTAACTAAAAACTTATTTGAATAAATTTATGCTATGTGCTTATTTAGAGCACTATTCAATTGGCCAAATCGCAATTGAATGAGGGCCTTTATATTTACTGTATATTAGAATACTCACAATAAATATAATATGGACTGTAAACTAACGTTTCTTATCAGTGCTTTAAAAACTGGGAGGTTCAGTTACCAAGATATAAATTTATAAAAGTAGCAAAGCTGCTCATCGTGAGGCACGTAAAGTAGACAGTGGGAGAGGCTTGCAATGAGCACCAAAGGCGCTCATCGCGAGGCCCCCAAGTTAGAGAGGGGAGAGCCTTGCATTGTGTGGCAAACAGCATTTCCAGCTTTCACAGTGTATTGTTGTAATTTTTGACAGGCAAGTCGCTAGTTCTAGAATAAATATCAATCTAAAAGGCTGTAATGCAATATTATTTATCAACCTTATGTACAGTATATGTACAAATGCAGTTATTTTGAAAAAAAAAAAAAAAACATATAGCAAAATGTAAATACTTTTATAATTGACCAAGTGACAACTTCAATGGACAGCTGTACAAACCTTTAGCTTCAGGACAGGGAGCTTATATCCTTTGAATACTGGCCTTAAACCTACACATCAAATCCCTAAATCTTTATGTCCCTCCTTTGTGGCCCAAGACACAGAGAAATGTCTAGGAGGCAAGCATTGAATGAACACATAACTCTGTGCTACAATAAAGCACCATTGTAGTGCTCATACAATATGATTTAATTGGTTTATTTAATAATTGATTAGAAATAAATTCATTTTTTGAAGAAAAGAGAGGTCAGATGAATTATGTTCCACTGGAGAATGAACTGGCAACCCACTCTAGTAACTTTGCCATGAAAACCTTATTAATTAGGACAATTGGACACAAGATGCGCCTGGCTTGCTGTGGTTCATAGGGTTACGGAGAGTCAGACATGACTGAACGACTGAACAAACAACATATTAATATAGCTTTAAAAATGTATGTTTGAGCTTTAGTATATCATACTTCAACAAACCAGCTTTTCTCCACCTCATATTAAGTGTCCAAAAGGTGGGAGAGGATCTATGTAAGAGTCTATCCTAATATCCACCTTTATCAGACTCCTTTTCCTGCAGTGGCCATTTAAGATAAACCTCCTAAACCGATCCTTACCCGACACCTAATAGGTGAAGGAAAGAAACCACTTTACTGGTCCCTGAAACACTAAAGTTCAAATGTAAGCTTTAAACCTTACATTTAATTTATTTTGTTCAAATACTGATTGTGTAGGAAGGGGAGATCCAGGGGAATCTCCATGATCATAGGGGATAGGCAGTTATCATAAACAATTTAATTCCTATTGTATGATCACCACAGTGGCCCTTGATGTACAGATTAAAGCCTCCATTCCGTGTCTTTCATAGACAAAATAACAAGTAAAGTTTACTCGTAAATCAGTTACCAGCAATCCCTTTACACATCTTAAAAATACCTACAAGTAATTCCTTCTGAATGCTGATAAAGTCGTAAGCCAAGAGTACCTGATCCATTGATATTTTCAAAAAAATTAACCACATGATTCCAGCAGTGAAATCCAAGGACTCGTAGATTTACCAGTATGTCCTTACAATTACTGAGGTTTTGAAAAAAGCTTGCATATACTTTCACCCAACCATAGAGGTACAAAATATGCCTTTGAGAAGCCTAGCTGATAAAGTCTGATCAAAAAGCTAACCCCTAAACTGAGTCTTCATATCTCAAATCTGACACAATTAAGGGGTTACTACATTTACCGTACATGATCCAGGGGATCCCCCTCCACATTTGCTACCTATTAGGAGCCATAAGATCCCCTGGGATTCCCTCTTCCTACACACTATGAGCTGGGGGATCTCTTGGGTTGAGGACCCCCGTGGTATGTGGGGTTTAATTATAGGTGCCATGGTGGTCCATAGAGGTCCCAGAGGTGAAAATGGCTAAAAAAACAAATCTGTGGTGATCCACAGGCTCATGGAGTATAGGCTGGGGGAATCCCAAAAGATCATCAGGCTCATAGGCAGAGATTTCATAAACACTCTGCATTATTAGCAATCTTATTTAAACCCTTAGCTGCCATGGGAAGTGCCCCACTCTCTGCACAGTATAGGGTATTTCTACTATGCAGGGGAATATTGCAACTTCTCCAGCATATACCCATCTGTCATGTCAGATCAAGGAAGAACAGCATCAGGGGGCTTACAAAACTGTCCAATGCCTTTGACTGGCAGCTTATGTAAGTTGTGTTGCTCAGTCTTGTCCGACTCTCCATGACCTCATGAACAACACACCATGCTGATCCACTTGGTGATACTGGAGTGGGTTGCCAGTTCCTTCTCCAGTGGGCCACAACATACAGCCGCTGATATTCCCGAGTGGCTTCCCATCCAAGTACTGACCAGTGTGACCTCTTGGTTCCCTGGCTGAATTCAAACCCAGGATGCTGTGGTGAAAGCAATTGTACCCTAACCACTGGGCTACCAGGGAACCCGACTGGCAGCTTAGGATCTTAATTATAAGCACTAACCCTTACACTTTCAAATGCAGCTATCTGTGTATTCAACACCTAATATATACAATGTTAAACCTTGCTACTACTCCATTTCCCTCCTTTAGTTTCTACTTTTATCTACCAACGACCTCCTCTTCAAACCCAATTCAAAACTCCACCTTTCCCTGTTTCCCAAATATCAAAAACACAAGACTGAGCCCCATTTTCCTTACACACTGCATTCCAGGCAAACGTGAGTCAAACTGAAAGGCTGAATGAAAGACTTACATGATTAGGATACAGTGCTTAAAACAGCCAGACTGCCAGTGGTTTAGCTTAGAGGGACACAACAAAGGTCCCAATTATGGTAGGATATAAAAATATGAAAAATGTGCAGGTTATGAGTATTTGGAAGTTATTAAAACTGTAATGTAGTTTTAGAAAAACAGCTTTGCATTTTACAAAATGTTGGTTGTTACTCAGCTCAAGAGATTCTCCCACCTGACTGGACTTTTTTGATATCTAATTATCTAATTACCATTTCTTTTACTAGATGATTTATTACATAACTTCCAATTGCAAATATTCATATACTTATTGGGTCTTACTATAAATAGTTTATAAACATAAACTTATTTTTAATCTAAACAAAATATTAACTTAAAGGAGGCACTTACTGATACTATAGTACTGATAGATGTTTGAGTGTATCTTCCTGTCAGTCATAACAGCCTAATGGAAAGTCACTGTATGTATCATATTGTGTTTTTTAGAGATTGGGTTTTATCAGAAACAGACAGATATAGTTACCTTACTTCTCTCTGACCTCTTGGATCTCCTGTGACTTGACCTCAGTGACTGTGCTTCAGGATTAGAAGTGCAGAGCTCCTGATCTTTGTGTTTCCTATTCAGTTCTGGAGTCAGCTCTTCAGATTTATTTTCTACAGTCTCAAGCTGATCGTGAGATCTGAAAAAAAATATTCTCTTTTGGTTCACCTAATTATTTGGAAGTATTTATGATAAATAATTACATTTTTGTCACATAATTCCTATGGAACTAATTTCACATTACTATAGGGTGCTTTCTCAACTTCCCCCTCAACAACTTACTGAGTATCACATGTGAGTGCACCCTTCCACTGAAAATGTAAGTACTGAGTGCAAATATTTACTGATAAATACAAATCTTAATAGCCCAGCTTTTCATTCATTTTAAGAAGTAATGAGCAACTTTTTCAATTTACTGTGACTAAAAAATAACTTTTTTATTTTCAAATTTAAACTGGCAAAGTCACAATAAATGGCTTCTACGCCTCGCTGGAGCTTGGAAGAAGTGGGAATATCTCCAGCCTAAAGATCAGGCTGAAATAGTTTATTCACTATACATTTTCTCAAAAAAAGATCAACATTGTTACATTGTTTAAATGATTTGTGAAGCTGTTTATGCTACTCTTTGACACATAAAAGTCATGAATGCAGGATTATTAAAATGGCAGTTAAACGGACCATGAAAGTGAGTTACTTGCTTGCTCTTTAAATCAGTAGTCCTCCTTTGACCATATCTTTCTAAAATTATAACATAATGATTAATTTTTAACACTTTTGACACCTCTATTGTATGTTCTAGTGCTGGCCACGTGTAACTTGAATTGATGTAGAACTAATAGATCACAGGTTAAAGGACCACTGAAATATTTGTTCAATAAAATGCTCCTTTCCTATTATTCGGATGAATCAGCAACTCTTGTGGCTCCCCCTGACATGTTGTAAATAGACCCTGGCCATCTGTGCTCTACCCTGACAGTGATACCATCTTTGCATATTCTTTTGCAAGCACCAGCTTAAACAGACGGAGTAGGATAACATGAGGGGCAAATTACTGTCCCTATTCTGAGCAATATGAATGGCAAAATAAATCAAGTATGCCAAAAATATTTCATTTATTTCACTAAAAAGTTTATAAAAATTATAGAAGAGAATAATTCTGATTCAATTAAAAAAACAGAATGCAGTGATGAGTTGCATAGGAATTTGCAATTGCAGAATGACAGATGATGGAGTTGCCCCTCACTAACCTGGAATTCTAAATCATTAGACACAAGTAGAAAATGGAGAGGTAAAATTAAGTTAATTGTTCTATGGAAGTATATTGTTAATGTTATATTGTAAATAGTTCAAAACAGAGAAACATAGATTTGACATCAGTAAATAACAAAAAAGGTTAGTCTACCCTATCCACCTACCTAACACTTTAGCTTAATTAAACCTCAAGATTACTTTCCCAGACATGCTTAAAACAATGAAGTGTTGGTTCCAGTTGGGGGGCGGGGCTATAGCTAGTAACAAGCATGTTTTCAATGGAATTTTACTTTTTTAATTGCATTTCCTTACAGTAATCTTACATTGAAATGTGCAATATTTAGCTGTCAATGAGTGTTTTTGCTCCTCCCACCAAGGGCATTGTGTTCCTAATGGGGTCAATATTGCCATTAATTACCAATTACCCTGTGGAGCTGTGAATCTGTTAAGTTCAGTGTATAGGACTCGAAAGTAGTGTCTTCATTTTTGCTGATGACACTAAGTTGTGCAAGGTAATAAAATCAGATAATGATGTACTTTCCCTACAAAGGGATTTGCATAAATTAGAGAAATGGGCGGCTAAATGGCAGATGAGATTTAATACAAATAAATGTAAGGTTATGCATTTGGTAGGGAAAAATAGCCATGCAATTTATAATCTTAATGGAGCAAATCTAGGGGTATCAGATATTGAAAGGGATTTGGGAGCTTGTGGACAACCACCTAGGTAACAGCGCTCAAAGCCAAGCAGCAGCTGCAAAGACAAATAAAATATTAGCATGTATTAGGAAGGGTATAGAAGCCAGAGAAGCAAATATAATTCTGCCACTATACAAATCTCTAGTACGCCCTCATTTGGAATATGGAGTTCAATTTTGGGCACCACTTCATAAAAAGGACATTTTAGAGCTGGAAAAAGTACAGAGAAGGGCTACGAAACTAATAAGGGGAATGGAGGGGCTAAGTTATGAAGAAAGACTAACCAAATTAAACTTATTTTCGCTAGAAAAATGGCGATTATGAGGGGATATGATTACCTTATATAAATACATCCAGTGTCAAATTAAGGCTTTGTCAAGTGAACTTTTTGTAGCAAGAGAGTTTCACCAGACAAGAGGACATCCTTTGAGGTTAGAGGAAAAAAGATTTCACCTTAAACAAAGAAAAGGGTTCTTCACAGTTAGGGTGGTTAAACTGTGGAATTCTCTACCAAAGGAGGTGGTGACAGCGAATTCGAAAAGGGGTTAGATATATTTTTGAATAAAGAGGGCATTCAAGGCTATCCTAGATAACTAGCGAAGGAATATTGATCCAGGGAGAAATTTGATCGCCAGTTTCTGGGGTCAGGAAGGAATTTTGCTTTTTTTCCCCTTATGAGACAATTTGTCAAAGTTTCAATGTTTTTTTTTTTTCTGTTTGCCTTCCTCTGGATCAATTAACAATTAATAATAAATAGTCCACATTAAAAAGATCAATAGAGATCTAAAAATGTTGAACTTGATGGACTAACTCTTTATTCATCCTCCAATACTATACTATTAATAATTATTTAACAACTAATTAATAACTAATCCGCATATTGCAGATCAGAGGAGATCTTAACAGGTTGAACTTGATGGACTGAAAGTCTTTTTTCAACCTTAATTACTATGGCCCTCATTCAATTGCAATTTGGCCAATTGAATAGGGCTCTAAATAAGCACATAGCATATATTTTTTAAAGAAGTTTTAAGTTAGTGAAAACCTTGTTTTTGGATAGATACTTACTAACTAAAAACTTATTTAAAAAATATATGTTATGTGCTTATTTAGAGCCCTATTCAATTGGCCAAATTGCAATTGAATGAGGGCCTATGTAACTATATCATGTGGAAAACAAGAGACTGTGCATGGTCAGATTTCAGGGTGTGCTTTGCCAAATCAATCTAGTTACTCACTGAACAACATAGGTTCAAAGCTCCAAGGGGCAATTAGTAATAACTGGCAATTTTAAAGTCTTATTAGAAATACATTGTTGTCAGTTTTGGTGGGTGAATCAGAAGGGCTGATGGACAGCTTTATATTGCTTTTTTCAATGTAAGATTACATTACACCGAAATGGTCCACCTTCCAACTTCATGACCTCTTGTTCTTGCATTACACTTTTTTTCTGGAAGATATTTCCCTCTTCAACCTTATCAAATGCATTCCAAAGCTCTACAGAATAACAGTCATTAGAAAGGTCTGGTCAAAGTGGTTTCTTGCCTAACTGTGTTTATACTCTTTAGTAAATCACATATATATTTGTGTCCATGCGGGTTGTTGCTAACGCTTGCGGGCTTGCATAGCGAGCCCGCCGCAGTTGCTGACAAGGAGCGCCGAAGGCGCTCCTTGCGCTGGTGGAGATGAGCGCCAAAGGATCATCCCTATGACCCCCTACATTGCTGGCAAGGAGCGCCAAAGGCAATGAGCCGCAGGCGGGACTTACAACGGAAAATTTACAGACTTAGCATCAAAAAATACAAGCTGCGGGACTGAGAAAAAAAAACATTACTATCTCTAAAAATACGACTTTAACGCCCCAACTGCGCGCACATGAAAACATTAATAACATAATAAATACACACAACAAATACATAAAAAGCTTACCCTCAGCAAGGGGGGGGGGGCAGGACCTCTTTAAGTGAAGTTACACCTCAATTTAAGTCCAAATTCCAGAGTTTAGACACACGATATAACAAAATTACCATTTCCATTTTCACTAAATAATAGCAGGCATCTATTTGACTTTTATGGGCTGATTCTTTGGTTTTATAGTTGTTCAAGTATCTCTGATAGTAACCGTATACAAACCACTTAGTACAGATGATAAATTGTAATGTGCTAGAGGGCAAACAGCATAAAAGGAACCATTTTAAGTGACAAAGGTTGGGCATGAGGAAACACATGAGATTAAGTGACTAAGGTGTATTCTAGTCAACATAAACGGTGACTGAAATATCTTTATGCCCTTCAAGCAAATATTACAAATCCTCTGGAATGTATGTTATGTAAACAACCATAGACTGGGAACAAGTTTAATGTTGCGATCCTCTTGAACAATCAGACCGATAACCACAAATCTCTGAGGCATCAGAATTCCTTTATGCATTATACTAAAAGATTTGCTAGTTTAAAGTTTTTTTTTTTTATGACATCAATAAATAATAACCACTCATTCACTAAAATAATGTATTCAGCGTTCTACTGTGACAATTGAATTAAAAGTTCTATGTCAGGTTACCGTAACTACTGAATTATAATTTGCAGCATTTTATCCCAGGTTTATATTACTACTAAATCACAATTGCAGCATTTTCTCACATCTGATTATGGCTACTGATTCAGAGAAGGAACTGGTAGCCCACTCCAGTATTTTTGTCAAGATAATCATATTGATAAGCACAACCAAAGACACAACAATTTGGCACCAGAAGATGTGCACCCCAGGTCAGAAGGTGCCGACCACATTACTTGGTATAAAGCAGAGGGCGAGTACAAGTAGTACCATATCTAATACAGTGGTTGGGCCAAAGCCGAGAGGACGCCCTGCTGTGGATGTGTCTGGTGGGGAAAGGAAAGTCCACTACTGCAAAGAATAATTCGGCATAGGAGCATTTAACTATAGAACTATGAACCTAGGTAAATTGGACGTGGTCAAACATGAGATGACAAGATTAAACATTGATATCCTGGGAACTGGTGAATGCAAATTGACTGGAATGGGACATTTCATTTCAGATAACCACCATATCTTCTACTGTGGTCAAGAATCCTGCAGAAGAAATGGAGTATTATTTTTTTTATTATTATTATTATTATTATTATTATTATTATTATTATTATCTTTAATTATATCGCGCCCACATATTCCGTAGCGGTGTACAGGGGTTTAGTACATGGCAAAAAACAAACTTAGCACCTTATAAAGAATGAAGAGCCCTGTTTTTGAGCATACTGTATAATAAAATGTACATAGTGCTTGTTTCCAAGACACGGACACACAATTGAAAACTCGCAAACTTACAATCTAAGGGCCTCATTCAATTGCGATTTGGCCAATTGAATAGGGCTCTAAATAAGCACATAGCATATTTTTGTGTATTAGAATTTTAGCTGTGTCTTGTGTAAGATAATGACGAATTTTTCAGATGTTTTTTAGGTGAAACTGACAAGATTTTGTTATCAATTGGATGTGAGGAATAAAAGAGAGGAACCAGTAGAACCCCAAGACAATGGGCCTGGGAGGTGGAAGTGATGATGGTGTTGTCAACAGTGAGAGATATTTGAGTAGTGGAAGCTGTAGTAGAGGGTGGAAAGATTAGGAGTTCAGTCTTAGACATGTTGAGTTTGAGTTAAAGGGTAGACATCCAGGAGGATATGCTAGAGAGGCAGTTGGAAACTTGAGCTAAAAGAGAGGGGGATAGATCGGGTGCAGAGAGGTAGATTTGAGTATCATCTGCATAGAGATGATACTGAAATCCAAAGGATTTTATGAGGGTGCCAAGGGAGGAGGTGTAGATGGAGAAGAGGAGGGGGCCTAGGACAGAACCTTGGGGAACGCCAAAAGACAGAGGGAGAGGTGAAGAAGAGGTGCCAGATAAGGAGAAGCTAAATGTGCGATCTTTTAGAAAGGATGTGAACCATGAAAGAGCTGTGCCCTGGAAGCCAAATGAGCGGAATGTTTGGATTAGAAGAGGGTGGTCAACTGTGTCAAAGGCAGCAGAGAGATCAGAGGGCAGAGAAGTAGGAGCGCAAGGTAAACTTGTAGTGGAGAAAAACTGCTGAAGTGCGAGATTACCTCCATAGTCGTTCTGCAGTGCGTGAGCATCTCTGTAGATAGCGTGTTTGTGTAGTGTGCCATGGTTGTGGTTGAGAGTGAGGGCGTTTGCTTGTGATTATGGGGGCAAGAGAGTCAAGGGTGGAGGTTAGAGTAGCGTTGTACTGTGAAGTGGCGATGTCAGGGCAGGCAAGGGTGGTGAGGGGGCTGAGAAGGGGTTTTAGTACATTTGAAAATAGTTGTGGGTTGAGTGCTTGTAGGTTTCTGCGTGTTCTGGTGGCAGGATTTGAAGAAGGGTGGTGAGCGGAAGATGAGGTGAGGTTGCAAGTTAGCATGTGGTGGTCAGATAGGGGAAGTGAG
This sequence comes from Discoglossus pictus, assembly GCA_027410445.1. Taxonomy (NCBI): domain Eukaryota; kingdom Metazoa; phylum Chordata; class Amphibia; order Anura; family Alytidae; genus Discoglossus; species Discoglossus pictus. The sequence continues at coordinate 248,696,422 of CM050163.1, forward strand.
GAGATGTCAAGGTTGGAGATAGTGCAGAGATTAGTAAAAATAAGGTCAATGGAGTGTCCACCACTGTGAGTTGCGGAATCTGTCCATTGTGAGAGGCCAAGGGAAGAGGTAAGTGCAAGTAATTTTGCAGTTGTTGGGGAGGTGGGTGTGTCAGTGGCTAAGTTGAAATCGCCAAGAATGAGTGAAGGTATATTGGAGGAGAGAAAGTGAGGGAGCCAGGCGGCAAAGTTGTCCAGAAATTGAGAGGGTGATCCAGGCGGGCGATAGATCACAGCTACTCGAAGAGGGATGGGAGAGAAGATGCGGATAGTGTGGACTTCAAAAGATGAGAATTGGAGGGAGGGAACAGGGGGTATGCAGTGAAAAGTGCAGTGAGAGGATAGTAGTATGCCCACACCTCCACCTTGTTTGTTCCCAGGTCTAGGAGTGTGGCTGAAGTGTAGACCACCATAAAAGAGTGCGGCAGGGGAGGCAGAGGCAGATGGTGTGAGCCAGGTTTTCCTAAATTGAGGGAGTTGGAAATGAAGAGGTCATGAATGAAGGTAAGTTTATTGCAAACAGACCTTACATTCCAGAGGGCACATGAGAAGGGCAAAGTAGATGGTTTGTGACAAGTGATGGGTATTAGATTATGGGTGTTTTGGGCATTTGCTGCCCTGGGGACTCTGTGTGGCTGACAGCAGGTGGGAATGAGTGAGGGGCCTGGGTTAGGGGATATATCCCCACAAGCCATCAGAAGAGGGAGAGAGAGTAAAAGGAGATGGCAATAGGACATTTCTGCTTTTCAGCTTTAGAGGAGGGATGAGATAGTGACTGGAGGAAGGAGAGGAGCTCATGGGAGCAGAGAAGAGGAGAGGAAAGCAGGGAAGGTGAGATAGTTATAGTATTGGAGACATCATGTGTAGAGACAGTATAAGAGAGTCTGAGAAAGAGGCAGGAGGTTATAATAAGGAAGGTGGTGTGAGGAAACATAATGGCACTGTGTAAGCAAGTATTCTTGAAGGGGGTGGTTAGAGGTAATAAGCAGATGTCACTGATTGAACATGTGCACTCATAATCAATCAAAAAATGGCCAAAGTAGTGCTCAGTAAGTAACAACCCAATCAATGATAGTATGATTTTAATTTAAAGTCAATGCAAGCAATTTAAAATCAAAGTGATCCAAGTCTAGGCCCCAAATATGGATATTGAAGAGACTGAAGTTGTTTAATTCTACAAACATATTCAACACCTCATAGATATAATACCAAGAAAAGATGTTAATCTCATCCTAGGAGACTGAAATTCTAAAGTAGGGAACTAAACGACACCTGGAATAATGGGTAAATATGACCTAGGAATACAAAATGAAGCAGGTCAGAAATTAGTAGAATTCTGTCAAAATAATTCTCTGGTCATAGTAAACACCCTCTTCCACCTCTTCCAGCCTCAGAGATGACTACATATGAACATTGCCAAATGGACAATACAGAAAGTAGTCAAAGATGAAGGAACTCTATACAGTCAGCAAAAACAAAACCTGGAGAGGCTCAGATCATGAGCTTCTTATTGCAAAATTCAAAATTAAGTGAGGAAAAGGGAAAAATTATCACAGCAAGCAGATATGAAATAAATAACATCCCTTGTGAATATGACATGGAGATAAAGAACAGGTTGGAAGACAGAATGCCTGAAACACTTAAGACAGAAGATTGTGAAATTGAAGAGAAAACAGCAACAAAGAATATCCCCCCAAAAAAAAGAAATCTAAGAAGGCAAACTGGCTGTCTGATGAGGCTTTGAAAGTAACCCAAGAAAGAAAGAAAGTCAAATGTGGTGGAAAAATTTGCCAAAATGAATGCAGAATTCCAGAGGATAGCAAGAACTGACAAGGACACATTATTTAATGAGCATTGTAAAGAGATATAACAAGATAACAGAATGGGAAAGTCAAGAGATCTCTTCAAGATAATTGGAGGAACTCAAAGGAACCTTTCACGCCAAAGTGTACATGATGAAAGACCAAAATTGTAGTTGCTTTACAGAAGCAGATCAGATAAAGAAGGGGCGGCAGGAATAAACAGAAGATCTATACAGGAATGATTTTAACAGCATCGTTAACCTCAATAGTTTCTCCAATGAGCTGGAACCAGACATCATGGAGAGTGAAGTGAGATGAGTCTCAGGAAGCTTTGCTGATAACAAGGCTGCAGGAGTCGATGGAATCCCAGTTGAACTGTTCATAAGCCTGAAAGATGATGCTGTGAAAGCGTTGCTTACATTATGCCAACAAATTTAGAAATCTCAACAGTGGCCAGTAGACTGGAACATGTCAGTCTACATCTCAATCCCCCCAAAAAAGGCTCTGTCAAAGAGTTCCCCAATTATCGAACAATTGCACTAATTTCACATACCAGCAAGGTAATGCTTAAAATCCTGCAAGCTTGGCTCCAACAATATATGGACCGAGAACTACTAGATGTGCAAATCGGGTTTCTGGACACAATTTACCTATGCATCATAGACTATTCTAAAGCCTTTGACTGTGTGGATCACAACAAAATATGGCATGTTCTTAAAGAGGTGGGGATACCAGACCATCTCATCCGTCTACTGAGGAATCTCTATGTGGACCAAGAAGCCACAGTCAGACCTGAACATGGAAAAGTCAAATGGTTCAAGATCAGGTAAGCAGTGCGACAAGGTTGCATATTGTTGCTTGATTTTATTCAATCTATACACAAAATATATCATGCGTAAGATGGGCTGGAGAAATTTTACCTCAACCTCAGATATAGAGATGATACTAATCTGATAGCTGAATGTGAGGAGTAAATAAAGGGCCTATTAACAAGGATGAAAGAAGAGAGAACAAAAGTTAACCTGCTACTCATATTAAAAAAAACGAAGATGATGGCAAAAGGCAATCCTGACAAATAGGTGGAGAAAAAATGGAGGCAGATGAGGACTGCAGCCATGAAATTAAAAGTTGTTTGCTTCTGGAGAGGAAAGCTATGGCAAGTCTGGACAAGCTATTAAAAAGTCAAGGTACTACACTTTTAACAAAGCTCTGCATAGTTAGAACTATGGTATTCCCAGTAGTAAAATATGGATTTGAAAGCTAGTCCATACAGAAGTCTGAGCACCGTAGAATTGACGCAGTAGAATTGTGGTGTTGGAGAAGACTGCAAAGAGTACCTTAGACTGCAAGAAGATCTAATCAATCAATCAATAAAACAGGAAATCAAGACAAACTGGAAGGTTTGATTATGAGGCTAAAGCTAAAATATTTGGGCCATATCATGAGAAGATAATATTCCCTAGAGACGACTATAATGCTGGAAAAGATTGAAGACACATTGTCTTGTCAGTGAATGGAACAGCAGAGGTGGGGATGAATAGATGAGGTTATTGAAGCAATGAACATGAATTTGACAGTGCTCAGAAGGGCAGTAGCTGATAAATGTGCCTGACGTGCTGTGGTGCATAGGATAACTGAGAGTCCGACACATGTGAAGGACTAAACAACAACTGAATTGACATCTGCAGCATTCTGTTTAAAACGATTATGATTCATAGTTTTCACATTAGACTAAGTGCTTATTTGTGTGTGCTGTAGTCAGTATCATACCTTGCACTGTGCTTTCCAGAAGAATGTTTTCTGCCTTTTTGTCGTCTGGCCTTTAACATTCCAGACAGCATTTCTTTTTGAGATATTAGGTTCTGCTTTTCTCTTTCCAGGTTTTCAACTTGTACATATAGTGCTTTCTTTTCATTTGCTTCTGCTTGGATGGTATCTTCTAGTTTCTGTGCATGCTGCCTTACAGATGATAATTCAAGGTTGAGACTTTCATTTATCTGTTTAGAAATGAAGTAGACAAGCAAAATAAGCTATATCATTTGTATTCTATATCAACATAGATTATTCTACAGTAAAAATAGGTAAATATTGACAGCAATATTCATCTGGAAGCAAACCACATGAGTTGAGGCTAAAACTCTATTGTGGATTAACAAAACAGTTCTTGCACAGTAATGTACACACTATGTCATAGAACAGCATGACCTGAGGCAAACAGAAAAAGTACTTGGAGAGTCGTGGAGCTGATAACACCATGAAGAAACTACTTGGATACAGAGTCAAACCTACTATCTGCTAAAATAGACAGAATTAAGCTTGACAGAAGAACTTGCATTCTGGAAGAAGCTGTTCTGTTTTTGTACATATGTCCACATGGTGGCAAGGCTATATATGAGTGTGTTATATTTCAATAAAAGTTGGAATGGGTGGATAAGGGAACAATAATTATGCATATATTACCTAGTTTTAGGTTAGTCTGCTTTGCTAATTCATTTCTACTTTTATTAGCCATTTTGTGTATTTGGTTTTGCTCCTGTCTTCATTCATGACACAACCTTTTGTAGCACTTTGAGATCAATGTTTTGAAGTCCTTTGATATTTAAGTGACATTACATTGGTGTGGTTTTCTTTATGGTTTGTGTATTCAAAATAAGGGTGCAGGACACCTTCAGCTATGATTTGTATTTGCATCTTGAAACATGCAGAGAATGTCACCTTTACAGTTACTTACATTTCTGCTGGCATCTAGATGTGACTGTAGCTCCATGCATCGTTTCTCCAGTCCCTTTGAGGTTATTTTAGCTTGAAGTACTTCTGCATGAAGTGATGATATTTGGAGATCTAGAGAATCTCTTTCCTGCTGAGCACTGCTACACTTAGCTGCCATCTGCTGTGCATACTGATGTAATTCTTCGTGGATCTGCAAAAGTGGTTTCACAAACTTGTGTCAATAAAAAAAAAAAAAAGCAAACTAACAGTGTATTGCAGTACAGATTAATACGCTTTTGTTGTCCTCACATTATCAATTATGAAGCAATACTTATCTGCTGAATGAAATGTATATATTTAAGGAACATTGATACATCATCTTTATAATATGATCTTATGAAGAAGTTGACTTGTTAATGTGCAACATGTTTTACAGTGTTTAAAATGAGTAAATAAAGCCTTTAATTTATATCTATTGTATTCATTTTTTTTTAAATGGCAGTAGACATATTGTCCAAGACACCAGGGTGGAATGCGAGGAATCTTGAATTCAGATAACAATTCTCTTTGCAGTCAAAGATAAAAGCACTCTTAATACAGTCTGCTAAATTAAAAATGTTGCTTCTATGCTCTTGTCTTAAATATCTGCAAATGTAAGTTTGTTACATACTTTGAAAAAAACGATTTTTCCAAATCTACAGTACAGTACAGAATTAAGTTAAAAACAATGAATAGGTTTAAAACCAATGGATAATATGGAAAAAATAGTAGTGCGAGTAGTTTTTGTTTCATATAATCACATTTGATTGACTGGACTAGAATAGAACAAGCAATAAATAAGGAGAGGGGGAGGGGGTCAGTTACATGATAATAATTGCAGGACGTTTAATTAGCACAGATATCATTTTAATACATTACTTAGTGCATGGACATCAGTTTTATATTGTAACTTTTTTCCTGACACAGCAGTTTTTATGTTGCTACCTCTAACCAAGTAGAAGTAAGTGATGTTCATGCAACTAAATTTGAAATGAGCGAGTAGTAAAAAAACTCTAATCTGGAAGTCACACTACCATGGAAGTCATTCATCACTGGAAAACACACTGTTCTGGAAGTCACTCTACAGTGGAAGTCGGTCTAGTCTAGGGGTGTCCAAGTTTGGGCCTGCTGGGCACCACACAGGCCTGGATTTGAGAATATCCCTGTTGCACCCAGGTTCAGTCATCCTGACTGAATCTCCTGTACACAGAAAGGAAATCATCAAATCCAGACCTGTGTGAAACGCAGCAGGATCAAACTTGGTCACCCTGCTCTAGCCTGGAAGGCACAATACCCTAGAAAGCCTGCAACCCCGCAAAGTGGCATAGGGACGTGAACCAGGCCTATAACTTTAAAGACTGCAGCTTAATTTATTACACTATTTGAATAGTTCATACTTATGTTTGGTAAAAGACATACACATACATAGAAAATGTGCATAATAAAGCTGGCATCTCTGGCTGTTACACAGTCTGTTCTAAAATGGGTACTACTCTGATGGCTAAAAGTGAGGATGAACTAAAGAACCCTTTTCTGAGGGTCAAAGAAGATGCAAAAACTGGTCTGATGCTCAAAATTAAAAAGACAAAGATCTTGGCAAAGAACAATCTCAGCTCCTGGCAAATAGATGGGGAAGAAGTGAAAGCATTAACTGATTTTCTTTTCCTGGGCTCCAAGATCTCTGCAGAAGATGGCTGCAGACATTAAATTGTTTGCTTCTTGGTATAAAAGCTATGGCAATTCTGGACAAGCTATTAAAACGTTGAGATATTACTCTCCCAACAAATGCCTCATAGTTAGAACTATAGTATTGGCCATTGAAGCAATGAACATGAGATTGAGGGATCTCAGAAGGGCAGCGGCTGACAGATGTGCCTGGTGTGGGTGAGTTTTCTTTCTTTCTAAAAACATTTCTGTTCAATTATCAACTGTCTTATACAACAACAAAAAAACAACAAAAAAGAGGACTTCAGTGGTCTTTTTACACGTATAAGCCTCTGTGATTACACTGAATCCAGCAACTGGGTATACTCTTAATGTTAATTTATACCAATGTTGAAGTTAATTAATGTTCTATGATAGCAATTCAATACAGATGGGAGGAGCTTGAAAAGTAATTCCAGCCTAAAAAGAACAATATCCTAGGTCATTTACTATATCTAAAAATCATTTATATCTATATTGTCATGATTTAATTGTTTAATGACTCATATTGCCAGCAATTTATGAATATGGCCAAGGGAGCATGACATTGTTGTATTGGGAGTATGTGTTATTGTGTTGTTATATGTTGTTTGTACAGGGTTATTATGTATCCTAGTTATAATATATTATAAGAGGGAAAATGTTATATAGAACATATGTGGAATTGGTAAAAATGCTCTGCATAGAAGTTAGCTGCAGATGATTGCACCCTCACACATAAAGACCTTGGGTCAAGACCGATGTATGTACTTCAAGTAGTCCCAAGCAAATACTTGAGTTTAACATAAAGGTTTTTTCACTAGCCATCTATAAATATCTGGTGAATTTGATCTCAAGAGCTTTGATAGCCCAAGGTTGCAAGTCAGATGGGCTGACATCACACATACACAAATGTACACAAGGGTGTGGTATTGGAGAGTATAAATATGTTGTTTTAATCATTCAATAAAGGTTGAGATCGTTTTTACATATCCACAGTGTGAGACTATTTGTGTGTGTTGTATCCTGACGTGGGGAGTGGTCTTGCCAGGGGCCACTAGTGACCTGTATGCAGTATTCTCTGCCTGTACCTCTGCAGAATCCATCTTTTGTGCCACAGGGATCAGGAACTACATGATTCTGCTGGGGTAGGTTAGAACTATGTTCATATCAAGCCCCCTTGAAGAAGCAGATCGAGACATATATTTTTTCTTGAATAATCGTTTTTCATTTTTAACTATAATTAGCTGTGTCCCTTTAGGTGATTTTTCTTTCAAACAGAAAGAAAGCGCATATTTCATTTGTTGCATCTGAAAGAACATATGCAGTATCACAGTGTTTGTATTTTTTTAAGTAAAGGTTACAATGAGTACCTACTGCTTTGATTGAAAAATTACTCTTCCAGCCGATGAATAGTAATTTAATCGCATGAGTCATGAGTTTCAGTTAGTGTATGACAAGCACATGTGTATATAAAATAAAATTAATTTTAAAGTCAATTTTTTATCAATTTATTTCCACCTGTGCATGGTGCATGTGTTGATTATGTACAGTAAATTTGATGAAGCCTAAAGAAACACTGCCACATGGGCGACCACTAAATAAAACAGGAATTGCAGTAATAGAGAACAAAGGTTTGCCTTAAATAGAGCACACACAAAGTGAACTAATGTGATAAGTGGGGTTCTTCTGAGTTCAGTACTTTTACCTCTGCTTTTAATGTATTTATTAATTATTTAGAAGCAGGATCGCATAGATTTTTTTCCCCCCCATTTGGCTGAAGATAATACATTGTGCAAGTGAATTAAATCAGATTGGTTGAACAGTCTTGTATAAACTAGAAGAATGGGCAGCTAAATAGCAGATGAGATAAACATGTAACATAAACATGGATCAAATCAATGTTATGAGTACTCCAGCAGTGGCAGCAGGATTGACAGAGCATTTCTATGTGAAGTAAGGTGGCACATTGGTTAGCACTTTATTTTAATGGGCTCCCAATCCTTATCTGTTACTCTTGCCCAGATGTCTGCCTCTCCCACTCCCTCTAGATTGCAAATTTGTGAATATTCAATTTTATAAAGCGCTTTGAAGAAAAGCTCTATCTACATCAGATTTTAAACTCAAAGACTCCATTATGTGGCATGCATTAATATTGTATTTTGTTTTGTGCTTACCTCTAGTAAAACGCTACAGACTATCTTGGCACATTACAAATAAAGGATAATAATAATAATATTAAACATTATAATATTAAAATCAGCTCATGAGCTCAAATCCCCATTAGCAGATTATAACATCTGGCCACTAAATAGTGCATAGCTTAGCCCACATCACATGCGTAGTGCTCCGCCTCTCCTCTTTCTTCAGACATCTTGGCTCCATTCCTACATTAAAACATTCACAGTTTAAATGTCGCCATGACAATTGCTTGTTTTATCTAACCTAATCATCTTCTGCCCTTACAACCCAACCAAACATCAATCAAGCATCCACCTACTGGCCACTTTGCTCTCGTTTCTTAAATGCCCCATTAAAGCTTTCTGGAGAACTTAGAAATCTTCCTATGTATCTCTAGGTAGACACAGAGTAAGGGTGATTTTTGTGTTGCCTAAATTGGGGAATATCCAAATCTGGTCAGTTTCAAATAAAAGCCTAGCAGGGATGAGATGTGAGTGCTAAGTGAAAATAAATCTGGACAAACCCTATGAGAACATCTTCCATGCTCTAGTATGCCAGTGACATATCAATGCAGATGAAAATACTGAGAAGATGCTGATTTGCATTGAAATATATCCAAATATATTATAGGAAATCTATTTTATGAGTAACTTATACTAGAAACTTACCTTTTCCATGTACCCTTTTTGTTCTTCATAGCTAAATAAATTATGTTGTATGGTTGTTGTTGGAGCCTGGGATTTAATTTTTAGTTTTATATCATTAATTTCTTTTTCCATAGCAGTAATCCTAAAAAAAAAAAGGATACTTTTATAATGTCTGTAGAGAAGAAGTTCTCACCAGAGCAAAGGAGTTAATATAACCAAGGTGGACAGAACTGAGAGAGGAATGGAGGGTGGGAGAAGTAAACAAGGAAGGAGATCACTGTTGAACTGGAGGAAGAGTAAAACAAGAATAAACTGCATTGGGTGACATTAGAGCGGGGGTGAAATCAGGTAGGTGGGGTGAATGATAGGTACTTGAGGGTATGAAATAATAGGAGGATTGATGGAATGTAGGGATTTGAAATTCACAGGTGCATTGGATTTATATTGGTATTTACATTTTTCTTATATGATCAAACCATAGTAAATGTAAAGTACTAAGAAAAAAAAACAGCTAAACAGATTAGGTGTATCCTGGGATTATTCTACTTAAAAGCATTGTGGTGGCTGCATTGCAGCCTCCTCAGATTTCACCAAGTCCCTATCACTAAGATTTAATTGCATGTCTTGGCCTTAGGGGCATGTTTAAGAGCTGTAATTCCATTCATTGAAGAACCATTGTAATACCTAACACAAATAATTAGTTGTTTTAATTATGCTCTGATCAATAATAAAATTCCTGTTATAACAGCAATGCTCAGTATTAAATTCACTTTCACATCAGCTGCCACATGAGTTGGTTGTCTCCAACCCTGATAAGGTCATAAGGTATGTGTAGCTGTGAGACAGGGCTAAAGGACTTTTAGAATAAGTTGATTATAAAAGAGACTAAACAGTTAAAGGCAGCTTCCACAAAAAAAAAAGGTTGTTACCAAGGAAAATCATTTTAACAAAGCAAGTCTCCAGCCAATGGTGGTCATTGTATTGAAATAACTTTGCACCTGAAAATTTAGCACTGCATGCTAGATAAAGTCACCCTCCCCTATTAGCCATAAAGTTGATTGAGACCAGCAGTAGCTGAGTATGACATTTAGAAGTTTAATACTGAATTTTGCTTTTCTTAAATCATTGAATAGTAACTTTATTAAAATAGACCACTGTGAGTTTTTTTTTAATAATATGATAGTGGGCAAAATGTTATTAGAAAAACAAATAAACGCAACGTTTACACTTTGCACATTTTACATGCATTAATTCTTTACTGAGTTGCTAAATTGTTTAACCTGCTGTTTTTTGTTATTTTATCAGGTCATGTGCTCTTGTAAACTAATGAACTTGAATTCAGACACTGAGAGCACTGGCAGGTATAACTGCCATATGCCCATTGTACAAAATAAAGTTTCCTCCCGCCTCCGGAAGTTGATCTTATAAAATCTAAATAGTAGATTCCACAGCTGTATAATTGCATAAAAAAGGCTGCATTATTTGTTTACATTGTTGCCTATTTTCGAGTGTAGTTCTTAAACATAGTAAAGTTTAAAAACGTGATCACAGTGGTCCTTTAATAATCAATACCTAAGTGAAACATATTAATCTTGTAATTAGGGCATTATAGTGGTACTTGAATCATTTCTGCAAGCCTGATGTACTATTTCGGCCATAGATTTTTATTAGCTGAATGTTATATTATAACTAGCTACTTGCCTGTCAAAAATGACGGGAATACAATTTTAAGGCTGGGAATGTTGTACCTTCGGCTACCACTGCAAGCCCCGAAGTTTCTCTGTTTTTAATATTAAAATAAACTACCTAAGTGTTGGTTTGCATATCTAGACATCACTTTATTCACAGCTTGTCTGTAAGTGACTATTACATCTCTTACCGATAGAAACATTTTATGCCTGAGCGGTGGGGGCAGACCTTAGCAGGGACTGTCAGGAAAACAGTGCTTTTAATCACTTGTTGATAAAATTATATTTAGATAGGCAGACAAACACTTAGGTAGTGGATTTTAACATTTAAACAAGGACACTTCCATATACCTTTATACCAAAGACAGAGAATGATGAGTCAAGCACGCTATGTCACTGCTATGGATTTTCCTATACAGCAAAACTAATTGAACTTGAAGTGTATTTCATATCATGGCACAGATTGTTGTTGTTTAGTTGTTCAGTCATGTCTGACTCTCCGTGTCCCTACGGACCACAGCACGCCAAGTACATCTGTCAGTCACTGCCTCTCTGAGCTCAATTAAGTCATCTCATCTACCCATCTCGGCCTCGGTTGTCCCCTTCTTCGTGTGCCTTCATCCTTTCCCAGCATTAGAGTCATTTCTAGGGAATCCAGTCTCCTCATAATATGGCCAAAATATTTGAGCTTCAGTCTTATGATCATAGCTTCCAGATCTTGGATCCTGGATACTGTCACGATCTGCTTCTTCAAGGGAGCTTGATATAAACCTAGTTCAAACCTACCCCAGCAGAATCATGTAGTTCCTGTTCTCTGTGGCACAAAAGATGGCTTCTGAAGAGGTACAGGCAGAAAATACTGCATACAGGTTATTAGTGGCCCATGGCAAGACCACTCCCCAAGTCAGGATAAAACACACAGAAATAGTCTCACACCTTGTATATACGAAAACTATCTCTCAACCTTTATTGAATGATCAAAACAACATACTCTCCAATACCACACCCTTGTGTATATTTGTGTATGTGTGATGTCAGCTCATCTGGCTTGCAACCTTGGGCTATCATAGCTCTTGATTTCAAATTTACCAGATATCTATAGCTGGCTAGTGAAAACACCTTTATGTTAAACTCAAGTGTTTGCTTAGGACTACTTGAAGTACATATATCTGTCTTAACCCAAGGTCTGTATGTGTAAGTGTGCAATGATCTGCAGCAAACTTCTATGCAGAGCATTTTTACCAATTCCACATATGTTCTATATAACATTGTCCCTCTTATAATATATTATAACTAGGATACATAATAACCATGTACAGGCAACATATAACCACACAATAACACATAATCCCAATGCAACAATGTCATGCTCCCTTGGCCATATTCATAAATTACTGGCAATATGAACCCTTAAACAATTAAATCATGACAGATACATTCCCACATAACTTTTGGTGACTGAAATATCAATAGAGAGTTTCAAAGCCCTAATATCTGGGGCTGACAAAACGTCGGATTAGATATCACAATTTTTTTATTTCAATTCAAAATTGTACCCTATAACTCACCTACTATCAGTGACAGTGTTGACTGGTGATCTCATAGCAAATCTTTGGTCCTCTTTTTCATTCATTTCTCTGACATTTAATGTAAACACATCTCTGCTGACTTCATTATCTTTCAATGCAAATACCTGTAAAAAAAACATAGTATAGTATTTACTTGGAAATCACCTGATTTACTCTAACAAAGAAAATGGAAAATCAAATGGAAAATATGTTTACATTTTTAAAATTGATGAAGTATTTGTTGTTGTAGGCATTTTTAGTGATTGCTAATATAGTTATTAAAGCCATTCCAAAAAAGCAGAGCAGGACATTAAAGGGATATGTAAGTTTCCTGCGATTGAAAAATGTTTCCTAATAAACAGTTACTGGTTAGTAGAAAATACAAAATATGTATTATATTGAAAAGTTGAATGTACTTACATATTTATATGCTAAATACTGATATCTGGATGTGCACACCCCTAGGGAGCTTACCCTGCGTGTGTACAGTGTGTGACCTCTAAAGGAAAGGATGGTTGCTGGGGTCACAGCTGAAATTGCCCATAAGGAGACAGGCAGAGAGGGGGAGGGGGGGGGGGGGGACAGACAGCAACTGCCAGATTGTGATACAAAATGTTTCAGTCTTTACTTTCTCCTGATTGACCAAAATATATTTTTAGATTGTATACCAATTTATTCTGGGTTTGGAGGGTGTTAACCCTTAGTTTCGACTGACAGAAATTAAAAGATATTTTGCTAACTTCATGGTAAGTGCTTAAATGCTTATTTTGGTATGTTTTCATGCAAAAAAGTTTTCATACACTACTAATTCTCCTATTTCAGATGCACTGATAATCAAGCTCACTCATATATACCCTTAATTTGTAGTTATTTAATGAGTTATCTGCTCTAGTGTATAGTGTATATAGTGTTTGTTGCAGGATTCAAATCTATGTGATAGCTCTCTATATTTTTATTTAATAATTATTATTGAGTTCATAAAATAAACAACAAAGGGTCATTATAAACTAAAACAACTATGGACTCTACAGTGCAGGCAGTTACAGTAATTTATACCCCTGCTAAACACGTTTAGAGAATTGGAATGCAGCTTCATTATATATACCGCAGAAAAGAGAGGAATTCAAACATATTTCATTTCAAAGCCAAATTAAAATACCTAAGGCCATCATTTCAGCAGAGGTTTCAAAAAGGAAAATACCTTTTTTTTACATGCCAGTGAAGCTTGGCAGAACATGTTCACTGCTTTATGTGGACTAGTCTAACAGCCCTATTAAATTCTAAGCCTGTAGTGGCATCAGCAAGCCTGCAAAGGCTGTGGGCTTGAAACTTGGCTGCGTTACAGAGCTATTATATTCCACCATTCCACGAGTTACGGGCCCAAGAAGCAAACCCGTAAACCATTCTTGCACACTGTGGATGTGCGGCCGTGAACATGATCAATTAGTCAAACCTGTAGTTATGGGTTTAGATGGAGCCAATGTCAAATTAGATCGTCATATTTACGTCACTGAAATATTGAGGTTAGATTTTAAAGCCGTACGGGTCTCAATTACGAGTTACGATCGGACCCGCATTCCAGAAATGATGCAATATTAATAAATCAGTAAATATTATATCCTTGTCCATGCAAGTTCCATTATATGTATTAACACATTGATTGCCGGGATCGATTTAACACAGAAATTAATGTTGTATTTTATATTGCAGATTTGCGAGCTTGAGAATGTTGTGCTATTAATTTTAATACCTAACATCACTTTCCCTTTTATTATAAGTACAGTAGTGTGTTTATATTTGCATTTACAGTGCTACAGATAGGACTTTAACCCTCTTGCGGGTCCTCTCCAGTTCCTGTTGGCTTATTGGCTCCATTTGCGGGTTACGGGGTTGAACGCCAGTGGATTCAAAGAAATTTTATAGCGATTTTCAAACCTAACAGTTACGGGTTTGACAGATCAAAGGATTTGCGGCCATGGAGTTTAGATTTACACGTCCTGTAGGGTTTTTCCGCAAGTCATTGGCAGGTTGCTTTACAGGGCCAATTTAATATCCGTAAGTCTTGTGGGCTACGTTACGTGCTACGGTTTTACACGTTGAGGGAATTTAATAGGGCTATTAGTGTAACACCAGAGACAGACTGGAAAAGAACTGGAAGGAAACTGCAAGGAGAAGCATTCCTTTCAGGACATCTGAAACAGGCAGCTGCTCACTCCAACCTTTGCAGCACTAGAAAGTTCTCATTCCTGTTTTTACTAGTAGTTAGGGACATATCCCACAGTACAAGCCACACTCCTATTACAATCTGCCTAAAACGACTGTCCAACAATCACTGAAAAAGATGTAAAGATTTGTTCTCTGTTTTGAAGAGGTTAAATCATTTTGAGACATATAAAAACAACATTCGCACACAGAAATAACATTTAACATATAATGAAACTCACTTCTTCCATGAATCCTTTGATTTCTTCATTAGCCCGGCCATACTTAAATACATCATTGCTATTTATTGGTGATGGAATCTGTGATTGCATTTTCAAATTGATGTTGTTAATTTCCTTTTCCAAAGCAGTAATCCTGAAAACAAAATGTGTGCTAAATAATGTGTAGAGAAGAAGTTTGCAACCAGTGTGTCAGTACCATGTTGAAAATGTCCGGAGTGATGCACTTCATCAACTGAAACATAACATTCTGACGGGCTGTAGACCGCCCCAGGCCTCCTGGGGTCGGTAGGAGGGCAACGTGACCCGTGCAGGAACGGGAGTAGGGTAGAGTAGGAGTGGCTAGCTGGGGGGCAGGGCCGTGACGCGTGCAGGAACGGGAGTAGGGTAGAATAGGAGTGGCTAGCTGGGGGGCAGGGCCACCTAGAGGATTGGCGCCAGTTTAATCAGTGTGCCCCCAGCTAGCCAAGAATGCAGATCCCACCCACCCATCCCTTATATATTTTGGAACATAGGTGTTAAATTATTGAAAATTGTAAATATGTGTTCAAAAAAAAATAAAAAAAAATAAAAAAAATATCACATATTATAATTGTCTAACTGCGATTCGTCGTCACGCTTCAGACGAATCGCAGTTTGACAATTATAAAGTGTTGCGCAGAGCGCGGGCCGAGCCGTGCATGCGCAGAGCGCGGCACGAGCCTCGCATGCGCACAGCGCGGCGCAAGCAGCGCATGCGCAGAGCGCGTCGCGAGCCGCGCATGCGCAGAGCGCGTCGCGAGCCGCGCATGCGCAGAGCGAGGCGCAAGCCGCGCTTGCGCGCAGCGCGGCCCGAGACAAGAGTGAAGAAGAGGGGGGGTAGAGGCACAGAGGGAGAGTGGGGAAGAGGGGAGGGAGAGTGGGGAAGAGAGGCACAGAGGGAGAGTGGGGAAGAGGGAGAGTGGGGAAGAGGGGGGGGAGAGGCACGGCACAGAGGGAGAGTGGGGAAGAGGCACAGAGGGAGAGTGGGGAAGAGACACAGAGGGAGGGGGAAGAGACACAGAGGGAGGGGGGAGAGACACAGAGGGATAGGTGGGAAAGAGACACAGGGGAGGTAGAGGAGGGGGAAAAGACACACGGGAGGGAGAACAGGGGGAAGATACACATGGGAGGGAAATGGGGGGGGGAGAGGGGAACAGACACAGGGGGAAGGGGGAAAGAGACACCGGCCAGGGGGGAACAGGCACAGAGGGAGAGGAGGGAAGAGGCACAGAGGGAGTGGGGAGAAGAGACACAGGGGGGAGAGATACAGAGGGTGAGGGAGGAAGAGACACAGAGGGAAAGGGGGGAAGAGGTACAGAGAGAGGGGGAAAGAGGCACAGAGGGGGGGGAACAGAGGAAGTGGTGAAGAGACACAGTGGCGAGACACACAGAGAGAGGCGGGGGAAGAGGCACAGAGGGAGAGGGTGGAAGACACAGAGGGTGAGGGGGAAGAGACAGGGAGGAAGAGGCACAGAAAGAGGAGGGGGAAGAGACACAGGGGAGTGAGAGGAGGGGGAAGAGACACAGGGGAGAGAGTGCAGGGGGGGAAATACACAAGGGAGGGAAATGGAGACACGAGGAAGGCCGGAACAGACACAGGGGGAGGGGGAAAGAGACACAGGCCAGGGGGGAACAGACACAGGGGAGGGTTGGGGGAGACACAGGGGGGGGAAGAGATGCATGGGAGGGAGAAGGGGGAAAGAGACACAGGGGAGGATTTTAGAGACACGGGAGGGAGAGGGAGGTAAAAACACAGGGGGGCAGGAGATACAAAGGAGGTAGACGAGGTGGAAGGAGACACAAGGGAGGGAGAGGAGGGGGGAAATAAGACACGAGGGAGGAAGTAGACAGAGGGAGAGACTCGCAATGAGCTCCAAAGGGGCTCATTGCAAGGCCTGTGATGAGCGCCAAAGGCGCTCATCACAAGGCCAGTAAAGTAGAGGGGGAGAGGCTTACATTGTGTGGCAAACAGCATTGCCAGGCTTCAGTTTTTATTGCCGTCATTTTTGACGGGAAAGTCGCTAGTTTATATATATTTATGTATGGAAAATTGGCAAATATGTGTAAAAAAATTAAAAAAAATAAATGGAAAAGTACCAATACAATAAGTCGAGTATATTACTTTAATCTGTTTACGTTATTAGCAGTTGTATATGTTTTCATTTCAGGCCGAGTTATGATGTGCCTGTATTTTGTTGTTGTCACAGCAAGGCGGTGGTGAGGGGAGTCGCCGGGACAGTGGTAAAGTGGGGGTGATCCTACCCTACGGGGGCACGGATGCTCCATCATGGTAGGCCCTGGACGAGGGTCAGGGCGCAGAGTGTACTGTCTTGGTTCCCAGGCTCCTCCCCTCTCTTGTTTACGTATATTTAATTAATGGGTTTGTTATTACGTGAACTTGGGTTTACCAATAAACGCTGTGGCCAGTATTTGCCCCAAACAAGTTGTTGTGTCTAATTATTTATTGATTAAGGGTTTAGAAAGGATTTTGCATAACAAGATTATTCAGGGAGCAAGTTATACCCAAAAATGTCACGCGGACATACTCACTGGGCCTTTCACGGGTCATGTTAAAGGGCAACTATCTAATGAAAAAGTATGTTTGAAAATATTGAGTCTGACTGAGAGCATAATTTAGCAGAACAAAGTAATGAAGCTAGTTTGTGAAAGGGGAGTTTACATTCATACAGTCTGCTTCTGGGCAAGTGTTATAACAATTTCAGTAATATACAATTATTTAACAAAGCCACATGACCTTGTAACTCCTCCTCGTGATCCTGCTGTCAGCAAGTTATATTAAAAAGACTATGTATTCCTCTAAAAAATGTTCTCTACAAATGTCTTTATTGTTAATTTGTTACATATTTCACAAGTAGGACGGGTGCTGATGTATAACATGTAACAAGTAAAAAGAGAGAAAAAAAATATTTTAGATTGAAAATGTTATAATAATATTCATAAGTAACTACTAGTTTTCCAGACGTGAGGTGAGTGTTTTGCAACTAGAGAAAATTATATCTCCATTTATTTTCAGCTACCTTTCACAATCAGTCAAGGTTCGCAGAACAGCAACAAGCAGCTTGACGCATGTATTTCTTCCACACAGTATATCACTGTATCGAAAAATCTGTTTTTTTTATACAGTCTCAAAACTGAAGGAGGGCTGTCATTGGCGCTCTTTCTTCTAGTGGTCTCATCATAAAAGGGTCCAGTGGGAGGGGATCTTGAATGGATTCAGAGTGACTAGTCACATGAGCGTCGACTGTCTATGGGGAATAATTATTATCATTTATTTGTAACAAGCCATATGGAGAACAGCATGTGATGAGTAGTATGAAAGGGGGTGGCTAGTGACTCCCAGGATGGGCTAAGAATTCACATAGATGGTTATATATATTGGCCAATGGCACTGGGGTTTCTTGGGAAGGGGAAAGATTAACACTGGGGAGGCAAAGTTATACAATCACAGAACAATGGTAGCAATTCGATTTAGGATAATGGGCCACTTGCCAGGGCTATTTGCCTTTAATATTTACATTTTGGGATGAACATTCCCTATCGATCAAGAGAGGTGTCTGACATTTCTTCCCAAGCAAGGCAGAGCTAATTACAGTGGGAACTAGGTTAATTGATTACATTAAATCCTTTGAAGTATTATAGTGGTTAACTGCAGGTAAAGGAGGGTTAGATGTTGTAATTGATACCCCATTTGATGTATTGTCTGTGGTTAACCATATTTAACCTAGTTTCCCATGCAACTTATCTCTGTCTAGTCAGTGTAGGGAACATAGATTTTTCAACTGGAGGGGTAAGGTGCCTCTTAATTGACCAGTGTCTTAATTTCTGTTTTATGGTAATACTGGCTTCTGGGGTCCTTCACAAGAGGGGCAATAAAATGAATTCACTCCATGAGAGTGGCAGACTCTGGAAAACAGTGTCAGCTGCATGGTTTTGGTCTGATGATGTTCCCCTAAAAATCGCAAGAACCCATAGTGATCATAGTTCCACTGGAGGATAGCTAAAGGGATGACAAGGGCTCCCACAGCATATTGGAAGCTGGAGGCCCCAGGCCCCGGTGATTCCATTTCACCCCCTTAACTCCAGGCCATGACTTGAGAAAATTGAGCTTAATCTTACTAATGGTATGACAATAATGAAGGCAGCAATCCCCCATAGCACCAACCAAGAGTGATGTCTCTATTAGTAAGAAATCAGAAATGGAATTTGTACATTTCAAATGTTATAAAAATGTGCCCTATAACTTACCTACTGTTATCTGTGACAATGCCAGCTGGCATTCTCATAGGAAACCTCTGGTTCTCTTTATCATTGATATCTCTGATATTCTGTGTCATCAAATCTCTGTGGAGTTTATTATCTTGCAGGTTAGACACCTTGGAAGCTAGAGCCTATGAAAGCAATTAAAGAATAATTTATTCAGTTTCCAAATGCTCAAAACTGAAAGTGAACTAACACATACACAGTATTTGTAAAAGGTTTTGTATTACATTGAAAAAGGGACATGGAACTCACCAAGAATACAACAGGATTAAAAATCATATGGAAAAGCTGTTAACATTTTTTTTAAAGTGATTAAATACATTAAGTGATTGATAATATAGCCATCCATATATGTCCATCTTTGTCTTAAACAGTTTAATGGTTCTTTTTTTTTGTATATGTTATCCTGTGAACTCAATACAAATATTAAAACATCACTGAATATTGCATCATGATGCGCTATCCACTATGCTGTCTGGACTGATGGTTTAAATTGAGTGTACACAATAAATATCAAGGGATGAAAACTAAGCATCATCACAGCATAAGCTTCCCAAATGTTTTAAACAATGAATTCTAAACCTCTTCTTAAGGACCCCCAGACAGGATATGATTT
This sequence comes from Discoglossus pictus, assembly GCA_027410445.1. Taxonomy (NCBI): domain Eukaryota; kingdom Metazoa; phylum Chordata; class Amphibia; order Anura; family Alytidae; genus Discoglossus; species Discoglossus pictus. The sequence goes on from CM050163.1 coordinate 248,716,136, forward strand.
AGATTTAACACTGCATGAATACAGGTGAGGTAATTAGTGTCCCTGCAGTCTGTGGAATACCAATCACCTCACCTTGGCCCCTATTCCATTGAGCAATTGTTATTTACTGGAGCCAGCAATGTAACCAGTAAACTAATTTGCTATTCAATTGGCGTCTTTTAGCGAGCCGCAAACGATCTGCGGGTGACAGGTTGAAAATCCCAGCGGTTGTCAAGATCATAACTACAACCCATTTAAGCCCTTGATCTTTCAAGCCCGTAAATGTTACAATTGCTATTCAATTGCTACAGTTCCTCAAGCCCGCAATTGTTTTCACAACCGTAAATGGCAAATATAGAAGAAAGTCCTACGAGTACCAGATAAGACTAGCAATGGGGTTAAACACCTGTTCGTAGCACTGTAGATGCAAATAATAAATCAATACTGCACTTCAAAAGACAGGGAAAGCGATGAAAGACATCAGAATTAATTGCACAACAGTCTCAAGCTCACAAATCTACAATCAAAAATATTTTTTTACGTTTAATTTCCATATTATATCAATCTCGGGAATCAAGGAGTTAATCTGATCGCATATCGGACCTCTAAACGCAATTGATTGACGTTTTACCTCCATGTTTTACTGACGTCATGATAACGGTCTCATTTACTATTGGCTGTTTCTGAATCAGTAGTTACGGCCTTCCTTAATTCATCATGATCATGCTCTGAATTGCTACTTACGGGTGAATGGTTTACGGTTTAGGCTTTCAACCAGGTAGCTGCGGGCTTGTTCAATTGAATCGCTCTGTAATTGTTGCAAATTTCAAGCCCGCAGTCTTACGGCCGGTATGAAGGCAACTGCTGGGCTTGCAATTAAATAGGGGCCCTTATTTTCACACAGTGTTAAACGTAAATCAAGACCTGCCCGGGAGTCCTAGTGGAGAGGGTTAGGAATCACTCATAAATTGAAAAATATATGTATGTTTGAAAAATGCTAGTCTGAAACTATATTTAAGCATGGAAAATGTCATAAATCTAAATGATGTATCTGTCCAGGCCCATAATACTTTTGTGACGGTTGCATGAGTGAGCAATTACCTATCTATAGTAACGGTGCTTGCAGAACAAGTGCTTGTAACAACTGCCTGCTTCTGAGAATGTGCAGATAACGGTACTGGTGTAAAAATATAAATGCTCCAATTATAACAAATCACCTTCCTCCCTCTTCCTTCCCTCCTCCCCACTCCTCCCTCCAGTGATACATAAGAAATGTTCCCATAGGCTACCACGAGGAGCTGAAGATTTTCGCAAACAAATAAAAAAATAAATTGCTTACACTGCTGCTAATGTTATTTAAAAAAGAAAAAAATCCTTTCCACATGCCTTTCAACCTTCTGTCTTCTTGGTCTATATCTGGTAACTTCATAACCCTTCAACATTTTGTGGAACACATTTCGTTATGCCAATTATTTGTTAAAACTTACTTCTTGTCTCAGCAGCAACTTCTCAAGCCTCTCTTTATTCTCCAGTATCTCGCTGTCTTGCTGTTGTAGGCAGTTCCTATGGTGTTGCAGGACATTGTCAGCATCTTTGAGACTTTCCGCTAGGGCTGATCTTCTGTTCTCAGATCTGCGTAACTTGTGTTCCAGAGCTTCTTCTAAGAGTCCATATCTTGGAGATCCATAATGATCAGAACTGCATGTGCTGCCGTTTAAACTATAATGGACATTTTGTCAAAGAAGTTAATAACTGCAAAAATATCAATAAAATCCAAGTATGTTTTAATTTCCATTTTTCTTTATCCCTGCATGTTCTTAAGTGGCTGGCTTCTATTATGATGCCAGAATTTGGCAGCAGGGCAAGTGGAAGATGGGATGTAATTGCCCACAGTGAGTCACATTATTATCACTACTAGATCTATATTTGAATCTTCATTGAAGGCCCCACGGGTCAGCAGAACTGGTCCTAACATGGCCAGGATCTCAGATTTGCCTTGCGCTGCGCAGGTCATTCACTGCCTCGAGTTATTGCTTTACCTACCACCAATGAACCTACATATTAAGATACAGCTGTGATGCTAAAACTTAACAAGATCTGTGTGCATTATACAGAGGTTCACCAGTTTACAGCATTATATAAAGTCTTGGGGAAAATATTTAGTGATTATTAAAAAGGCTAGCAAATGTTAATATTTTACAAGTATTCATTTATGAATTATTACTATTTTTAATTTCTCTTTACTTGTCTCTAAGAAGTTATCATGTTGCCCTATCTCTCAGAGTTTGCCACTGTATGAATAGGAGGGCTATAAACTGTAAGTCTCCATATTACAGCTTCTAGTTAACACATCATACCCAGAGGGTTCTTACTGATTCATCTCATGTGGTGCTGTGTCTAGTGCAGGAGCCATCACCATTACATGGTCCAATATGAAGCCACTGGCTGTTACGTCTGCTATATGGAAATTTACAGTTTGCTGCCCATTTATCTCAATGGTGACATTCTCTGAGAAAAGGAGGAAGAGAAGAGGTCAAGATGATAATCATAATAAAGCATAACATAAGATTTCACTATAGTGTCCATTTAAGAGGAAGGAAAATCTGGTAGATATTTTGTTACAGAATTGATCAGAATTCATAGCCTTGAAGATAAGATAAAATAATGAGCGATAATGTAAATTTATATAGATGAGTTATGCTTAAATAATAATGCAAAGCGTTTAGAACAGGATAGGATGCAGTAAGATATGTTTCAAAGACATGGTACAAGATATGGTACCTGGTCTAGCCCAGTTGGCTAGTAAATGCTTGAAAGTGCAGGAAGCGATTAGTCTATGGTGTGACATAGATGGGGTAGTAATCTTTATTTTAATATTTGTTATTATTTAATTTCTCAATTGTATTACCATGGTTACTGTAATCATGCTCTTTCTATCTTCAGGAATTTAAGTGGGAAAAGCAATAGTCTATTTGCACAAACATTAACTACAGCATATATAGATAAAAGGAATTGACCAGGTTTAAATTTTCATTTGGATTAAATGCCCAAAGAAAGGTAGCAGAAAGATTGAATTGAAAACAGTTCTAAAGTAGAAATCAGTTGAATTTATTGTGATTAACACAATGTGTAAACATTTACAGTATATAAAGTGTTGTTGTTCCATCATCTCTATACTCAAACTTTGCTTATCATTTTCAAACTGTTGCAGAGTGGGGAACACAATTACTTGCTTCTGCCTACTTGCTGCAGAGCTTTGGGTAGAGTATAAGGATACTTGCGGAACATCCTGACACTGTTTGTTAAAGAATGTGGGGAAATATATATTTACTGTGTAAGTTTGAACACAAAAGAACAACTTCACTAAACAATCAGGGGGGAAGAGACACAGGGGAGGGGGGAGACACAGGGTGGGAAGACACACTGGAGAGGGGGATAAAGAGACATGGGGGAAAGAGACACAGGGAAGGAGGGGGAGACACAGGGGGGGAGACAAATGGGAGAGGGGGGAAGAGACATTGGGAAAGAGACACAAGGGAGGGGGGAAGAGATACAGGAAACAGTGGGGAGTAAGAGACACATGGGAGGGAGAGGTGGGGAAGAGACACAGGGTATGGAGAGTGGGGAGAGACACCGGAGAGGGGGAGGAAAGAGACACAGGAAGGAAAAGGTGCAAAGAGACACAAGGGAGGGGGGGGGGAGCGACACAAGGGAGGGAAGAGACACAGGGGAGGTAGAGGGTGAGCGAAGAGACACAGGGGAGGAAGGAAGAGACACAGGGGAAAGAGGGGTGGGAGACACATACTGAATATTATCTCGTCAACCTTGACGGGCAAGTTCCTAGTGTTTTAATAAAAGGTGTGAGGGGAAGGGGTAACGGTAAGGGATAGGGTATGGAGTTAGGGTTTAGGTTTAGTGTAAGGGTTAAGGTTGGTGTTAGTTTGTGATATTTAAAGCTGGTATTTTTTATAAAATTTTAACAATAGTATGTGTGTGATTTTTTTTTTAAACTATACTTTTCTTCAGTTTTCTATGCTGCTCCTGCTACTCTGTGAATTTTCATGTCAGAGTAGCAGGAGCAGCGTGCACGCTCTTATGTAGCGCAGGGTGCGCTGTTTGCAAGAGGAAAGATCCAAACTGAGTTAACACAATAACATAACACAGAAAGTAATTTAAATAATTTTTTTTATCTAACATGATTTTATGCTCACGTCTTTCATAGCTGCTAATATTGTTAGTTACTTCACAAGCGTGTACAGATTTTTTACTAAGCTCCAGTAGCCATGAAGTGACATAACCAGAACAGCCAATGTGTTAATAGTGAAAACTTCTAGTAATGTGCCTTGTTCTTGGCGATTAGAGGTATATGCAAAAAAAAAATGATGGATTTACATATATTATTAAGAGTAAATCTTAGGAATACTGCTGTAAACAAAAGTAAAACTACCTTAGATTATCCCAGATAGAGAAGGATTTAGCATTGTTGGTAAAGAACAGGCTTAGTAACAGTGCTCAATGTCAGGACTTAACGTGTGAAAGTGAATAGAAACATATAGTGAAGCAATTTCATAGCTCAGCTTTATTAAATGTGACATTAAATATAGTATTCAGTTTTGGGCAAATCTGTAGAAATATTCAATCCAACTTCTATGAATTTGCCTTTCAAATCTTAGGCCCTCATTCAATTGCAATTTGGCCAATTGAATAGGGCTCTAAATAAGCACATAACATATTTTTTTAAAGAAGTTTTTAGTAAGTAAACATCTAACCAAAAACAAGGTTTTCACTAACTAAAAACTTATTTAAAAAATATATGTTATGTGCTTATTTAGAGCCCTATTCAATTGGCTAAATCGCAATTGAATGAGGGCCTTAGTTATGACCAGAAATTACCACCATCTTTTTAAATCAGTACTTCCTCCTAATTCTCTCCTAGAACTTGCCACTGTCCAGCTTTTGTCATTGTTTTCTTTCTCTTCTCTTCAATAAAATATATTTTCTTCCTATCTAGTACAGGAACCAAAAATGTAAAACCATATTGCTTCTTAAAAAAGCACCACTGTATAATGCATATATGTTTGAAAAATAAGAGCTTAAAAGAAAATGTAATATAAAAAGGTGCTCACCCACTGCGGGAGACAGAGCTGGGGTTAGAGGGTGGGTACTAGGGGGAGAGACAGAGTCAGTATTGGGGAGAGAGAGCTTGGAGGGAGGGAGAGTAATGTGGGAAGGAAGTAGAGCTGGGGAGAGAGGGTGAGTACTAGAGAAGGAGGGGGAGGAGAGGGTGAGTGCAGAGAGGCGCGCCAGTGTGGGTGCGTGCATTTGTCAGCCTTTGTGGGCGTGCATGAGATGTTGCGCACGTCTCGTGCATCCAAAAGTCTCTACACGTTTGATGTCTCTGCATTTCTTGGAGACATTCATGATACTTTGGTAAAGGTGAATGTGCGTGTATTTCAAGCCCCCTCTCCCTCCTCTTCTTATCTACTTCCCATTCCTCTCTATCTTCTAATAGATACGATAAATACACTCCTCAGACTATACACTAATTTAACAGCAAGTGCTGATGCCAGACAGCATGAATCTTTCTGTACAAAAAAAAGACCCAAACCCCTCATAATCACTCACCAGGACTTTCAAAAGAGACAAATGTCTGTGAACCTGGGCACAACTAATGTAATCCACTGCTCTAAGCTATAGTCATTTGAGGGCCACGGAAATAGCTTCAGAAAGTGCAGATCTGTATAAAGTAATTGTTAGGACATGAGCCAGTTGTTTTGAATTTAAACAGCAATATCCTACCACAGATTTCACCATTGCCTCCTATCTAGGAGAGATTTTACCAGACCAGTCTATGGGCCCGATTCAATTGCAAGCCCACTGTAGGCCGTATGTCTGCAAGTGTGTTGCAGGCTCCCGTTCGTCTCCGATTCCGGAGCTATTCAGTTGCTGAAGGCTGCAAGTTACTGGCCCAAAGCCCACTCCGTAAACCATGCACTGGTTCGTAGAAGTTCAGGGCGGGAACATGATCAATTAAGCAAGACCGTTACTTCCCATTTCAAATTAGCCAATAGAAAATGAGACCGCCATCATTACGGCAGTAAAACATGGAGGTTACATGTCAATCAATTAGGTTCGGGGTCCGATATGAGATCAGACTTGTAAACCCGCAAAATAAAGAATTACTAAAATGAATGCCAATACTGTTCTAGTTCATACAGGTGGGCTGATATGTATTAACTCATTGATACCCAAGATCGATTTAACCCTGAAATGAAACATAAAAATAAATCTTATATACTGCAGATTTACAAACTTGAGACTTTTGTGCAATTAATTATATATATGTTTATCATTACTTTCCCCGTTATTTACAGTGCAGTATTGAATTTGTATTTGCATTTACAGTGCTATGAATAGGTGTTTAACCCTCTTGTGGGTCCTCTCTAGCACTCGTAGGATTTTCTCCTTATTTTGCCATTTACGGGTGTTAAAACAATTGCGGGCTTGAGGAAATTGATCAATTGAATAGTGATTTGCTATTTTTGCCATCGTAACTCTTGCGAAAGTGAACGATCAAAGGCTTCGGGAGGCTGTAAGTTACGGGTTTAACCATGGCAATTTTTTCAAGACCGTAACTCGTAACCTATTTGGAGCCTGCAAAAATATGCTAATTGAATAGCAAATTAACTTGCTACCTCACTTACGGCTACAGTAACATGCAAAAGCTTAATTGAATCGGGCTCTATGTTTGCATGCAGCGGCCACTGCAGGAAAGAATGCGGATAAGGACTGCTATTAAATGCCTCCTGGGCAGATCTTCTAACTCTCCCGGGACATCTGATAGAGGTGGTGAGAAGCGGATCTGCTTAAGTAACATTGGGAGGACACTATGTAAATTATGGGGGTGTTAGTGTACACTATTGTTTGCTCTGAATTTTGCTGTTGTTTGGCTTTATAATTATTAAAGGCTAACAGCCCCTACTTTAGCACTTATGATAATGTTAATATATAACTGTGCTATATTACCTCTGGATCCCACTGTCTTCATCCAACGACTTGTAAAGATTACTCTTACTGAATATTACTGCACCGCATGATGAAGGGTAATATAGATTCTAGAAAAAGAGAAATGTGTTTTTTAGTTTTAACATTTTTAGTTGTAGCATTTCCAAACACATCAGTATTTAATCTCCATATACATCTGGCTTATTTATCATATATTTTAGTCTAATCATAACTAAAAAGTAAAACACGTTTGCGTCTGGATTAAAATCTCTGCATGACCACAGCCACATGATAGTCGTGTCATACACCTACCTAATGGTCACATGGCAAGCACATAGAATTCTCCATATAATTGGGAAAATAAGGCTCTAATTATGCTAAATGCAACTACTAAAGGCCCCTTAATTCAGTGATCACTATTAAATATTGCATCAATATTATTATTTTCAATAACGCGGAATAATGAGCAGAAAAAAGAAGATGGAAAAGTTTTAATTTTTAAAACTGATGCAGAATTCATGGAGTTATGATCAATAGATGTCAGGATATTTCAGTGTGTTGCCTCTGTCTGAATAAGTAATGAGATCTCTACAGCTCGGAACATAATGAATATTAAATAGAATTAGGTGTAGAAGCTTTGAATCAGACAGTGTTAAGTGATTTGTAACTACTTGTAACTACTCTAACAACTCAAATGACACCAGTTTGTGGCACCGGGCTAATGTTACTGTCTGTTGTGAAAAAAAGTCCTGGTTTCAGTTCCTACAAGTTATATATTTTTATTTAACTGTTTAAAAATCAGAAATATCTCCTTTATGTTATATAATAAAACGTATGTGAATATGAGGCAACGGTATGGATTTTTGCTTATTTTAAAAACAATTATTTGAATAATTATGTATACTTGTTTGTCACAGTCCCCTTTTCCAGTTCCTGGATCTTAGCCCATTAAAGGACAGACGGCTTGGCTCCAGTATTGTAATCTGCTTTATCCCATTGTTTGCCAGATAAGCTAAATACATATCTGATGTGCTAGACAGGATGTGTATTAGAAGGTAGCCCTAATGTTCTCAGGTGTCAGCCATCAAGCTACTGCTAGACCCCATGTGGGGTCATCTCCTGTAATTGTCTGCCACACCCTCTCATTGTTGTGTTGTATACACCCCCCTCTGTATCTAATTGCTATACATATTGATGACTTTTCAAAAATAAAACAGTTCACTTCTGAGACATATAGAAATGGTATGTCTAATTTCTCCCTTGATGGCTGCGATACTGATGCTATCTCCAACCTGCAAGTACAAGTAACTTGTCCTGATCACTACCACAGGAAGGTCACTGAGACTCCTGGAAGTTCTGATTCCTGATGGAGAAACCCTGACTGATACAGAAGCCAGATAACAGGGTGCTGGTGCAGAGATTTTCAAGTACCCAAATGGTCCTTATGGGTAGTTAACCTGTAGCCTATAGCAGATGGCCCTGGGCAGTAATAGCCTCTACCCCTGGATTGTTACTTAAAAAAATATATACATATAGAACTAGTTCACATAATTATCCAATATATATATATATACTAGCGACGGTCAATAAAATTTGAAGCCATGGCAATGCTGTTTGGCACACAATGTTAAGCTTTTTATACTCTAAGGACCTTCGACACTCATTGCGAGCCTCGCGCTGAGTGCCTTCGGCACTCATCGCGTGGCTCGCAATAAGCTCCTTCAGCGCTCATTGCTTGCCTCTCCTCGCGTGTCCTTTTGCTCGTCTCTATATTTTTAAAAATACTAATTAATGAATCAATTGAATAATAAATTAATATAATTGACCTTTTCTAATTAATATATGTAACAATCATTAGCCTGAAGAGGTAACAATCTCTTTTTATTGTCCTACAGCATCTAATGTCCAGTGGGGCTATTGCTGGCCTGAGGATATAGTTTCATGAATGTTGTAACAGTGCATTAGAAATCGACTGCGTGCATGAGGGTAAACCGTTTATTTCTGTAAAGTGCTACTGTAGATGCGTAATATTGTCTATGTGTTATTTTGTACCTGGTAGGTTCCTGTGTGAAAGTGGTACACGGTTGGCGGTGTTTTGCACGGCCCAGGGTCGTGTAGCTTCATTTTCATTTTTTTGGGGCCAACGTTTTTTTTTCTTGCTTAGACAATTTTCAAGTGATGAAACTCGCCGAAATGGACTTAAATTTGCATTTCACCTCACTCCCAGACTTCCTGGCTGTTCCCCCGTGCTGTGTGTGATGTTTTTGCTGTATTTTTATTTTTTGTGTGTTTTGTGTTTTCTAGTTTGAGCGGTTTGGCCGTTAACTTCTTATTTTTCCTATCTCGTTTTTTTTTTTTTGAGCTTCAGTGCCTTACGATGTCTTGTAGTTCGACAATCATAATCCAGTGCCTTGCAAAACTTAAGTTCAATGATTTGTTAATCTGAATTTTATGTGATGGATCAGAACGCAATAGTCTGAGTTGGTGAAGTGAAATGAGAAAAATATATACATAAAACTATCTAAGTGTCACATGATCTGTCATTACATATACACACATTTTTTGAAAGGCCCCAGAGGCAACACCTAAGCAAGAGGCACCACTAACCAAACACTGCCATGAAGACCAAGGAACACTTCAAACAAGTAAGGCACAATGTTGTTGAGAAGTACAAGTCAGGGTTAGGCTATAAAAAAATATCCAAATCTTTGAAGATCCCCAGGTGCACTATCAAATCTATCATAACCAAATGGAAAGAACAGGGCACAGCAGCAAACCTGCCGCCCACCAAAACTCACAGACCGGGCAAGGAGGGCATTAATCAGAGAGGCAGCACACCCTGGAGGAGCTGCAGAGTTCCACAGCAGAGACTGGAGGAGTATCTGTACATAGGACGACAATAAGCCATACGCTCCATAGAGTTGGGCTTTATGGCAGAGTGGCCAGAAGAAAGACATTACTTTCAGCAACAACAAAAAAAATGGCACGTTTTGAGTTTGTGAAAAGGCATGTGGGAGACTCCCAGAATGTATGGAGGAAGGTGCTCTGGTCTGATGAGACTAAAATTTAACTTTTTGGCCATCAAAGAAACCGCTATGTATGGAGCAAACCCAACATATCACATCACCCAAAGAACACCATCACCACAGTGAAATGTGGTGGTGGCAGCATCATGCTGTGGGGATGTTTTTATGCAGCCGGGACTGGGAAACTGGTCAGAGGTGAGGTAAAGATGGATGGTGCTAAATACAGGGATATTCTTGAGTAAAACCTGTACCACTCTGTGCGTGATTTGAGGCTAGGACGGAGGTTGTGGGCATGTTCTTTAAATTAAATTATGCAAATCCTCAAACAATCCATGTTAATTCCAGGTTGTGAGGTAACAAAACACGAAAAATGCCAGGTGGGTGAATACTTTTGCAAGGCACTGTATGTGATATATTTCCAATAATAAAATCAAATTAACTTTTATACTTAATTTTTAAAGCAGAGTGTTTTAGTGTAGTGTTTTCATAAAATGGTCTTGTTACTAGTTAGAATTATTCTAATCCTCCTAGATCTCTCTGCTACATTTGACACAGTTGACCACCCTCTTCTAATCCAAATTCTCTACTCTATTGGCATTTATGATTCTGCTCTTTCATGGCTCACATCATACCTACAAGGTCGAACGTTTATTGTGTCCTTTTCTGGCACTGCTTTTAATGACCTTCTTCTTTCATCCTCTGTTATCACCTCCTCTGACTCCTGCCTTCAGGACTTTTCTTGTGTTGCTCCTATTCTTTGGAACTACCTCACTCCATCAGACTTTCCTCCTGTCTCAAGTCCTTCAAAACCTCACTAAAAACACATCTGTTTAATGCTGATCACCTTCATCCTTGATATGCCCAATGTATCTATCGCAACCAACTCACAACCAACTCCTTTAGATTGTGAGTTTTATTCAAATAGGCTGCTTGAGAAAGCTCTCTTTTGCAAGATGCTAAGTTCAAAGACAGAGATCTCTCTATTTGTTTAATTTGTATTAAAATTATTTTTACCTTGTGCTCCTCCTATGTATGGTGCTGTGGAATATGATAATAATAATAAGCAATTGGTCCTAAGTCAATGGCTCCAATTGTCTTTTTTTAATTAACTAATACAAAATAATAAAAGTGGCATTTAAATAGATAAAAGACACAAGCATTATAAATATATATTATTGGAAGATAATAAGATATTTTCTAATTCACTATTTTTCTGCTGCCAGAATAGTATGGTGATCAATTCATTGATTCCCTATCATGGCTACTGACAAGGATGTAGTTCAGGGACAATTTATATCTTGTAAATACCTTCTCATATGGTCTGTGTACTTTCCAATGACTCACTGTGTCTGCTCTCTGCTATTACTTACAGGTAGTCTCACATGGAAAACCTCAAACATTGTGATCCTCAGCAAAAATCTGACTGACCCCATAGCTCATCTCTTGGAGTTCTCGCAGCTATGGTTCTTTTGCCAGTAGTTGATATAATTTATATGAAGACCAGACTACATGTCCCAGCATGTTTTGTAGATAAGTGAGGAAATACATACTGTAGATTGACAGTCACAGGGAACATTTGCTATTTCTGTTCCCAAATCACTCAATACAACCTGAATTGAACACTGTGAAAATTGTGGTAACACCTAGATATACTTAACCATGCTTTGCTGTGCAAAAACTTGCCCTAAGTAGGCAGTCATGTCTAGGAAGCTGCCTACTCTACCAAATGGTAAATATAGTACTGGCAGCTCCAATGATTGAAGTCCATATGTTCAAGTTACTCATTTACTCAACGCTGGCATGTTGTGGTGTCCCAAAGAGTGGAGAAACACAGGTTAGTGGTAGGATTGTATATTGGAAGAGTGACATTTGTATGGACAGCGATATTGGATTTTCAAGTTTAGGGTATGTATCAGAGTAGTTAGTGGAATATGTTATTGTACAGTATGGGTAAGTAATGTAAGATAGAGCATGGCAAGACAAATCCTGAGTACTCAAGGAACAAGGGTTCATGATTATTGAACCCTGAAGAAATTAATCCTGAAAAAATGAAAGATATGTAATGCATCAATATGCCCCAGGTCCCACAGTTCCTTTGTCTGTCTCTGAGAGAGAGGGTGGTATTTGTAATAAAAAAAACAAACTTGTAAAAAGGATGATACTGTCAATGGCTAAATGATGATAAAATTAAAATGAGCTTTTGGAGCATTATGGTTCTTTCACTAGACTTGGGTTCACCTAGGTCTGTTTTACTCCCTATATCTGAAATTGTATATCATTTTTTCCAGCTCTTGGTTACGGAATTATTATTAGTTCATACTTGGAAGCAGGAACCTGTGATTATGTTAGATAATAGCTTTATTTATATGTTAGTCTAGAGGACTGATTTAATTTAATCTTGATACATTATTAATCAAAATCCTTTTAACCACAATGACCATTACTTGGCTTGATAACCTGGTTCGTATCTTGGTTCGTACCTTGTATGCAGATAAGGTTCCTATTGCTTCTTTTGTAATCTGGCATTATGTAGTCTCAGCTCTTGCAATAGCTCTAAATGTAAATATTAGGGGCCTCATTCAAATGCGATTTGGCCAATTGAATAGGGCTCTATATAAGCACAGAGCATATTTTTTTTACAGAATTTTTTAGTTCGTGAACATCTATCCAAAAGCAAGGTCTTCAATAACTAAAAACTTCTGTAAAAAAATATGCTATTTGCTTATATAGAGCCCTATTCAATTGGACAAATTGCATTTGAATGAGGCCCTAGTTGTATAAAATGTCTTCTCTCAAGTGACAAACCTGTGTAAAAAAACACTGGCTACTCACAATGCTGCATAATTGTATGTAATAGTTACGGTAATTTATTTTAACTTTTCTTTACTGTTAACAAACCTAGCTCTTCCGAAAGAGTATATTGTAAATATGATACTCCAGTGACCCTGTCAGTAACTCTTTTTTCTTGAAGTCAATAAAATACAGTTCACATGATCAATGAATTCTATCCTTGGGTGGGTGTAATTCTCTATATTTGTGCGTTGGACACAAAATTGTGGCAAGGTTCTTGAGGCAATATAATTCATTTTATCTCTAGTAAATGTACACTTGGTACTGTTCTTACTATCTGAGATAGACAGATAGATAGATAGATAGATACTGAATACAGATTCAATAAAAAAACATAAAATATGGCAATTACTAAACAATACATATGCAATATGCATAAGAAGCTATATATGTTTTGAAACAATAAAATGTCATTAAGTTGTGAAGTTGGACAGATGAGTCGATACTCTTACTATACATATCCAGATGTGTGTTGTAGCTTTACAACACACATTGCATATATGTGATTTACCAAGATAGAAATTCAGATATATTACTTAAAAGATCCAGACTACCATTTATTGATATATTTTTTAAAGTATCAAAATGTCTTAGTTTTGCTTGAGAATACTTACCATGCTTGAAATCATAGCTCTCAAGTGAACTGCTAGTGTATATTTTTCTTGCCTCACACCAGTCCCTGTGTAATTCTTTGTACCAGAAGCTGCAGAGTGAGCTTTCCTTGTCTCATTTCAATCCTTCTGCTAGTTAACTTCTCTGGTGTTTCCCTGAGATACACCGCACCCACAACAGAGATGAAAGAAGAACCATCCAAGCCTTACAGTGGCAGAGTTAAACATTGCAGAATTGAGAATGATCCGTAACAATGTAGTGAATGTTTATCCTGGCAATGTCATTTACTTTCTACAGACGTCAGTTGAGCAAAGAAGCACAGATAATATACATTGCAACACTCCTGTGCAATCATGGTTTCCATTTAGTTGACAATGTACAGTATGTAACCACAAAGTAAGTGTATAAAGGGCCAATGCAGGGCAAGAATAAAGACACTTGTTTTTCAAATATGTACCACATTACCCATATTAGCAGTTGTGTAAGCCATACCCCTTCTGGATCACTACCTTGTCGTGATGAAGGGGCTTGTGTATTTCAATGAAGCTCTGAGCTAAACCATGTAGGGTCACCTAAAATGGGCAGGTCATAGCAGAGAGGTCCACTGGAGAAAGAACTGGCAACCCACTCCAGTTGTTTTGCCAAGATAACCTTATGTATAAGCACATTCACACACAAGATGTGCCTGGCATGCTGTTGACTGTTGGGTCATGGACATGACTGGAAGACTAAACAAGAAAGCCACGGACATAAAAAAAATGTTTGGATCTGGAATCTGAATATTTGAGGACTCTATTTGTTAGTACAAGATTTTTTAAAGACTATTTAAATCCATTTTGTGTTTATTACATCACATCCCGAGAGCTGACTGATGAGGGTATGTGTTTGTAGTTAGCAATGGAGGGAGGGTGGGAAAGGAAGACAAAACCGGCAGAAGTCCACAGCCCATTCTTGATCATAGGATTAGGCTGAAATTGATACCACATACCTCCCCATCACTGGCCCAGAAATGTAAACACCCCTCTCACACACACAGCTTCCATAAACATATCATGGATGCCTCCATGGTTCAGCAGAGGCATCAACAATTCATTTTCTAATTAAAAATAAGCTTAATAATTTTGTTCTGTGTAATTATGTTCTTAGACTGAAGTTTCAAATATATATTTTTTTATTGTACAGTGGTAATTTAATAGGCTGACACTGACATTTTGCTTCACCAAGCTGATATTCCATATTTCCATTTTATTTTTACTTATTTTTACTTATCAGTATGTAGTAATGTTAAAGCTTTATTTTCCTCTCATACCATTTAAGATTACAGTAAGAGTTCAGTGCAAGTTTCAAGACATAGAGTATATTGCAGTAGTCTACGAATGTGCTCAGTATTAGGTGTTTTTTTCCAGCTTCTCAGGTTTCTGTTTTGTTCTAAGCCTCCTGTAATGTGCTCAATAGATAATGTACTTTACCATAAAGCAGCATAGAGCTTATCTGGATACAGACAGCAAAGGCACTTACCTGGAAAATAAATTCTCTTAAATCTACCAAAGCTACTTAAAAGGAGATTAGCTATAATTTGCTTAGTAACAGAATAACACAAAAGTCATAAACTTTCTATTGCATATTAAGGGGCCACATGAGAAACTGGGACTGTTGTGGAGGGCCACCCTCCAGTGCCATATATTACATTTGTGCATTTGTGGGCACATTTGCATGTCACAGCTCAGCTTCCCAGAATGCAGTGTAATAACAGTTTTTCTTGGAATTCTGAGCTAGAAGCAGGTTTTTTAACTTTCTTTAGACATTCAAATGTGAACACAGATGTACTATTTATTTGCTATATACCGTATATATATATATATATATATATATATATATATATATATATATATATATATATATATATAAAACTACATTTTCTTGTCAAACACCCCAGCCACCCTCGGCAGCAATTTTCACCCCTTCAGAAGCCATATTCACCCCCCCCCCCAGGGCCCCCTTAGCAGCAATATTCACAACCCAACCCCAGTGCCTCTCAGGAGCACCATTCAGTGCCCCAAAAACCCCAGTACCCCATTAGCAGCATCATTTACTCCCCCCAAAAAAACAGGGCCCCTTGTTGCACCATTCACCCCTCCCCAAGCCCCTAAGCAGCCATATTCACCCCCCTCAGCAGCACTATTCAACCCTCAACCCGCTCTGATGCCATATTCACCCCACAACCCCCCCAGGGGCCCCTCAACACCAATATTCAGTCCCCAACACCACAGGGACCCCACAGAAGAACCATTCACCCCCTCCCCACCCTAAAAAAAACATTGCCCCCTCCGCAGCATCATTCACCCCCCCCCAAAAAAACAGGGCCCCCTTGTCACACCATTCACCCCCAAGCCCCTCAGCAGCCATATTCAACCCCCCAGCAGCCATATTCACCGCCAGGGCCCCCTCAGCAGCACCAGTCACCCCCCCCCCAAAAAAAAAACACAGCCCCCCTCCCTCAGAAGCATTATTCAACCCCTTAAAACCCCCAGGGCCCCTTGTCACAATATTCACTCCCTCAAGCCCCCTGCACTCCCCCCCCCCTTCCCTACCAACCTCCTCTTACTTGTGAGTTGCAGTCCCTGTCCCAGATCCCAGCTCAGAGGTTGGGTAATCCCTACCAGAGCCTCATACTACAGGGTCAAGTGACATCATTAGGAATTCCCCTCCACTGCAGTATGAAGTTCCGGCAGGGGAAGGATAACCAACCGCTGAGCAATGGGATCCGGGACAGGGGCTGAAGGAGGCTGGGCAGTCCATAGACTGGGGAGCTCCGCTCAGTCACCTCCTCCTGGGCTGTGCATCAGGTGCCATAACATTGTCAAAGAGATACATTCAAGAAATATATGATCAGACCTGGGGGCTGGATGTGGCCCATGGGCCGTAACATGCCCAGGTCTGCACTAGATGCTCTGCTCTTGTGCATCCTGTGGTATGTGATGACAGACGATGTTTTTTTCTTGCTTAATTGGGCTCTTAGTTAGACTCAAAGGTCCTCATTCAATTGTGATTTGGCCAATTGAATAGGGCTCTATATAAGCACATAGCATATTTTAATTACATAAGTTTTTAGTTAGTGAACTTCTATCCAAAAGCAAGGTCTTTACTAGCTAAAAACGTCTGTAAAAAAATATGCTCTGTGCTTATATAGAGCCCTATTCAATTAGCCAAATCACATTTGAATAAGACCCAAAGTTTACAAACTATTTTTCCATTGCTTCTTTAAAAAATAATGGCTGTATTTAATTTTTTTTAAAGTATAAAACATATTGCACATCAAGTCAAGTTCTTTAAATGAGAATACTATTAATATTAAACTTCATTGGTCATTTAAAAAAACACAACTCCATCACATGCACTACATTAATAATACATCTGAGACATACCGTAATTTGTTTTACATGTGGGAAGGGAATTCATCCATCCACACCAACAAACAAAAACAACATGTTTAAGTGTAAGTAACATAGCTTTTTTGTCACTTTAAAATCTTTAAATGTATTTACCATCGTAATCCCAATTTACTAGTTCAGAAATTTACGGCACTCCTCAGAAATTGGTTCAATCTGACGGATATGAGCTGATTAGTTTCCAGAATTTATTAAGAAACAAAAGATGACAAAACACAAGCTAAAGGCTGGAAAGAAATGTTGCAAATAGAAATTATTCGAACATATACATGACTGCTACAGGTCATGGCACTCAGTTTTGGCCTAAGGCACAAGTTATGTGCAATTGATATGCCTATGACGGCACTCCTCAGAAATTGGCACCCTCGGCAGCTGTCTGTTTTCCCCACAGGATAGAATTGGTTCTGACTAGGCTAACTACTCCCTGGGGTCTGCACATGCTCATACTTTTCTATGTTATTCTTTTAACCATGTGTGTGCTTCAATATTTATAATTTGATCTGACTGCTTTTATACATTGTAAGTGATTATAGGTTGGTATTTTGTGTAAGCTAAAAAACAACACACAACCTAATGAGAAATATATTCAGGCTTCAGCAAAACATTTTTTATAACATTTGTTTAGCTCAAATCAGGCAGAACTGAGGTTTTCACATGTATAAATTGGCATTTCAACATTATGCTTAAGCAATTTTCTACTGTTAGCATTTCTTTAAGTGTTGCCAGGCTTAAATTCTTTGGCATGAATTAATTATTGCCCAATGCTTTGTATTGTTCCTGGATATTATTTCATGAAATGGCCTGTCTCTTACAAGACCTGATTTCATAGGTAAACACACCTTATAAAAGTAAACTTTTTCCTTTGAATTCTGTTTCACTGAGTTGGTTAAATTATTATTATAAAATTAGCGCTACTTGAAACACCATAGCTTGTATTGTAGAAAGTAAGACTTACGGCTATTAAATTAGCCCTGTCACTGCCGATCTGCGGGTTTGGTGCGAAAAAAGCCTACGGGATGAGGAACGTGGAACTTCACAGACCCAAATCCTTTGTTCTCTCAAGCCCGTAACTGCTATAATTCCAATCATGCTTTTAAATTCCAACACGTTATTGTAGCCCAGAGGCCAACAAGCCCTGGAGAGGACTCGCAAGGGGGGTAAAGTCGAATCCGTAGCACTTTAAATGCAAATATCACCACACTACTGTACATTTAATGAAAGGGAAAAATGTTAGGTCTTAGAATTAATAGCACAACATTCTCAAGCTCGCAAATCGGCCAAGAAAAATACTTTATTTCATGTTTAATTTGATATTGATCCCGGCAATCAATGTGTTAAAACATATGATGGAACTTGCATGTGATAGAATATCATATTTGCGACTTTATTAATATTGCATTTCATCTGGAATGTGGGTCCGATCGTAACTCGTAATTGAACCCCGTAAGACTTTGAAATCCAACCACCATTTTTCTGTGATGCTATGATGACGATCTCTGTTTCAACTGGCTCCATATAAAACTCGTAACTACGGGTTTGACTAATTGATCACCTACAAAACCCGATGGCCGACAAATGATATACGGGTTTGCGTCTCAAGCTCATAACTTGCAGCCTTTTATAATTTAATAGCACAGTAACTCGGCCAAATTTCAAGCCCGCAACCATTGCGAGCTTCACGTTGCACTTACTAGCTTCGAATTTAAGGGCTGTTAGACCGGTAACGGGTACCTCCACCACTTAGCAAGTTATTGAGGGTGGGAACAAATCTTAGTAGGAAGCAGTCCTAAATGGTCAGATGGTCCTAACTGGCTGGAAAACTGGGCATGTTAAACGTATATACCTAAGCAAAGACATACAGCTGATGTTGATTAAAACTTAAATAAACAGGAGCATATCTGCTATCCTGCGTTCAAGCAGTTGCATATTCCACAATGCAAAATTAGGGGAATGCTTAATACATTAATTTTAAGGATAACGTTCTTATGTTATGAAGGGGTGGGCATGGGTTGATAAGTCACAGAACCAAGCTTGTGAGTGTTTAGAATGGAGAACCAGAATGATGATTGGGGAAGTCTGTCTCATGACTATATTATCAAACCTATACTGTTATATGTATTTGCATATAACATATTGCTAAACCATACAATGTGGGTACAGGAATGGAAGGATACTGAGGGCCAAAGACAGACTGGATCTTCATAAGGAACATGGAAAGGAATCACAGTAACAAACTAGTGGCAGCCAATGGCTACAAATGATTGTAATCTGCTGTTTTCTGACATGTTTAAACTATTACCTTTTTTGCGAAGTAAAAGTTCAGTAAACAGAGAACTTTAGGGAAGTTATCTCTAAGATGCGCAAAAAAATGAGAAAAGGTGGTGTAAAAACCAACTAATTTGAATGCCTGTTTTGACACAAAAGATCAACTTTTTTCATAAACGGAAACATTGTTTATACTGACCTTTATTACTTACAAATTAGAAGGTATTTTAAGTTTAGCAGTTAAAGATCCACAATATTTTTAAATGTATATGAGATATGAAACAGTAGCAAACACAGGACTGTATTGTACTGTATATATGCACACATTTCACAGTATTATATAAATTAGCCCAAAAATACAGCTCTTCATGATGTACATGCATATAATTCTCAGTAATGTCTAGATATGTGCTCAAATATAGCCATGCATTATATACACGTTAATAATTAGTAGCAATTTATACTTTTATAAATGCAAACACAGCGCTGCATTACATGCAGATTAAAACATTCCCTTGCATTATGTTCATGCAGACAATTCTCAGCATTTTATACATGTACAATACTGTTCTGCACTATATGTAGATCCAAAGTATTAAAAGTGGCAAACAGACGTTTGGGGTTGGAGGACAGAGTTGATATTAGTGATGTGAAGTAATGCTGTTTGGCCAGGTTGAGGGCAGAGGAGTAGGAACGTAGCATAAACTTGTAGTGAAGGAAATCTGCTGTGGAGCGTGATTTCCTCCATAGTCATTCAGCAGTGCGGGAGCACTTCTGAATGTAACGTGTGTGTGTAGTGTGCCATGGTTGTGGATGAGATTGAGGATGTCTGCGTGTAGTTATGGGGGCAAGGGTGTCAAGGGTGGAAGAGAGAGTAGAGTTGTAGTGTGAGGTGGCAGTGTCAGGGCAGTTGAGGTTGGTGATAGTGCTGAGAAGAGGTTGGAGCACGGTGGAGAGCTGTGTAGGGTCCAGTTCTAGCAGATTTCTGTGGGTTATTGTGGCTGCAGTTGAAGAAGAGTGATGGGAGGAAGATGTGGTGAGGTTGAAGGTAAGGAGGTTATGGTCAGATAGAGGGAGTGGGTGGATGACTGGGTTGGAGATATGGCTAATATTGGTAAAAATAAGGTCAAGAGAGTATCCAGCATGGTGAGTTGAAGAATCTGTAAGTTGTGAGAGGCCGTGGGAAGAGGTGAGTGCAAGTAGTTTGGTGGCTGCTGGGGAGGTGAGGGTGGCAATGGCAATGTTGAAGTCACCAAGTATCAGTGTGGGAATGTTGGAGGAAAGAAAGTGTTGGAGCCAAGTGGAAAAGTGATTGAGAGATTAAGAGGGAGTACCTGGGGGGTGAAAGATTAAAGCAGCACGTAGAGAGATAGGAGAGAAGAGGCAGATAGTATGAGCTTCAAAAGATGAAAATTGGAAGGATGGGACAGGGGGTATGAATTCGCCTGGAGCCATCGGGGATGTATTTTTTTTGTCTATTCTGGTCTGTAGTTTTGCTCTTGGGTGTCGCCACGGCTTGTGAGGTTTTGTCCGGTGGTCACGGCACTGGAAGGGTTGAGAGCCTCTGCGCTAAGAGGATTTAAAAACAGTCTGAGGCAGTCCTGAGTTGGCATTGTAAACTTCTTCAGTATCAGGTGGTTTCTGGCATACCAGAGTGTATAACTAACACATCACATCAGGTGCCATACATCTATTATGGCCCCAATAGTATATGTGAAAGGAAGCAATCCATAATGTAATTTAGATAATCGGCAAATAGTCACTTGGCAAAGGGGCATTCCCTGAATAAATGCAGAGCTGATTCTTTCATGTCTCTGTATTAGTGTCTGCATTCATGAACTGGCTTGTGGATAGACCCCCCACATTCCCATCTATGCAATGTTGATATGCCTTTTGGTAAGTCTTTTTGATGAAACGTTGCAAGAAACATCTCAGCAGTTACCCTCATTTACTAATAAGCATGACTTATAGCTGCACTGCCTGTAATGCCTCCCAGGGTCACCTCTTTACTCTTATGCGCTTTATAACTTCTAACTCACAGTTTAGACCTAAACATTCCACAGGAGAGAGCTTAGAGGAAGACCATGCCATAAAAAACAGAAACAAATTAAAAAAGTAATAAACCCCATCAGAAATGATTTGCAGTAACATACCTCAAAATATGGCATTTATCATCAAAAACAAATATAGTTTTAAACTCGTTAAAATATAAACTGAGAAATGAAATTGTACTTTTTTGAGACATGAAGCTTAGGTGATAGATCTGTTTGAGTAAAATATATTTTTATATTCTGTTTTCATCTATGAATAAGCAAATTAAACATTAATTACAAATAATCCAAAAGGGCTTTTCTAATAGCATTGCTAGTTAACTAGAAACTTTAAATTAAAACTATTCCAAGTGCTAAACAGTAAACACATACACAGACACAAACAATATGAACAGAACATTAACTCTGATAACGTAGAACATTATGAATGCTCTTTAAACCAGAATGCATGGCCCAGAGCAAGAATGGAGATCATATTGCTTTTCGCCAAACATTAATATTATACAAGCACATATTAACGTAAATTGTGTTGATTGATTTATTCTACAGGCAGAACTGTGGCAAGAATCAGGTTAAATAACACCAGTGACTGCACTTGAATGGTTCTGTGCGTCTTGCCATCACATTTTTGTAAAATTGTCCATATCTAGTTTTCTGAAATGTCTTCTTTCTCCTTTCTTGTGCATTCTGTCTTTTACCCTTGTGCTCTATGTCTTCGCACCATTTCTAATTTTGCATTTTCCCTTGACCTCAACCTCTTTTCAGTGTGTCAATGCCACACACCCTTTCTATTCCAGCTCCCTTATCTCTCAGTATCATGGTTTGTCTTTTTTCTGCTACATCCATTCTTCCACCTACCCTGATCTTTTTCCAGAACACATTCCCACTTTTCTTTCCTGGATCCCAAGCCTTTGTTACTCTTACTCTCTTCTAGATTTCTTTCTTTTCTCTTTCCCATAGAACACTCATTCTCTGTGTAAATCTTCTTGATCCCACACTCCTGGACACGCATATTCTATGCTTTTCTTTTTAGATGTCTACCTACCTGCTACTCGTTTCCCCCTGTTATCACTCGCTCTCAAGCTTTTACTTTCTTTCTCTTCTCTTTCACACACACTCTCTTTCCACTCTACTTCTCTCCCAGTGTTCTCATTCTCTCTCTCTCTGTGTGACTTCTCTCTCCTCCAGTGCTCTCAATACCATTTTCTCCTTGATGCTTGTCTCCAACCTGTAATCACTTTGGCCCTCATTCAATTGCGATTTGGCCAATTGAATAGGGCTCTAAATAAGCACATAGCATATTTTTTTTAAAGAAGTTTTTAGTTAGTGAAAACCTTGCTTTTGGATAGATGTTTACTAACTAAAAACTAATTTAAAAAAAATATGTTATGTGCTTATTTAGAGCCCTATTCAATTGGCCAAATTGCAATTGAATGAGGGCCCTTGTCCCTGCTACCTTTTTCTGTCATGCTGCCCTTATTTTCTGCATTGTTCTTTCATGTGGCTTCATACTCTCTGATTTATTGGTCACCATTAACCTCTCTGCTGCCCCCTGTTGATATGACTCCTGGTCTGGAGACTTACTTCGATAGATTCATACTGCTCATTTAAAAAGCACACACAAAATGTTAAATCTGTCAGAGCTCCACTATCAAATGTTTTTCTACCAGAATCATATTACAAATTATTACAATATTTAAATAACATATATTTATTGACAATTTAATGTCTTGATTCATACAGTTACTTAAAAATCACCTAGACATGTCTATTATGTTATCTCAATTAGATGTTTAAATTAAATAGCCAATGTTTATTAACTCTCATTTAGGTACTAGCCACCCATAAAATCTGGTTTAAAATAAACAATTAACACAGATCTCTTTTTTTATGTTAACTAACATGTTATTATGCTCTCTACTGGTCATGCCAATGACACTAGTGGTGTTGTTAAAATCAGGCAAAATATGTTTTGAAAGAAGTTTGTGTATGCAGATTAGTATACACTGTTTGCACTGATTTCTATCTTAGTTCTAATATAAATTATTGATTAATGTGGAACAGCAAAATTTAAAGAACTGACATCATAACACACATCCTGTGCAAAAAAATAATCTTTTCCAAGTTCACAACACTACACAGGAAAATGAAAGAATGTTGGCAGAAGACAGAGCAAAATACTCCCTTGGTTTTATCATTGTAAACCAGTACTTGACAAATCACAACATTTTCCTACTGGCTCCAAAAGTTTTAGTTATTATATGTAGGTTGGAATATATAACCCATATTAAGGCTCCTAAAACATGTTTGACCACCTCCTAACTAACCTGACTGGCTCCTAAATTTTCAACATAAGTGTCAACCACTGTTGTAAACAGCTTAATTTTCTTGTTTCTATAATACTAACATGAGTCAGGAATCTCCCAGACTTTCTTTATTTCTCCACAGAACTGTCACAAACTGCTCAAACCCATAAGTCGTCATGTATGTGAATGATTCTGTATATAGTGTACATTCCTCATGCTAGTAATTGAGATGTATGTAGATTTTGAGGACGATTTACAATGTATTACTAACTGTCCAGGTAGATCACAATACAAATTTCACCAGATTGTTAGAGATACATGGTGGTTAGGTAATTAACAAGAACAGATGAAACATCAAATAAAAAAATATCGTAATAGTACAGGAATACACATAGAAATGGATGTGAACGTCTATACTACCATGGCTAGCCAAGTCCCTCACAAAAAGGATTGTTCAAGGACCAGTGCACATCACAAAAGAGCAATACAACAATAGTAGGCAGCAGGTTACAATACAACAGCAAAATAACAATACATATGCAAAGAACAGTAAAAGTAGGATAGAAAAGAAGTACAGTAAAAGTAGGATATAAAGTAGGATATAAAGTACTATATATAAAAGTACATGTCATCACAAACCACTTGCACATTCACAGAATTATAGTGTTTGAGATTTCTGAACTGCGCCTCATCCACCTTGAAAAGTCTTAATGCCACACAACACTGGGCAAACAGCCTAGCTGATAAAAATTACCTTTTTGAAATATGAATATTCCGTAGCGCAAAACAGCAGTAAGTTCAAGAAAAAAAAATATTAACACAATGCCAAAAAAATGTTAAGTCGGGTCTTTAAGGGGAGTGTTTAGAGACAAAATTAGAGATCTAAAAGGGTGCACTATTGTTAAGGTAATTTAACGTTAGGCTTATTATTATTATTATCCTTATTTTGCGCCAACATATTCCGTAGCGCTGTACAGGGGTTAAGAAAAAGGAAGCATACATCTTTATACAACTATTAACAACTGTAGAAAATGGAGGGCCCTGTTTTGAGCTTCAAATCTTCTAAAAGTGCTTTTTCTCAAAGAACCTTACTAGAATGGAAACTCGCTACTTACAATCTAAAGGGTATTTAAGAGGCAGAGACCTGGATAGGAGCAGACAAGGAATAGCAAGGTTCAGGAAGAAAGTGAGAGATACATGGGTAGGAAGGTGTGAAAAGTTAGAAGGTTATTTATTAGTTGGAGAAGGAAGAGATCTGATGTAAAGTCATTGTCAAGTGAATGGCTTTAGTATGCAATATGTTATCTGCCCCTAGTGGTCGGATAATGTAAACTGCAAGTGGGAAACTCAGGAGACACACAATCTGAACACAGCTTAGCTAAAAGTAGCTTGTGGGAGCATAAGAGAGGAGAGGAGGGCATCAAAGGTGAGATGGTTATGTTGGATAAAAGAAGAGAAGAGCCTGAGGAAAAAGCAGGGTCATATTAGGAAGAAGAAGGCAAGAGGAAAAATTGTGTAAATGATTAATATGACTAGTTAGCAGGTGTTGCTAATTGACCAGCTGTAAATAATTAGTGTGAATCATTAAATTAAGAGTAACCAGGGGTGGGTGGGTGAGGGGTTAGGAGGGAGGGGATTGGGCTCAGGAAACCAGAGAGACAGACCAGAGAGGCAGAGTGAGCAATATGGTGTCTTAGCTGTGGAAATGGAGCAGTGGGCTCAGGAAACCAGAGAGACAGACCAGGGAAGCAGAGTGAACAAGATGGGTTATGAGGGTTATGATTTTAAATTTTATTCTGGAGGCTATGGGAAGCCAGTGGAGTGACTGACAGAGAGTGCTTCCGACATTGAGCATTTAGTTTGGTAGCGGAGGCAAGATATGATGAGAGAATGGATTAGGAATTTAGTTGTGTCTTGTATAAGACAGTGACACATTTGGGCAATGATTTTTATTATTGATTGTATGTGAGGAGTGAAAGAGAGGGCAGAGTCTAACAGATTCCCAAAGACAATGGGCCTGGCAGGTGGGAGTTACAATGGCTTAGTTCACAGTGAGAAATATATGAGGAGTGGAAGCCATGGTAGAGGGTGAGAAGATTAGGAACACAGTCTTTGACTTGTTGAGTATGAGCTGACAACGGACACCCAGAAGGACATGCTAGTGAGGCAGTTGTCCACTTGAGCTAGAATTGAGGGGATAGATCTAGATTTGAGTGTCATCTGCATATAGACTGCTGTTGTTGTATAGACATTCAGGCGTGTCCGACTCTCTGTGACCCTATGGACCACAGCACGCCAGGTACAACTGTCGCTATGAGCTAAATTTAGTTCACGTTCATCGCTTCAATTACCTCATCTATCCATCTCCATCTCTGTTGTCCCCTTCTTCGTGTGCCTTCAATCTTTCCCAGCATCAGTCTTCTCTAGGGTATCCTGTCTTCTCATTATATGACCAAAACATTTGAGCTTCAGCCTCATGATAATACCGTACAGTGAACAGTTTGCCTTGATTTCCTGAAGAACTGATTTGTTGAATCTTCTTACAGTCCAAGGGATTCTAAGCAGTTTTCGCTGAAAGATTTTATTAGGGAGCCAAGGGAGGAAGTATAGATGGAGAAAAGGAGGGGCCTAGGGCTGAGCCCTGGGGTACGACAACAGTCAGAAGGCCAGGTGAAGAAGTGCCAGAGAAGGAGACACTAAATATTTTATCTTCAAGGTATTGTGTGAACCATGAAAGAGCAGTGTGACAGATGCCAAGAAAGCTGAGGATTTGTATAAGAAAAGGGTGGTCAATTGTGTCGAAGGCAACAGAGAAATCCAGAAGAATTAGGATAAAGAAATGACCCTTTGAGTTGGCAGTGAGTCACTCAAGCAGTTTTGAAGCCAGAGATAGGGTGATTGATGGAGAAGCTGTGTCAGATGAGGATTTCTTAAGAATGGGTGTAATTATGCATGTTTTATGATGGAAACGTTTCAGTGTGAGAGCTGGTATAAGTGTGGTAGAGAGGGGAGGGGTACCTAGTGAAGGAAGTTGTAAGGTGAAAGGATGATAATAGAATCCTCATTCTCAATTACAGGGTCAAAGGAATCCATGATGGATGTGAGATTGGGGGAGGATAAATGCTTGGTGTTGTTGTTTTTTTGAGAGGAGAGTGTGTTAGCGCTACGCAAAGAGGAGACTTTAAATCAGATTACATTTTATTTTTAAAGTGAGTGACAAAGTCTTTAGCTGTGAGATAGGAAATGGGAGGAGGTGGGGTTGGGCAGAGGAGAGTTCTGATTGTGGAGGATAGATTTGATATTAACGGTGAGAAGAATTGCTGTTTGGCAAGGTTGAGGGCAGAAAAGTAGGAGCACAAATAAACGTGTAATGCAGAAGGGCAACATTTCCTCCTACATCAATCCAGTCCATGGGCCATTCTGGGTTATCTATTGTCTGTGGTCAATCTCAAAATCGATCTTGTAGGATGGGGGGGGGGGGACAGTCCATGCCCAGGAAGCTATTAGGATGAACAGCTAACGGGCTTTTAGCGCCAAAATGCTCAGTGGTGCAGGAAGCGCAGAGCAGTGTCTCCGGTAACAGCACAGAACGTAGTTGCTATCTGCATCTATGTCAAAGAGTCATAGCACGGACCAGAGTCGAGCAAGAGCCTAGCATTCACGATGGGAAAGAAACTGGAATGAGTTTGACACAGATAAATACCCTATTACCAGAGGGGAAGCTCTACGGAGTACCGCTGGGAGGAACTGCTACCTGCCCGTCCAGGAACGTTACCAGCGTGTCCAGTACCGGTAGGACAAAGATTGTATGTATGGTACCGCCGTATACCTGGGACTAAAATGAGAGACTCTGGGGCCTTGATACAAGGTTCATAAGACTGGCAATAAGTTACAAATACTGGTGAGAGCGGCTACCTCATAAATTCTGTAAACCTTACTTGTTTAAAAAAAACTCCTCTAGACCCATTTCTTTATGGGTAAAAAGAGACAAGAAAGAGGAGAGAAAGAAAAGGAGTAATGCCTGCAAATTTTAAGCATAGCACAACTGCACCTTAGGTCATTTTGACCAAGTGAGCAAACACTAAGTCCTGGAGACACGTGGATGTGATTGGGAATTTTCTCATATGTCAGTTTAAGGAAGCTGTGTTGGAACACTGTTAAGGAACACTGCTTAAATTTGCAACTGAGTTCCACAAAGACAAAATTGAAGCAAGTATCCCAGTATCCAGGGCTAAGCAAATATCCCTGGTAAGAACAGTGGATTAATAATACAGCATAATCCAAGGGCTATGAAGATACATGGCTGAATTATACAGCCATTGCCAAATGGAACGTATGGATTAAGAGGGCTCCATAATTAAAGGGGCCGGTCATTACTAGCACAATAGAACTATGAGTCTACTTGGATAAATATAGTTTCAAGCACAGCACAATTGCACTTTAGGTTATTTGGACCAACTGAGCTACAACTAAGCACTGGAGAAACTTTGGTGTGACTGTGAATTTTCCTCTATGATACTTTAAAGTGCATTGCCTAATCTGGAACTGTGATATCTAAAAACAAAATTAAAGCAGATACCCTAGCGCTCAGGGTTAAGCATTATCTCTGGCTAGATGTTATACTGCTGAATTACATAACTATTTGGAACTTAAGGACTGAGAGGGCTCCATAATTAAAAGACGTGGCTGTTACCAACATAATAGAACTCAGAGTCTATCTAGATCCACATAGTACATGCTAAGCAGTGGAGTCAATATGGCTGTGATCTCGTAAGGATCCCTTTATAACACAATCTTGCATCAATATAAGAAGCTGAGAAAGCTGAGAAAGCTGATAAAGAAGCTATTATTTAACCCACAGATAAGAGGTGTATTTTAGCTTCATGAGATAAAAGTCTGTGATTTCCTGACCTCCTGTTTAATTCCACCAGTTTAAAACAGGAAAGAGACCAGAAAGGTGAAAGAGGAAAATCAGAAGGGAATTTCATACTACAGAGCAAGGAAAGAAAAAGGAAATTACAAGGGGACCTAAATGAACTTCATGGTTATACACCAAGTCTAAGTCTTTCCTGTTCAATACTTCAAGCCTAAATAGAACTGAGAGATTCGTTAAGGAAATAATCTCAAGGAACATAACTGAAGACATTTTGGAAGGAAAACTGGATCTTTCATAGCTCAGACAAATATAACAACATAGAGAGACAATGCCTATAAAACCATGAAGCCTTCTAACGAATTAAGTCACTCTTTATTGTATTAAAGTACAGGATTTTTTATGTTTAAGGGATAGAAATGGGACAAACATTGTAACTCTTATATGGATTTAGCTTGAAGGTTAACCAAAAAGGAATTTTTTAACAATTACAAATAACTCAATTTGTAAAGTTAAAAGCAAGTGTGCTTAGCAATAAAAGGGAATAAAGGGAAGAAATAATAAAGAGTGAGAAAAAGAAGGAGGGGTAGGAAGTGGGAAAGTAAAGATGAAAAATCTTGTGAATTTATAGAAATCTTTGATTGCTTTGAAATTTATATACAGTTACAAGAAGAGAAAGAATAGGCTTAGAAAGATTAATATTATTTAACACAGTTACAGAGTTACAACAGCTCAAGGGTATAATCAGGCCAAAACATTCTGAATATACCGAAATAGGGCTTTAAGATAGATATAATTAAAGCTAAAGGGCCTATTTTCTTATAATTAGAACCTCCAAGATTTTACTCAAAAGGAAAAAAGAAACTCATAACCCTAAAACAAAAGCTAGAGAAAAGAAAAACACAATGATAAAAACTCCAGGTATGTTTCTCTCTCCAGGTAATAAAAATAAAGATCTGGATAAATCCCAGATTGCAGCAGAAGTTATAAATAAATTAGACCAGTCAGATAACCAGTCTAGCTTAGAAGAAACCATAGAAACTGAAGAAAGCCAACTTATAGATAAACCAGAAGCTATTTTGAGAAAAGTACTTGCAGAATTTAAGAAGTCACTACTCATAGATATAACAATAGAGATTGATAAAAATTCAAGTGCAATTAACGCACTAGGAGGAAAGATAGACTGTTTAGAAGTTAAATATAACAAAATAGAAAGTAGTCAAAGAAAGATCACTTCAGAGACTGATGAATTAAAATCAGAAGTCTTAAACTTAAAAACTAAAATAAATAGAATGGAAGATAACTCACGTCGTAATAACATACGTATCAGTGGAATTTCGGAAAAATATTAATCAGATAGAGTTAAAGCAATATATACAAAAATTCATCTCATGTATGATCAAAAAAGATATTCCATTGGAACAGATGGTGGATTCAATTTATAGAATTCCACTGCCTAGAAGCATAGAACGAGTCCATTCTAGAGATGTTATTGTCAAATTCCATTCCTCTTTGTATAGAGCGCTTGTTAGAAAGGCCCTTGAGCCACAAAAATTCGATCATCCCTATGAAAATCTATAATTTTTTCAGATATTTCAAGAGAAACCCTGATTAAAAGGAGAGAATTTTCAGAAGCCACCAAAATATTAAGGGAAAACAATATAAGATACAAATGGGGATTTCCCATAAAATTAATCATAATGTATGAATCAAAAAGAATAGTGGCTAACTCATACAGTGAGGCGATAAAACTTCTAGAAGAATGGAATTTGAAATAGAGAGATGTTTGTTGGTCAGCTTTGACTATCATGTTATTAAATATACGTTTTGATTGTTTTTTTTTTTTTTTATTTGTTTCTCTCTGTCTTGACTTTTTTTTTCCGGTTTTCAGTATAATATAACAGAAGATTTTACATATAGTGTTGTAGGAAAGTGGAAAATGTATTATAATAGTATAGGAATAAATTAGAAAAACTATGCTTCTTATTAAGACACGTATTATTAATACCTCACTTACACTATTTTTTTATAACAGCCATAACACTTCAGAGGGAAGAACAAATGAGGAAGAGACTAACAAAAATACACGTAATATCAATTAGTTAATTCACTATGTAGCCAAAATAGCACAAACAATATATAATAAGACACTATAATTGAAAAGAAGACACAAAAAGGAAAAAAAAAAAAAAGGGGGAAAATCAAGGGGAAAGAAATGGTAAAAAGGGGCAAATAGAGCGGAGATTTTTTGTGACCCTGCATATAACATATTTAAAAACACAATGGGTAAAAAGTTATAGTTATTCACTAAGATATACATGGATTTTTTTCACTTTTTATATATATATTTTCCATCTTCTATCGTGGCTGAAAACCGGAGGCAAACAGGAAAGGTAGTCATAAATCTCCTCGGAGTAGGAGACCAAAACCAAACAGTAAATATAATATTGCACTAGAATAAGGAAGCACTATCGAACTCCCTGATATATTGTAGTCAATGCTTTGTCTATATTTATGAATCTGCACCACTGACGGCAGCCGAGGACTGACTGAACTTAGGAAAAGTTCACTATTTACTTCTCCTCCACGGCTACCCACTTTGTATTTTTCTTACGAGGGGGGGGGGCCGAGGGGGTTGAGGGAAAAGTTCCCTTTTAAGGGCTTCCCAGTTTTAGTTTTTTTGTAAGATGGGAAGACATTTTTTTTTCTTCTCTTTTTATATGTTGGCTGGATGGAAGGGAGGGGGGTTGGGAGGAGGAGGGAGAGCGGCTCGGAGTAGAAGGCAGAATTAAGATACGCTAAATGACATTGAGAATAATAAGCCAAAATGTGCAAAGATTGAACACTCAGGGAAAAAGATCTCTATTCTTTAATACTTTTTATAAAAAAAATGCAGATATAGTCTGCCTTCAAGAGACCCATTGGCAGACAGGAAAAGGGACGGAGTACAATAACCATAAATATGTTTTGGTTATCAATGCAAGGTATGGAAAGAAAACAAGAGGGACAGCAATCTTTTTCAACAAAAAACGAAATTGGAAAGAAGACATCACGATTTCAGACCCAGAAGGTTGTTTTTCTCTCTGGTTAGGTCTAGTTAATAATACTAAAATTACTATTCTAAACATTTACGCCCCAAATAAAGTTCAGACAAAATTTGTAAACAAAACATTTAACTGTTTGAAGAAATACTTCTCTGGTTTATTGATTTGTTGTGGGGATTATAATGAGGTTCTTAATCCCAGTTTAGATAGAAAAAAGAAAATACAAAGCACAGACACTCAAGATACAACACAAGTAACAAGTAAGCTTAATAAAATTCTACATAAATATGGTATTTTTGATTCTTGGAGGTGTTTAAATCCTATGATACAGAATTTCACCTTCTACTCAGCACGACATATGTCATATTCAAGAATAGATTATATATTGGTTAATGATCTAGCACTAAAAAAGCTCATTAAAGCCGAAATTGACCCCTTAAACTTCTCAGACCATAGTCTAATAACAGCCACTTTTAAAATAGGTTCCCCTGAATATGATCCTCCATCGTGGAAAATGAAAAACATCTTGTTGAAAGATCAATCATGCAAAGTAAAATTGAAACAAGAAATTGAGGAGTTTTTTCAGGTTAATAGACACTCAGTTGTATCCAATAATATAATTTGGCTGGCCCATAAGGCATATATACGTGGAATTTGCATTAAAATGCAAGCCCAAATGAAAAAAAAGAACGGTATGCCACTTAGAGAATTGTATATTAACTTAATTAAAGCTGATAGAGAACACAAAAATAACCCAAATTCAATAAATATAGAACAGGTTAAGGTGCTGCAAAAACATATAAGAACAATAGAGCAAATGAAAGTAGATAATTCTAGATGGGCCCTACAGAAACGTTTACATCACCTAGGAAATTAAGCAAATAAATTCTTGGCAAATAAATATAAAGTTACTTTTTCTCATAAGAGAATAGATCAAATAAGACACCACAGAGAAATTATTATGAATCACGCTAAAATAGCAGAGGCATTTGCAAAATATTACTCAGACCTATATAATCTAGCAGAAAAATCGGAAACCAAAATTAAAGAAATAGAAATTAAAAACTTTCTGGATCATATACATATGCCAAGAATTTCCCCGGAAGGTTTGTCAACCTTGAACGAACCACTATCGGAAAAAGAAATATCAGATGTAATAACTAAACTAAAGATTGCATCGGCCCCAGGCCCAGATGGATTCATTAATTCTTATTATAAGATATTCCATAAAGAAATTATAACTGATCTTACTAGATCACTTAATGAAATTAAAATAACGGGCTTTATCCCAAAAGAAATGCTTCAGACTTATATAATAACTATTCATAAGAAAGAGAAAGAATGTTGTGAATGTAAAGATTTCCGCCCAATCTCACTAATTAATAAAGACATTAAAATATATGCAAAAGTGCTAGCAAACAGACTAAATAAGGTTATTCAATCCTTGGTAGATAAAGACCAAAATGGATTCATAGTAAATAGACAGGGTACCGACAATGTGAGAAGATTAATTAATCTAGTATCCTTTGCTAAAAGAAGGAAGAGATC
This sequence comes from Discoglossus pictus, assembly GCA_027410445.1. Classification (NCBI taxonomy): domain Eukaryota; kingdom Metazoa; phylum Chordata; class Amphibia; order Anura; family Alytidae; genus Discoglossus; species Discoglossus pictus. Next base: position 248,749,144 of record CM050163.1, read on the forward strand.
AGCGGTATTTATATCCTTAGACGCAGAAAAGGCCTTCGACAGAGTAGGATGGAAATATATGGACTTAGTTCTGTCTAAGCTAGGTCTAGGTGAATTCAGCTCTAGAGCAATTAAGGCCCTTTATGGCTCTCCTTCAGCCTCTATCGTAGGTCTGGGATTTAAATCAGAAAGCTTTAAAATCTCTAATGGTACCAGGCAGGGATGTCCCTTGTCCCCGCTGATTTTCGCCCTTATTATGGAACCGTTAGCAACATTGATTAGAGAAAACAACGGTATTCAAGGTATAAAAGTGGGAGAAATAGAACACAAGGTAACTATGTTTGCAGACGATATTGTACTCTCTCTGGAGGACCTGTTCAAATCTATAGAAAATCTCCAACAGACCATACGTGAATTTAGTAAAATCTCTAACTATAAACTAAATGTACTTAAATCAGAAGCATTGATGATAAACCAGAACGAAGAGGAAACGCTATATCTAAAGTCTAATTTCTAATTTTTCTGGCAAAATAGTATAAAACACATGGGCATAGTAATACATCCAGAGTTTAAACAGATGATGGATATTAATGTTAAGCAAACTATTCTAAATCTGAAAGTTCCCATAGAAAGATGGAGAAACACATATGACTCATGGTCGGGAAGGATTATAGCAGCAAAGATGTTTCTGGTTCCTAAAATAACGTATTTAATGAGAAGTATACCTTTTCATCTACCAAATTCAAATATAAAAATATTTCAAAACATTCTAGATAAGTTTATTCATAAAGGTAAAAAAATGAGAATCAAAATAATAAATGTAACTAAAAAATTTCAAAAGGGAGGCATGGCATATCCCTCTATTCAGACGTTTCAAGAAGCTATTACTATAGCACATATTATTAGATGGACAGATCAGGGGGAATCCAGGCACTGGTTCCAAATTGAAAAAGAAATGTCGCCAAATATAGATTTGCAAAGGATAATATTACAAAAAAATAAAATAAAGAATTCAATAAGGATAGAATCCATGGGAGAAACATTAACAAACAACTTTAAATATTGGGATACATTGAATGACAAATATACCCTAATTCCATTTCCAAGTCTGATAATTTCGCTAGAAAATCTAGCCAGAGACATGAATATCCCTCTCCTGGAAATCTTAGCCAAAAAAAGGGGCAATGTATCTAAGAGATCTTTTCCAAAATGGTTCCATTATCTCCTTTGAGGAGTTAGTGGGTAAATTTAAATTACATAGCTCATTATGGCTAGAATATTTGTGTATGTGTGAAAAGCTGAAGCTACAAGGGTATATTTTAGAAAGAAGAAGAAGTCTGACCGACTGTGAAAAATTAATCCTAGATGATAATAAATCTCACTTAATGGCTAAATGCCACAATCTGATTAGTAACAAGCACATCCCAACTAAAACATCTGGTATAAAAATATGGGAAACAGAAGCAAGAGAAGAATGGCCACTAGAGACATGGGTCTCAGCCTTCTCTATTACAGATAAGTTCCTTCAAAATGCATCCCATAAAGAAACTTATTTTAAAATAATAAACAGGTGGTATTTTGTTCCCCTTAAAGTATCCCAAATTACTAAAAATAAGGAAAGTCAACATTGTTGGCGTAAATATGGACAAAAAGGCACACATATCCACATTTGGTGGGATTGTCCATTTATACAAAAATGGTGGATAGAATGTTTTTCTAAAATAAAAACCACATTTAACCTAGATCTCCCTCTCAAGAAGGAAATGCCCCTTTTTCACATCTTTCCTAAGGAAATTACGATGGACTATAAAGCTCTCTTGATTCAAATCTTTATGGCAGCTAAAAACTCCATAGCTTTATATTGGAAACAAGAAAAAGTTCCATCCTGGTCTGAAATTTTGATAAAAATAAATAAAACGCGCTATCTAGAAAGAGATATAGAGGAAATCGGGATATCCCATCTTCCACTTAGCAAATGGAAAGTATGGGACCAGAATTATAAAGGATAGGAGAGACTCTTTTTTTCCAAAGGGTGTCATAACAATACCCCTTCTCCTCGACACCACCCCCTAACTCCGACTCACTTCCTTTTTTTTTTTTTTGCTTTTGCTTTTGTTTCTTCTACTTCAATATTTCTTAAAACATGCATAAAGTAAACGTACCAACAAGATATGCGTGGAAAACTGAATTAATGGTTATTAGGTATCTATCACTGATACTAATGTTTATGATATTTATTTTTCTTTTTTTTTTGTTTTGTTCTTTTTTTCATGTTTTTCTTGTTTCTATATATGTGAAACATTCTTAGAAAATAGACTAGGCTACCGTTATTTAAGAAAGAATGAACTGTCTATTTAAAATTACAATTTATCAGGTGATCTTATATATGACTGTGTTGTGATTAAAAAGATAAACCATGTATTCTACATTTATATGTAATGTTGAAAATCGGTCTTGTAGCAGATCTCAAGGCACCCAGATAATCAACAACCATCATCTTCTATATGTTAGCCATGCTTTAACACCTGATTTCAGGCAGCAGTAGCTTCTTAATTGACTTTACAAACATGGCTTCTCTGAAGCATTTTTACGACTTTACAGGTGGTTGAAGGTAACCCAGAGAGCTCAAATATATTTTCAGGGAACATGCACTTACAATTTTAAAAATATCTGGGGGTCAACCACTTGGGAAGTGTGGTATGATTGTTAATTAGTATTTTCCAAGTTAAATTTACTTAGATTTTAGATCCCAAGAGCATTTACTGGAGGCCACATTCCCGTAAATTATCTCTTCTAAGCGGCCTCACCCAATTTATGTGAGGTTTACCAGTCTATAATTCCCTGGATTTGCTGAAGCTCCATTTTTAAATAATTATTATGCATAAGTTTTCACTTATCTGACTTTATGCATCTATTTTGTTGATTTTTCAAATCATGATCTTAGCTTTTCTTTACAAATGGATCAACACAGGCTTATGCTATGTATCACTCATTATTAGGCAAATGTGACCCCAAAGAGCTCATACAATAAAATAAACTGTTTATGTGAATACTGAATATTTAAAAGTCAAAATATACCTTTGGAAACCAATTAAAACACTGTGAATTGGTGTTATGGCAGTATAAATAAATGCATAATAAAAAAATTGTTAAAAGGCCATAAAAGACAACTTATTTAGACTGCTTTCACATCACACAGGGCCTCATTCAATTGAGATTCGGCCAATTGAATAGGGCTCTATATAAGCACAGAGCATATTTTTGTTACAGAAGTTTTTAGTTAGTGAACTTCTATCCAAAAGCAAGGTCTTCACTAACTAAAAACTTCTGTAAAAAAATATGCTATTTGCTTATATACAGCCCTATTCAATTGGCCAAATCACAATTGATTGAGGCCCAGATTGAGCAACCAAAATCAAGTAGAAAATGTGTGTAAACAATCCGGATTCAATCCGTACAGCAGGATTTATTGAGTGTAATAGGGCAAACTCTCAGGTCCTGCAGCATATAATGTAGGTTTGCACTGTTGTGGAGCTGAGTTGTAAGTGTCAGCAATGTGTGCAGGGTGTAGTGTAAATAGGCAGCGTGCGCGAAGGGAAGCCATTAGTGTAGCTGTGTACTTCTGCATTGTGTTAGTGTCAGCGAATGTGTATGTGGTACGCGGGTGTGGATGATTTAGCGTCCTTGGTAATAGTGTATGTTGTACCACGTATGGCTTTTTGTAAAAGTCGTATGTGCTTGGTGGTGTTTTTGGCGGCCATTTTTCCTCTCGCTTAGGGGATTTTTGCGTGTCTAAACTGTGAAAAGTGTAGTTAAATTGAGGTGTAAGATGAATTGCAGACATCCAGGGTGTCCCCGCTTGCTGTGTGTGATGTTTTTATTTTATTTTTGTGTGTATTTAGAGTTGTTTTCGTGTTTTCCGGTGTGCGTGGTTGGGCCGTTAAGTTCGTATTTTTTTTTCCCGTATTTTTTTTATGCAAGTGGCGGTTTCCTTTTGTATGTGTTACGGGCTGTATTTTTTTTCCTGAATTTTTTTCAAAGTGCTACGGGTCTTGCAGTGTGAATTGTGTATTTGAGTGTTGTGTTCATGTATAGTCCTGCGGGTCGTAGGTATGATGGTAAAGTGTTGCGGGGTCGTAGGGATGAGTGCCTATGGCGCTCATCTCCACTAGCGTAGGGAGCGCCAAAGGCGCTCCCTGTCTAAGTGCTACGGGGCCATAGGGATGTACGCCTACGGCGCTAATCTCCACCAGTGCCTAAGTGCTACGGGGACATAGGAATGAGCGCCCTCCTTTCCTGGCCGCAACTGCGTCCCTCATTTCCCAGTTGCGTTAGCAACGGATTTTGCCAAGCCCGGCTGCGGATAACTATATATGTGATCACTGATGAAGTAATACTTTTCCTTCAGTTCACTGCTCCCTCTTGTGGATAAATGATATATCAGGGAAAACATTTTTTTTGCATCATGCAGGTATTGGTCATGGACCGTAACACACCATGCACATTTTATTATGTCCATGGTCATGCTTATCCATTTCATTTTCATGACAGAGATACCAGAGTGGGTTGCCAGTTCCTTCTCCAGTCTGACACAGCATACAGCTCCTGGTATTCCTAGGTGATCTCCAATCCAAGTACTGACCAGGCCCAACCCTGCTTGGCTTCAGGGTGGTGTGACCTATTGGTTGCCTGAATCAAACCCAGGTTGTAGTGATGAAAGAACCAAATCCTAAACACTGGACCACCAGAGAACTGTAAGATAAACTAAAGATATACAAAATAATTCCCAAAAAGGAAACTCACACTACAAGCTGCAACTACAAGAGTGTTCAGTGTGTTTAAGGTCACACGTCTGTTCTACCCTGAATCCTGACTGACTGACGCCTCCTATAGATCTCCCTCAATTACACACCTTCCTCCTGGGCTCCCACTTGGTTCTCACCAGCTGTATTTCTGACTCCATATTGATCTCCAACACCTCTGTTCTCCCTTTCATCTGCTCTCCCCTGTTGGATCCTCTGACTGGATGGTAAAGCACCATTTTCTATGTTGTCTTTTTAATATCTAAACTTAATAACATGTTTAGAAAGCAAAAATAAAATAAGCACAGCCTTTCAAGATTTCACTTTATGTACAATTATTGTTTATTGTTGGGCTCCATTTTGTTTACTGAGCTTCTTCCTGTAGATTCTATCTCAGGAACGAGTGTCTCTATAAACTAAGTGTAGTTCTTCAAAATGGTATATTTTAAATGTATGACTACATTGCATTAACAATGTAATGTAGAAGAGGCATATGGACTTAGGCATCTTTTCTGTGTCACCCATAAGGAAAAAAGCAAATGAAGATCATTCACAAACTATTTTCTAAATCGATATCATATGCCTCTCATAACGATATCTGATCTTGCTGAAGTTTACTTGGAACTCTCCAAAATTTTGTAAAAGCCTCCAGGTACCTGTAACCCATATAAAGGCACAAACATGAAACAGAGAAGTTTGGATTGCTAAAATACAACACTATGAAGGAGCTAACACTTTAATTAAAAAAACTACTACTGCATACCGCTACTCTCTATGGGTCAGGGTATCTCTCATTGCACCTAAATATAACTCCTATACAACAGGGGCCCTTTATGGATGCATATGGTACCTAACATATAAACCATATAGAATGGGGGGTCCCTATGGACCACCATAATACCGTAGCCTAATCTCCCTACCCTGGGGGTCCCTATGAACCCCAATGGCACTCTAACTGCTACCATAGGGGTCCTTATGGAACTCCATGGACTCTATCCATTAGTAGGGGTCCACAAGGACCTGCAGATATCCTAACACTACCCGCTCAATTGGAAAAAAATGAATTACAATAAAATATTTTTTTTAATTAAAATTAAAAACTAGGAATCCCCATATACAAGTCAAACACCAAAAAATGCCCTGCCCCTTAATATGCAGCACAGTGCGAAGCTAAGAACCTCAGCACGCCAGGCAACATTCTATAAAAGTTTTAAAATACAACTACTAGCATTAAAACATTATAAATCAAGTATGTTTATGCATGTGCTTTCATTTTAACAATGAAATTTATATACATCTTGGTTTCATGAATCGATGAAATGGATATTTCAAGCAATATTTTAATTTTGATTTCTGCTGGTTGTATCTCTGATATGGTAGGAGACTTGGGATGAAGAAGCTTTTATCTGAATTGGAGTATCTAAAAAAGCCAGTGCTTTTAACAATACTAATGGAAAGTTCATTAGTTGAAAATGGCACACCGTTTTGCTCAGAAATAATTTAATTTAGAACCCCTCAATAATTATTAAATACATATAAGTATGTAAAGACTGCGTTTATTTTTTATTTTTTTCTTTCTTAGTGCATTTTTCCAGTGAAGTTATTGAAAATACCATATAGAAAAAAAAAAATGATCACTGAAAGTACAATTACTTGGCTTTTTTCATTATTAAATATTTCTAGGTAAACTGCATAGATATTAATAAAGAAACATTTAAAGATGCAAAACATATATGTTTAAAAAACAGTTAAAAGATAATAGAAATAGCTTTTGGGAAGAGGGTCTCACAACCACTGAGAGGGAAAATTCACAAATAATAGAACAGAACAATGAAGACATTATTTGACATTCAAACTAACTGCTCTTAAGCATGTTTAATTATTTTTCCCTCTCCTTGTTATATTTAAACTGAAATTTTACTAAATGTGGGTCCTACAATAATCCCTGAAAAAGAACTTACGAGTGCCCTAACTACAGAGTAAATTCTACAGAGCTGTGTTAATCCCCCATTCCTAAAACATTGCGAGCAAACTGCTATGGGTCACTGCTCCAAGTGAACTTCACGATACAGTCGAAAAGGCATAAATCTCCACTGAGTTTTGCAGTAACAATAAATTACGAAATCCCTGACACTATGACACTCAAACCCTATTCCAATTAGATTTTATGAATCACTCGCAAATCAGGGCACTTCCATAACTGCAAAAAGCAGAAGAAAGATTTACGTGTAACCAAAGACCACTTGCAAATGGTTTTAAAACCTTTGCTGAGTCTCCCAGAAGCATTTAAAGTGACAGTATAGCACAAAAAGCACTACAAACTGATGACATTTGAACATTTGATACTTAACAAACTGATATCAACATACGTGTAATAAAAAAAAAATTATATGTTAGTATTAAGCCCGTTTTATGATACACAATCCAGGGTAACAAACAACCCTGTACTCAAGGGGTTAATACAAATCACAAAACCATGTTGTCTAGAACCAAATACTCTAATGCATTGTCTATAAATATATCATGTTTTAAGACAAAATAAACAAATGTTTATTTATTGAACCTATAGATACATTTGGCAAATCTTTTTAATATTAAAATTTATTAATAAAAAACAATGACTTATATATATATATATATATATATATATATATATATATATATCACATATATAGTTGTGAGCATGCGAGCTGTTGTTAACGCTTGCGGGCTCGCGCAGCGAGCCTGCAGCCCTCGCAAAGCGAGGGTCTCAGTTGCTGGCAAGGAGCGCCGAAGGTGCTCCTTGCCAGCAACTGCGGAACTCGCAAAAAAGTACAAGACACGTCACAACCAATTACGACCTCGCAAAAATCGTCCGCAACCTGCGCACATCAAAAAATGAAAAACACAATAAATACACACAACACATACATAAAAAGCTTACCTACAGCAAGAGGGAGCATCCAGCACATCAAAAACTGAAGTTACACCTCAATTTTACTTAAAATAAAAGAGTTTAGACACTAAAAAATTCTCTAAGCGAGAGAAAAAATGGCCGCCGAAACAAACGAAAACGAGGCTACAGCAGTCTAAAGACGCAACACACCACCAATCACCTACGGAATTGCCGAAAAACACATACGAGATTCGAAAACAAGGACGCAACCCCCGCGACCCCAAAAACATTATAAACACAATAAATACACACAACAAACATATAAAAAGCTTACCCACAGCAAGGTGGTGCACCCAGGACCTCTGCAAGTAAAGTTACACCTCGATTTAAGTCAAAATTTCTGAGTTTAAACACCCTAAAATCACCTAAGCGAGAGAAAAAATGGCCGCCGAACAAAGCGAAAACGAGGCTACAGGATTCTAAACACGCGAAACACCACAAAACAGCTATAGATATTCCGCTACAGCCGCATACCACACATTAGCTGCGATTTTAGAACAATAACTTATACAATGCGGAAGTACACAGCTACTCTAACGGATTTGTCTCGCGCACACACAGTATTACACTGCACACATTCATCACGCTTACACAGCAGCTCCCCAGCACTAATGCTGCAGCAACATCAAAACAGATTGCCAGCTCTTCAACTGAATGCTTCCTGCATATATTGCTTGAAAATAGGTAAAGTATATTACTTTATTAATGTATTATTTATTTGATTATTATACACCAAACAGCATTAGCTCACTTACAATTTCATTGCCGTCATTTTTTGACGGGCAATTCACTAGTATATATATAGTATATATATATATATATATGTTTCCTTGCTGTAGCTAGTTGCAGGCAATTGTACCTGCACATCCCACTCATTATAAGATTTATGACGTTCACATTTCATATTGGCTCCTAGGGCTGTCTTATTCGTAAAGCTTGGTTTGGCTTTTCCCAGCGCAGATATCTGTTGTGGCTACAGAGCAGGATTGATACAGGTCTGAGCTGAGTGCTGTAATTGCAGTGACTGAATGATTTGAATTAGTGTAGAAGTTAGGGGGAAAAAAGCCCCTGCAGACTTTTTACTGTTTTGCCCTAAATTAGAGCATCAGATTAGCATAGGGCTCTATATTTGCTTTATAAAAATGGTTTATGCAAGTTACTTGCTGCTCTATAAACCCACAATCAAATAGTTCTTATTAAAGAGTTCTTTAATAAGTTCTTATTAAGGAGTCTGAAAAACTGGTCATACATTGTACTAGCATTGTTTTGAAAAGTAAATAATTGCTGAGATATTTGTCATTGTGAATGCTTATTAGCTGCTTTGATGTGCTAATTAAAGACTTACTGTTTTTTACACAAACATACAAAAACATGAATTATTCACTAAAGAAAACTGCTAGTACAATGCATAGCCAGTTTTTAATACTATTTAAGAAAAAAAAGCTTGTTTTTAGGCTCACCATGTCTCTTTAAGCTGAAATGTTTTGCCAATTCCAATAGTGGAGAGATCTTACTATTAGGCATTAACAAATATCATTTCTGTAAGCTGTCATCAGTGAGAACTTACTGTGTATTAGTGAAGTACGTTTTCTTTCCAGATCTTATAGTTGATTTTTTTAAATGTAAAACTCTTCTGAATACAATTTCATCTGCAACAGAAAAAAAAAACATATTTGTAACAGTCTAGAAGAGCAGTGCTTTTTTCTCAAATACAGTGGACCCTCGGTACTCAACTACCTCAAACCTCATCGATTTCGGTATTAAGCATGTCTTGATGAGCAAAAATCCTTTAGCACTCAAAGCTTCCTTGGTACTCGTTGCACATTTTAAAAACAATTTACATTACTCCTTATGGGAGTTTGGTACTCATCATTTTCGCCACTCGTCCTGCCTTCTGGAACCAAACAACGATGAGTACCAAGGGTCCACTGTATAGCTCTCCAAATAAAAGTAAGGGAAGGGAATTTGTTCAGTTCTTTCATACTTAATTTATATATACAGAGGTCCCAATAATTTATCTTGTTACTATAACTTTTATACAAGTTCCCTGTCACCAATAGCATAATGTGTGTGTACCAAATGTTGTTTCCAGATACATGGAATTAAGGGGGTCCATGCTTTAGTTATAAATATATTCTGAGGAAAACATCGAATATACAGAGAAGATCATACTATGTATTCGATACATAGATGATTTGTTTATTTTCTGGGATTGGTAACAGAAAAAGCCTTGAAGAATTCTTCTCAATCTTGAATAAGAACAATTTAAATTTAAAACTTACATATCAAATTGAAACTTCCTCCATAATTTTTTTGGATTTGAATATACAAAGAACAGCACAAGGAACTCTTGGTACAGATATTTACTGTATAACAACGGCAACAAATAACATCTTACATTATTCCAGTTCTCATTCTCCAGCAACTAAAAAAGCTATAACTACGGGTGAGTTTCTAAGAGCCCGTAGGAATTGTTCAGATTTAGAAGTATTCAAATTAAGATCAAAGGAACTTACCGAACAACTATTGCAAAGAGTATATAGTCACCGTATTCTTAAAAAGGCTTATCACAAAGCACTACATACGGACAGAGATACTTTACTCGTTCCGAAAAATAAAAAACAGATCATGCAAGGGCAAAAATGTATTGGCACTTTTAATCAACAATGGAGTCAAATATCAAAAATTATACACAAACATACCAATATCCTTAGACAAGATGAAATATTAAATACTATTATTCGATCAAAAATAGAAATTGGATGGAGAAGATCAAGAACTTTGAAAGATCAACTTACGAATAGACATTTTCGAAAAAAATATTAGAACCAAAGGTTCACTTCCCAAAGGAACATATAGCTGTGGACATTTTTGCAAATATATGATTAAAGGAGATCAAATTAAAGACAGATTAGGTAACATCATAAAAATCTATGGATTTTTTAATTGTACAAGTGCAAATGTATTATATTGTCTTCACTGCCCATGCAATTTAAAATACGTTGGTATTAGTACCACAGAAGTCCGAAGAAGACTAGGAGAACATCTAAGCAATATTAGGAACAGTGCAAGAGATTTAGCTAATAACAAGACTTTAACGTCAGTTGCTAGACATTTTCTTTCCAAACATCAATGTAAACTGGACATACAATGCTCAATTTTACGAAAAATAACTTTAGGTATTGGAAGAGGGGATTCAGAACGTGAATTATTAAAAGCTGAAACACGATGGATTGTTTTACTTAATACAATTACCCCCTATGGGTTGAATTAGAATGCCAATTTCATGGTATATACTTAAAATTAAGCAAAACTAGGTGCAACATCAATTAACATAAGCTGAAATCAGTTGGTCTGTTTCATTTCATATAACCATCTTACAAAAATTGAATGAGAATGCCAACTTTATGTTATATATATTTTAACTTAAGCAAACTTGAGTACAAGAAGACTTTTGTGAATAAGGGATATACTCAGAATCATAAGACTGTAAATATGGACCATCCCCCCTTTGTTTTCAAAAAAATTGTTCATATCTAGAGTTTGAACTAAAATAGCAATTAATAATTATAACCCAAATTAGGGATGTTTACAGTTTGCATAAATTACAATTGTGCACTACAGATATAAAATATAGCAAAAGTGTAATTTAGAGAGTGAAACACTGAATTAAAGCCTAAAATTTGATTAAACAAAAATTTTAAATTGATTTAGATAAATAGTTGTACTATAGTAAAATATGAGACACTATTCATGTGAAAATATCCTTATGATCTAACATAGCCCCAAATATATTTAATAATTCTGCCATTTCAATGTTAGGCAGCATTCTCCTATATATGTTGAGCAGGTATTAGATTTGTTGTAGTAAAATAATCAGTAACTAATATAAATAGATTATAATCTGCTACATGATTGCCTATATCATGAAATATGTTAACATGATATATATATATATATATATATATATATATATATTTAAAAATTAGGTGCCCTTTCTGCCTTGAAGAAAAAAAAATATATAGTATCTTTTATTTATGTATCTTATTCTTCTTTTCTTTATAACAGCAATTCAAGGACTCTTTCAAGATTGTTCAGGTTTAAATCATCTGTAAACAAAGAGTTAACAAATGATGATCCTCCCTTTCAACTATTTAAAGACCTACCTTTACCATGATCAAACTATGGTCCGTGATGAAGCAGTAGCGAAATGCGCACATCGGCCACCATAGACACAGTCTGCACTTCCTGATTCTCATTTTCATGGCAGAGAGACACTGAACAGCCGGACCCGGCGTTACTCAATTCATTGCCATCCGAACTTTGTGGACTTTTGATTAAGATAAGATTACTATATACACGTTGTTAAAAGATGGTATTATTTAAAAAATGTCATATTACGTCCAAAAATTATGTTTGAACTGTGTTACCAACAAATTATTCACGACAATCGTGATAGTAGCCTGTTTAGATTAACAGTCATTTATATGTATTTGCTGTATATAATAGATTTAGCATATTTGGGGGTGAAATTCAGCCAAGTACAGAGTAGTAAGTTTGTCATTTATAGGATTAATGGGTAAATGGTGGGCTCCCATCACTACCACATAGATAGTATTCAATTCACTATATCAGTATAGCTAGCAGCACTTTTTGGCAGGGGGCAAGTGGCAGGCCCCCAGTTCTACCATAAAAGATAGTTAGGGATCATCCCCTCTCTTTACATTATCTTTTTATAAATCAATTTATTTATAGTACCTATTGCACAGCACATTTTTTTCACTATTTATAATTGCACAGGCACTTTACTATTATAAATCATGACTGCGTTTTCTCCCCCTGTAGAAATATATACAGAGATATTGTATACATGAATATACCAACTAACAGCTTGAACATCTTTCAAGATTATAAAAACAACAATAAGATTAGTGTTTTCTATTTAAGAGCACAGTTAGATGTATTATAAAAAAAACTCAGGAAGTGTGTGTCTATTTATTTTTAATTATGTCTTAACCCCTTTTTTATATACATATATCAATAAAAAGTAAAACATTTTAATTATTTATTTTCTCTATTTTCAATAGTGGAGTTATCTATGGAAAAATGGTGTCTTTTCTTTCTTTTGTTGTATATTCTCTATACACAATAAGCCATATTTGTTTGTGTAATTTGAGAGAGCTCATTCTATACAAAAGAATTCACTCTCTAGGTGGGGATTGTAAGATATGACTTATACAGTGATCATTTTTTAACATTGTGTCTTTAATAAGTGTATATTATAAAATATATGTAGTTGTATAAATCTTTATAAGTGATGATATATAAATTGTGTTCAGTCACAACTTATCACAAACAAACTGTGCCCTGAGAAACTTGAGGTGTGACTATCTATTCCATTGATACTATAACAAAAGACTTATGTCTGGGGTTGTTTATGGGTAAACAAAAGAACAGTTGGGTGTGGTGGACTCTTGCATCTATCATTTAGACAACATAATAGGGGGTCTCTTGGCCTAGAGTGTTTATATGTAAACAAGGGGACATCTGTTTGTGTGAGATTCCCATTTATGGAGTTTTTATGGAGTTTGGGGGGAGGTGAGATGATTTCAGTTGAGATGAACAGATACATATCAAGGGGGAGCGTCCAAGATAGATATAGTTACATAGTTACAAAGTATTTAAGGTTGAAAAAAGACTTTCAGTCCATCAAGTTCAACCTTTTAAGATCTCCTTTGATCTGCAATATGCGGATTAACTATTAATTCATTAGTTGTTAATTAATTATTAATCAATTATTTAATGTTTTTTTTTATTTTTTTTATTATTATTAATTAGTCTAGAGGAAGGCAAATTGAAAAAAAAAAAAAAAAAAAAAAACACAAGCGAGACTTAGCCAATTGTCTAAAGGGGAAATGTTAAAAATTTGGATCATTACTGTCTCTCTAATTATCCATGATAACCCTGAATACCATTTTTAATTAGAAATAAATCTAGTCCCCTTTTAAAGTTATCTATCGAATCCGCTGTCACCACCTCCTCTGGTAGAAAATTCCACAGATTAACCACCCTTACTGTGAAGAACCCTTTTCTTTCTTTGAGGTGGAATCTTTTTACTTCTAACCTCAAGGGATGTCCTCTTGTCAGTTGAAAACCTCTTGGCACAAAAAGCTCCCCTGACAAATCTTTATACTGACCCTGGATGTATTTATATAAGGTAATCATATCTCCTCTTAGACGCCTTTTTTCTAGAGAAAATAAGTTTAATTTGGTTAGTCTTTCTTCATAACTTAGCCCCTCCATTCCCCTTATTAGTTTGGTTGCCCTTCTCTGTACCTTTTCCAGCTCTAAAATGTCCTTTTTATGAAGTGGTGCCCAAAATTGTACTCCATATTCCAAATGAGGGCGTACTAGAGATTTGTATAGTGGCATAATTATATTTGCTTCCCTGGCTTCTATACCCTTCTTAATACATGCTAATATTTTATTTGCCTTTGCAGCTGCTGCTTGGCTTTGAGCACTGTTACCTAGGTGGTTGTCCACAAGCACTCCCAAATCCCTTTCAATATCTGATACACCTAGATTTGCTCCATTAAGATTATAAATTGCATGGCTATTTTTCCTTCCCAGATGCATAACCTTACATTTATTCGTATTAAATCTCATCTGCCATTTAGATGCCCATTCCTCAATTTTATGTAAATCCCCTTGGAGGGAAAGCACATAATTTTCTGATTTAATTACCTTGCACAACTTTGTGTCATCAGCGAAAATGGAGACCCCACACTCCAATCCTACCTCTAAGTCATTAATAAATATGTTAAAAAGGAGAGGACCTAATACTGAACCCTGAGGAACCCCACTTACCACATTAGTCCAATCGGAGTATGTTCCATTTACAACAACCCTTTGCTTCCTGTCTTTTAGCCAGCTCTCAATCCATGAGCAGATATTTACTGCAATTCCTGTATCCCTTAGTTTGCCCAATAGACTCCCATGTGGCACTGTATCAAAAGCCTTTGCAAAATCCAAAAAGACTACATCCACTGAGTTGCCTTGATCCAGGTTCCTTCTAACCTCCTCATAGAAACTAATTAGATTTGTTTGACATGACCTATCCATCATAAACCCATGTTGACTCCTGCTTATAATCCTGTTCAAATAGACATATTCTTGTATATTATCCCTCATTAACCCTTCTAAAAGCTTCCCCACTACAGATGTGAGGCTCACTGGTCTATAATTCCCCGGATTTGCTCTTGCTCCCTTTTTAAATATAGGTATCACATCAGCTTTTCTCCAGTCATCTGGTAGAGACCCTGTGTTGAGTGAATCTTGAAAAATTAAATATAATGATTTGGCTATTACAGAACCCAGTTCCCTTAGTACCCTTGGATGTATTCCATCAGGACCCGGGGCTTTATTAACATTTATTTTTTCCAACCTCTTTTGGATTACTTCCTGTGTTAACCAATTATTTGGCAAAGGTAGTGTAGCCCCATTATGTCGCAGTGTCCCAGCCACTGGTACCTCCCTTGTGTATACCGAAGAAAAGTACCTATTTAGCTCATCTGCCTTTTCCTGGTCACTAATTTTCAGACAGCCTGTTTCACATTGTAATGTTCCTATAGCTTCCTTCCTCGCCTTCTTCCCATTAATATACTTAAAAAATATTTTAGGGTTAGTCTTACTCTCTTTTGCAATTAATTTTTCATTTTCTATTTTAGCCAGTCTAATCGCGCTTTTGCAAGCCCTGTTGATTTCCTTGTATTCCCGTAAAGCAGTCTCTGTCCCCTCTTGTTTGTATAATTTAAATGCCTGTTTTTTACTCTGTATCTTGATCTTTAAATCATTGTTAAGCCACATGGGTTGTGATTTACTCCTTTTACTTGTATTCCCACACGGTATATGCTGATGTGTATGTATATTTAGTAAGGATTTAAATGTTGTCCATTTATGTTCAGTGTTTTTACCTATCAGTTCTCTGTCCCAGTCTATACTTTGTATTGCTGCCCTTAGACCGTTAAAATCTGCCCTTTTAAAATTAAGAGTTTTTGTTGGCCCCTTAAAATGTTGTTTTTATAATTCAATCTCAAATGAGACTGTGTTGTGATCACTGTTTCCCAAAGGTTGCCCTATTTCAACATTTGATACAATATCAATTGTTTGTTCTCATTTATCCAGTTTATTTCAGGGTAATTAAAATCTCCCATTATTAGAACTTGCCCGTGCTTAGCTGCATTTCCAATCTGTAACAATAATTGTATTTCCTCACTTTCAGCTATATTTGGGGGTTTATAGCATACTCCTACTAATATTCTTTTGGAATTTGCTGCTCCGCTATTTAACTCTACCCACAAACATTCAACTTTATCACTCGGTCCACCATAAATATCTTCTCTGACTATAGCCTTAAATTCAGGCTTAACATACAGACAAATCCCTCCTCCTCGTTTACCATTGCCTCTATCTTTCCTAAATAGGTTATAACCATCCAGATTAACAGCCCAGTCTTGAGATTCTTTCCACCACGTTTCGGTAATGCCTATTAAATCCCATTTTTCATTAATTGCTAATAATTCTAACTCTCCCATTTTTCCTGGCAAGCTTCTGGCATTAGCAAGCATACACCTTATGTTATGAGTCTGTAGTTCTGAAGTGCCTGCCACTGAACTTGAATTATACTCCATATGGACTATACTACCCCTCCCCCCATCTCCTCCCCTATGAGTTGTTAATTCATCCCTTATACCCTCTACACTTTCTACCCCATTACTTATATCTAGTCCCTCCCCCCCACCTACTAGTTTAAAAACTCCTCCAGCCTTTCTACCATCCTATCCCCTAGTACAAAAGCTCCCTCATCATTAAGGTGCAATCCATCCCTACTGTAGAGATTGTACCGAAGTGAGAAGTCAGCCCAGTGCTCTAAAAAGCCAAACCCCTCCTTAGTGCACCACATCTTTAGCCACGCATTAACCTCCCTAATCTCCTTCTGCCTCCCTGGGCTAGCACGTGGCACTGGTAGTATCTCAGAAAATACTGCCTTGGAGGTCCTTGCCTTCAGCTTATTACCTAGTTCTCTAAAATCATTCTTTAGGACACTCCATCTTCCACTAACTTTGTCATTGGTACCAATATGTACCAAGACCGCCGGTTCATTTCCAGCCCCTCCCAATAATTTGTCTACCCGATCCACAACATGACGAACCCGAGCACCCGGGAGACAGCAAACTGTTCGATTGCTGGGATCTGGGTGACAAATCACCCTGTCTACCTTCCTAATAATAGAGTCCCCTACAACCAAAACCTGTCTGTTCTGCCTATTCTGCCCTCCCTCTTCTCCAGTAGAGCTGTTCGCCCGGCTGTTAGAGGGAACAGCTCTATCTGGCATTGCCATTCCTGAATGGACATCGCCAACAGTTTCACTCAATCTGGCAAATCTGTTGTTGTTTGCCAACTCAGAACTAGCCTGCCTCCTTCTGTTCCCCCTGCTTCCAGAGAGTTTTTAGTCAGTCTAAGTCTAAGTCTAGGAGTGTGTGTGTGTCCATGAAGAGGTGTCCAGAAGAGCCATCCAGAGGAGCGCCCAGCTGAGCAGAAGCCATGCCGTGGTATGACCTGAGGCCTAAACACATGGACTCTGAAGGTATTTCTGACCTTTGGTGTAATATCTAGTAATAATGTAGTATATTCATATACCGTAAGTATCTTTTTGTAAATATCGTTTTATCCCTACTGTCTATCTGTTTGTCTAAAACCCATTGTGTAACTGTATCTTGATTTATGTAAAATATCTCTTTTAATTATAAACTTATTCATATGTTCGTTTATTGATTTGTCCAAAATAACTTATTACTTGTAGAAATTATACATTAATTATTTAATTATTGGTTAATTTCTTACAAGTATAAAGGATTCTTGACTACTTTATTGAAGCTGCGTCAAGTTGTGTCTATAAAACTATGTACAATTAAATATGTAGCCCTTATAGGAATTGAGTCTAGTCAAGATAATGCCTGCTCTTTTGGGGCCACATGACACAACTAGGCCAAACTAGGGGTTATCTCTTGCCTCCAGGGGCCTGAGGGTAAATATAATTTACGCCATCTAGAGGGTTATATGTACCCAATCATGGCTATATGTCTCCATCCTGGAAGGTATTTAACTTAGGTGATTATACACAGATTATCTCTGTATTAGGAGAGAACATAAATGTCTTTCTGTCTCTCAGCATGGCTGCTTATCCACAAGTCAATTATATTGATTTTAAATGGAGCAATGTAGTACTTGATATAGTCAGGTTAAATGGAGCAGTAGGAGTTGTTATAGAAAGGGTGTAGTTATATAGATCAGTTGAAAAACATATAGAAGGTAATATATGGGGTTATGTTGAGGGTTTATCTGAAGTAATGGGAGGAGCTGTAAGGAAAGGTTGTATGGTACTATATGAACAATTATTGGCAATGTTTATATGGGTTATAGGAGTGGTTGTAGATATAGGTTATATGAAACAATAGGAGGAGTGATATGGAAAACATATATATGCAGAAAGAAGAGTCAAAGGAGGCATTTATATGTAGTATTTAAATAAATGTAATATTTGTATGGTGCAACAGGATCAGTTAATGTAAGTGGATCTATGGAACCAAATCAAGAGTTTTGTGGACATCTTATATGGTGTACTAGGAGGGGGTTGTTTTTTTGGGAGTGGCAGTTTTTGTTCTGTTGCAAATCAGTTGTACCAATAACTGTTACTTTTGGCAAATACTGCTTATTTTTCCAGTACTAATAGGTTCAAGGTTCAAGTGTTGAATATTATAGAGTAAAACATCCGCTGCAAAACAGGAGATAAGGTATCTTATAATGTTATCTTATGATCCAAAAAACAGATCTTTTTTTTATTTTTTATTTCAAGGTGTTACCTCGATCTCCCTTTTCACCCTTTGTCCAAGAATTCTTATTTATCCAGGAGAACCTGGTAGTCCTGAAAAAGAAATGTTATTCAGGCTGATCCAAATATTAAAGCAAAATGTAAAACATCCTAATCCTAAATATCATAACTTTAAAGTAAATATTGGTTTAACTGTGTTTAAAGGATATCGCAGAAGTTCCAAATATGACATGGTTTGAAACTATAGGTCTGGAATTAGCAACCTTTCCAAAGTCGGTGTCAAAATGCAATTTGTTTACACTTGTTCAGTCTATGGTATGACTCTAACGCACTATATTGTTTAGAAGGTTTTTTTTTTATATGTTACATGGAAACTATGAAATCAGGTATTGTATACATTAAATTGGCAATAAACAGAATACCTAAAAAAAACTTGGCAAAGTTTGAAATATGACATTAGGTAATGTATGAAATGCTTACTGATTAGCACTTATCATACACACTCCATACAGGGCCTAAATATTTCACACTTGATGTTTTTTTGGTTTGTTATTGAATTCAAGATATAGAGATATACAAGGGCTGTAGACAAAATGTCTATAGTTGTTTTTAAACTGGGGACAACAATGAGACATGAAGGTAAAATGTCTGAGCCAAGATCTTAAACGTGCATCCTCGTGCTACTAGCCCAAGTTGCAGACTAATGCTCCACCCGGGCTTACCTGTAATGCAAGAGGTGAGGGATACAAGTTCAAAGCAGGGGACCAATATCCCTCTAAGCACACACACTTGACCCAAAGGATGGGTCCTACCTATAGCTCCAAATACTTTGTAAATGATTTGGGACTGAGCAATACGTTAATACATTAGTGAATTTTGCTTGCTACCTATACATCACTACCATTATACTGAAAAAAAATATTTTCAGTTGTCATTTAACATAATTTGTGTAAACAAATTAGATCTTCTAATTTCAACCTGAACAATCACAGGGTAAGGTTTACACCTTTTTCTATACCCAAATCCCACTTCTCGTCCTGTAGTCCCAGTAGTTCTTGATCTCATTTTGGTCCTGCAGGTCCTGATACACGTTGTGGACTCTGACGTCCCTGAGATCCTAAAAAATAGGAGCTTTCATGTATATAATTGTAAAATTAATCTGTACACATTAAGGATTTGTTTACACCCCATTCTTAAGCATAAGGCTAGTCTCTGTATAGACATTTCTTTGTTTCATACCCATTTTTGATTACATACTCATCATGATAAAAAAATAATGTTTAATGAAAGTGGTCTAATATACCAGACACATCAAACTAATAAAACAAACATTTATCACAATATTTTTAACTACCAAATGCCCCACGTGGCTCCTCTTTCTCATTAATACAAAGCAATCCATCCTTTGCTGGAGAACCAGTGATATAGACAGAGCAGCAATCTTGAAGTATCTGCGTTACTACCAATGGCACACCCAGCAAAACAGACTGTAGGCCATCTTTAGGGGAAGAAGAAAATTAATCAAGAATTAATTTAAACAGATGAAGTAAAGGTCCCAACAGCGACACAACTAACGCCAGTGCAGCTAAAACGACAACATTTAAAATTATTTTAAAAACTGATAAAAGTAGCATTGATGAGAAAAAGAAAAAACTTTTACAATCTCTCTTCTTGATTTTGATTTCTCTGTATAATGGTACAGAACAGTATTATGAGTTCAGTCAGTGTTTTTTTTTTCCATTCCTGTATTTTAATTTGTTTTAAACTTCTAACACTTGTTTTTTAATCCCTATTTCCATATAGCTTAGAAAGAAGAGAATGTGTTTATACAGACAGTGCACTATATTGTAGATATAATTATCACAGAAAATGCAGACCAGACTTGGCATGAATAAAACATGGACACAGATGAAATGAATAGTATAATCTTTGTCAAAACAGTTTGACACATAATGAAACCACAAGAATTATTGGACACAGGAAGTCTACATATACATACTCCAAACAAAGAAGGGACTTTTATTGTACGTATCATTGTAATGCACTAAAAACATTTATAATTTAATCTGATTTAGAAAAGCAGTATTTAATATTATACTTACATTTAAACAAACTCTTCTAAACCTCCAGTTGGGGGTGGGAGTAAGTCTGATCAGGAGGCAGTCCTAAATGGACAGATCCAAACTCATTTTATCATGGATATTTTACCAATTCAAATACACAGGATAAAGTGTGTGGGCACCAATCGTTCATATAAACATACTGTTATCACTGACTTATGGGGCCGCTGAAGCTCACCAGCAAAGGTCTGTATGGCCCAAGATCTAACTGTCACCACCACACTGACATGGACTATTTTGTTCTATCATGTACTATTTTGTTATGGACATAATAACCTGTATAATGTTAGGCCTTAGGCTGATCTGGTAGCCCTGATTCTCAAGGAGCATGGCCTGTGAATATTCAGGCCTAATAAGTATTGTTTATACAATGCTTAGTGTTCAGGTTGTGGTTAGTACATGACACTGTTATGCCAAGTCCTTGCTCAAAGTACCATTTAACAAGTAATGCTATAATGTTTAGAATAGTGTTTTGATGTAATAAGGTGATCACGGGTCATTGTATACAGTAAATAATGTATTTGTGCTAGAAGTAGACCCTAGTGTATGCTTATATTATATAAAGTTAATTAAGTCATGTATGGGACAAAGGGTTACGTTTCTACAGGAATCTATGGATATACAACTACTGTGAGCATGTATCCTCCCTTGTGTCAGATGGTCATAAAGGGGGATGTTAGTTTATGGCCTCTGTGAAATCAGAGCTAGAAACAGAGGGATGAGGGTTGGTAACTTTGGTGATGTGGTGTGGGGAAATTCTTTTGGTGTTTGTAAGTTTTTCTGTACAAGCCAGAATGCTAGAAAGCAGGAATTACTCCACTGCTAGGAACAGAACAGACCCCGAGGTCAACACCTGTTATCCACCTTCCTCTTTCTGTCTCTCTCCCTTCTCTTGGCACAGGACCTGGGATACACAAGTGATATCACACAGACACAAGGTAGGTTTTATCATGTGTGTCTCAATTTTATTGCTATTAAGGGGGAGTTTATATAGGAGTAAGCCATCAGTTCAATATAATGCTAAATGTAGTTACAGAATGTTTTTCACTACATACGTTGCATGGTTGCACAGTTAGGCAAAAGGGAATCTAAAAGGATCCTGTACAGACATAAAATAAGGAAGTAAAAGCAATTACTGGAAAAAAACATTGCATAGGCCTTCCTGAAAACGTATTGTAAACATCTTCAGTGTCACGTACTTAAAAACACAAAAAACAAAACAAATAAAACTGTGAGTTTAAGATATTTCTGCATTAAAGCCCCCTAAATACCCTAACACAGAATAAATGGTCAATCTGAGTTGGACATTCTAACAAAAAGGAATGCCTTTCTGTGTTTGCTTTGTACTACTCAATGGCACTTGTGCTCTTATGTCCTAAAAAAGGGGATCTGATTGTTACATAGTTAGATAGTTACATAGTAATTTAGGTTGAAACAAGACTTTAGTCCATCAAGTTCAACCTTTTTAGATCTCCTCTGCTCTGCAATACGCAGATTTATTGTTAATTGATCCAGAGGAAGGCAAACAGAAAAAAAAAACCAGTGAAACCTTGCCAATTGTCTCAACAGGGAAAAAACATACAGTATAAAATTCCTTCCTGACCCCAGATACTGGCGATCAGATTCATCCCTGGATCAATACTCCCTCCCTATATTTATCCAGGATAGCCCTTAATGCCCTTTTTATTTAAAAATATATCCAATCCTTTTTTAAAGTTATCTATCAAATCCACTGTCACCACCTTCTTTGGTAGAGAATTCCACAGATTAACTACCCATTTTCTTTCTTTAAGGTGAAATTGTTTTACTTCTAATCTCAAAGGATGTCCCCTTGTCAGTTGAAAACCTTTCGGCACAAAAAGTTCCCTTGACAAAGCCTTGTATTGGACCTGGATATATTTATATAAGGTAATCATATCCCCACTTAGACACTTTTATTCTAGAGTAAATACGTTTAATTTTGTTAGTCTTTCTTCATAACTTAGCCCCTCCATTCCCTTTATTAGCTTTGTTGCCCTTCTCTGTACATTTTCCAGCTCTAAAATGTCATTTTTATAAAGTGGTGCCCAAAATTGTACTCCATATTCCAAATGAGGGAGTACTAGGAATTTGTATAGTTGGAGAATTATATTTGCTTCTATACCCTTCTTAATACATGCTAATATTTTACTTGCCTTTGCAGATGCTGCTTGGCATTGAGCACTGTTACTTAGGCGGTTGTCCGCAAGTACTCCCAAATCCCTTTCAATATCCGATACCCCTACATCTGCTCCATTAAGATTATAAATTGCAAGGCTATTTTTCCTTCCCAGATGCATAACTTTACATTTATTTGTATTAAATCTCATCTGCCACCTAGATGCCCATTCCTCTAATTTATGCAAATCCCTTTGAAAGGAATGTACTTTACTTTCTTGTTTAATTACCTTGCACAACTTTGTTTCATCAGCAAAAATTGAGACACCACACTCCAATCCCACTTCCAAGTCATTAATAAATATGTTAAAAAGGAGGGGACCATACTGAGCCATGAGGAACCCCACTTACCACATTAGTCCAATCAGAGTATGTTGCATTTACAACAAACCTTTGCTTCCTGTCTTTTAGCCAGCTCTCATTCCATAAGCAAATATTTATGGCAATTCCTGTATCCCTTAGTTTGCTCAATAGTCTCCCATGTGGCACTGTATCAAAAGCCTTTGCAAGATCCAAATAGACTACATACACTGAGTTGCCTTGATCCAAGTTCCTACTAACCTCCTCATAGAAACTAATTAGGTTTGTTTGACATGACCTACCCTTCCATGTTAAATCCATGTTGGCTCCTACTTATAATCCTGATTGAATAGACATATTCCTGTATATTATCCCTTATTAACCCTTCTAAAAGCTTTCCCACTACCGAAGTGAGACTCACTGGTCTATAATTCCCCGGATTTGCTCTCGCTCCCTTCTTAAATATAGGTATCACCTCTGTTTTTCTCCGGTCATCTAATAGAGACCCTGTGTTGAGTGAATCCTGAAAAATTAGATATAATGGTTTTGCTATTACAGAGCCCAGTTCCCTCAGTATCCTTGGATGTATTCCATCAGGACCTGGGCCTTTATTAACATTTATTTTTTCCAACCTCTTTTGGATTTTTTCCTGCAACTAACTTTTCATTTTCGATTTTAGCCAGTCTAATAGCCCTTTGGCAAGCCTTGTTGATTTCCTTGTACTTGCGTAAAGCAGTCTCTGTCCCCTCTTGTTTGTATAATTTAAATGCTTGCTTTTCACTCCTCATTTTCATATTTAATTCATTGCTAAGCCACATGGGTTGTGATTTAATCCTTCAACTTTTATTTCCACATGGTATATGGGGATAAGTATGTTTATTTAGTAAGGATTTGAACGTTGTCCATTTATGTTCAGTATTTGTACCTGTCAGTTGTCTGTCCCAGTCTATAAGTTGTATCACTGCTCTTAGACCATTAAAATTGTCCTTTTAAAATTAAGAGTTTTCGTTAGCCCCTTACAGTTATGTTTTTTTTTATTCAATCTCAAATGAGAGTTGTGATCACTGTTTCCCAAGGATTGCCCTATTTCCACATTTTTTACTATATCAATATTATTTGTGATAACTAAATACATGATAGCCTCATTTATAGTAGATTTTTCTATAACCTGTGCCAGATAATGATCTCTGAGTGTACTCAAGAACCTGCTCCAGCTGAACTGTTGGTCTCATTTATCCAGTTTATTTCAGGGTAATTAAAATCTTCCATTATTAGAACTTGACCATGCTTAGCTGCATTTCCAATCTGTAACAATAATTGCATTTCCTCACTTTCAATTATATTTTGGGGTTTATAGCATACTCCTACTAATATTCTTTTAGAATTTGCTCCTCCGCATTTTTAACTCTACCCACAAACATTCAACATTACCGCTAGTTGCACCATAAATATATTTTCGCACTATAGGCTTAAATTCAGGCTTAACATACAGACAAATCCCTCCTCCTCTTTTAACATTGCCTCTATCTTTCCTAAATAGGTTATAACCATCCAGATTAACAGTCCAGTCATGTGATTCATCTCACCACGTTTCAGTGATGCCTATTAAATCCCATTTTCATTAACTGCTAATAATTCTAACTCTCCTATTTTTCCTGGCAAGCTTCTGGCATTAGCAAGCATACACCTTATGTTATGAGTCTGTAGTTCTGAAGTGCCTGCCACTGTTCTTGAGTTACTTAGCAATATCTCCCTAATGACTTTACTAACCCTCCCCCCATCTCCCCCCCATGACTATTTAATACGTTCCTTACCCCTTCCACACTTACTACCTCATTACTTCTATCTCATCCCTATCCCCACGTACTAGTTTAAAAACTCCCCCAGCCATTCTACATCCTATCCCCTAGCACAAAAGCTCCCTCATCATTAAGATGCAATCCATCCCTGCTATAGAGATTGTACCCAAGTGAGAAGTCAGCCCAGTGCTCTAAAAACCCAAACACCTCCTTAATGCACCACATTTTTAGCCAGAAAATGTATAAAGCACTACAATGTTCTCCCCCTTTGCACTCCCTCCTTATATTTAAACTCCAAAACTTATACTAGAACTGCCCTTATGCTTGAAGTGTTCGCACCTTCAACTCCCTCTCTCACCTGCCCACTACTCACTGCACAAGTATACAACACACTTACTGTTCCGGAGATATCACAGAACAGATGAAAGCAGACCACAAAAAGTCACATACTGATATAGCTTTACACAAGCAAACCACACCCTCTCTCAGCTGCCACTAATAACTGCACAAATACACAACACACTTACTGTTCAGGAGAAATCACAGAACAGATGAAAGCAGACCACAAAAAGTCACACACTGATATGCCTTTACACAGGCAATACCACACCCCCTCTCAGCTGCCACTAATCACTGCACAAGT
This sequence comes from Discoglossus pictus, assembly GCA_027410445.1. NCBI lineage: Eukaryota > Metazoa > Chordata > Amphibia > Anura > Alytidae > Discoglossus > Discoglossus pictus. Next base: position 248,774,809 of record CM050163.1, read on the forward strand.
ACACAACACACTTACTGTTCAGGGGAAATCACAGAACAAATGCAAGCACAAAAAAAGTCACACACTGATATACCTTTACACAGGCAAGATCAATTCCACTCATATAGTGTGATTAAGAAACTTTTTAAATAGTATGACACATCTCTGAAATGATCAGTGTATGGTCATACTCAAAAAATCTGAGGAGGAGAAAATTGAAGCACAATCTGTATGTGCAGTGTCATATACTGCTTTTGTTGTACTTCACTAACTTACTTGATTTTCATATACAAACAGTGCAAACAATGCTGTATCTTTCATGAGAAATCAGTTTTCATGACCAATCACATATAATAGTTGCCAAACTACGAGACATTGTCACGCTTTGCGCAGTGTGTACAACTTAGGCGATGAGTGCCAAAGGAGCTCATCGCGTGCAAGCCTTGTGTAGCGAGACAAACCATTAACTCGCAGCACATAGGCGATGAGCACCTCGTGAAGCGAGGCGAGCAGTGAAGGCAATGAAACACGTGGGATCACCAAACACAATTTGCACAATACAGAGAGTATCCTACATATGAGCCCTAATGTCATCTTGCATCTACACTCTCTCTTCCCCCCAATCAAGTAATATGAGGCACAAATTTGAATATTAGAGCAGCACAAGCGTTTCTTATTAACTCATTTACTCAGGATGGAGGGAGGCGCACAATATATGGCAAGGTAATGTGGACCACACAAAAATCTCCTTCCTTTTAGGGTGACAGAGTCTCTTTAAGGGATGGTCAGCATATACATCTGATCTGTGTTATTATTATTATTGTTGATCTGTAACACGCCAACATATTCCGTAGCGCTATACATAAGTTGTGATAAAGACAAAACAATATTAACACAAAGATGGAGGGCCCTGTCTTTCAGCTTAGAATCCAGTGTCCATAGTGCTTTCCCCAAAGTACCGGGCAATATTGAAAAGACTTACAGTCTAAAGGTTTTGGGTGTGCTATTGCGCAGTGTGTACAACTTAGGCGATGAGTGCCAAAGGAGCTCATCGCGTGCAAGCCTTGTGTAGCGAGACAAACCATTAACTCGCAGCACATAGGCGATGAGCACCTCGTGAAGCGAGGCGAGCAGTGAAGGCAATGAAACACGTGGAATCACCAAACACAATTTGCACAATACAGAGAGTATCCTACATATGAGCCCTAATGTCATCTTGCATCTACACTCTCTCTTCCCCCCAATCAAGTAATATGAGGCACAAATTTGAATATTAGAGCAGCACAAGCGTTTCTTATTAACTCATTTACTCAGGATGGAGGGAGGCGCACAATATATGGCAAGGTAATGTGGACCACACAAAAATCTCCTTCCTTTTAGGGTGACAGAGTCTCTTTAAGGGATGGTCAGCATATACATCTGATCTGTGTTATTATTATTATTGTTTATCTGTAACACGCCAACATATTCCGTAGCGCTATACATAAGTTGTGATAAAGACAAAACAATATTAACACAAAGATGGAGGGCCCTGTCTTTCAGCTTAGAATCCAGTGTCCATAGTGCTTTCCCCAAAGTACCGGGCAATATTGAAAAGACTTACAGTCTAAAGGTTTTGGGTGTGCTATAAGAGGGGGAGAAATACAGTGTGCATGTTAAGGAGGGAGGTTATAGGCTTCTTTAAACAGGTGTGTTTTTAGTGATGTTTTGAGGGATTTGAAGCAGGAAAATAGTCTAGTGGAGCGAGGCAAGGAGTTCCAGAGAATAGGGGCAGTGCGAGAAACGTCCTGAAGGTGAGAATGACAGGAGGTGATTAAAGAGGAGGAAAAGAAGAAGGTAATTAGCAGAGCGAAGAGGGCGCGTGGGAGAATATTTGGAGATGAGAGCAGAGATATAAGGGGTGCAGTGTTGTTGAGGGCTTTGTAAGCTAGGGTCATGATTTAAAATGTTATTCTGGAGGGTACGATAGGCCAGTTAAGTGATTGAGAGAGAGGTGCTGGAGACATGGGGCGTTTAGTATGGTAGATGAGTCTAGCGGAGGCATTCAATATGGATTGAAGGGTGGATAGACGGGTGGTGGGTAGGCCAGCCAGAAGTGAGTTTCAGTAGTTAAGATGGGATATGGTGAGGGAATGTATTAGAATCTTAGCTGTGTCTTGTGTAAGGTTGTGATGTACTTTGGAAATGTTTTTTTAAACTGAAAACACAAGATTTTGTTAGTGACTGTATGTGAGGGATGAAAGAGAGGGCAAGGTCCAATAGAACCCCAAGACAACTGGCTCGGGAGGTGGGAGTGATGATGGCATTGTTGACAGTGAGAGAGATGTGAGGAATTGATTCTGTAGTAGATGGTGGGAAGATTAAGAGTTCAGTCTTAGACATGTTGAGTTTGAGATGGTAGGTGGACATTCAGGAGGATATGCTTGAGAGGCAGTTGGAAACACATGGTAGAAGAGAGGGCAATCAATCAGGTGCTGAGAGGTAGATTTGAGTGTCATCTGCATAGAGATGATACTGAAGTCCAAAAGATTTTATTAGGGTGCCAAGTGAGGATGTATAGATGGAGAATAGGAGGGGGCCTAGGACTGAACCTTGGGGTACACCAACAGAGAGAGATGTTTTACTATTTATGATGTATGACCAATAATATGTTCTGATGATATATAGTGTACAGGATTGAGTATGTGACAGTATGATAAATATTGCTGATAATCACCTTGCATGGTCTGGTACTGCTCAATGTCCTCCAGCTCCAGTATTCCAACCACCTTCGTTGGTGCAATTTGGTCCCATTGGTTATACTGAATATGAGCGCTGATCATATCTATGTTTCCGGCTCCGATGTCTTTGACGAGCACCCCAAAGGTATTGGCCTGCTCAGCGATCTCTCTCCACATACAAGCTCCCTGCCCAGGCCTAATATCCCTGCCATCATGCAAAATTTGGGAGTGGCAGGTAGGAGGATGATGCTCCTATTATAATTGGTGGACCTATGTTTGCTTCCTTGCTGCACCTGGGGATCAGGCTCTACCTGCTCTTCTCCTGAGGTCTGGCCCTGCCCAGTCCTCAATCCACCACTGGGTTCAGGTCCTACCCATGCTGTCCCTGCATCCTTTGGTTCCTGGCACTGGGGCATCCTTGCTTACAAATCTCATTCACTACTCCCACTTCTCCTCATCTCTTGCAGCACCTCTCCCTATCTCCCCTAATTTCTATTACTCCTCTGCCTTTCTCAGCTCCTCTCCCTCTCTCCCCTCCTCTCTCAGCTCTACTTATTTCGCTTCTCGCTGGGGCTTCTTCTATTCTCTCCTCCTCCCATCATCTCCTCCTCCTCACTCATCCGTTTAGCCCCCTGATCAATAAATATATGAAAAGAAAAAAACTGTTATTTATGTCTATTTGCTTAAAAAAATGTGTGTGTGTTATATTTAGTTTTATCTGTTATCAAATGGTGTAAGGTGAAGATATAGAGTGGGGATTAAGGGTTAATGTGAATAATATGTACTATAAGTGTAATGTGAATATATGTAAAATAAGTGCTACCTACTAATCTAATGTCTTTTTCTTATTCTCCATTTCAAGCGAAAAACCCACCACGCTTTACATCCGTGTGTTAACTCAGAAAGTATGTCACTGTCAGCATTTGAGCAGAAAACATGGAGCTTTATATGCAAAATGTTAATATGATGTGTTGCTGTATTAGTGTGATTATGGCTAATGAGGGGCACCAAAACATGTAAAACATGCATACTGGTTATGTGTCCGATACATCAACTAACCAACCCCCTACATGTGGTCGCAAGCAAATTTTCAAATGAAAGAGAGATCGGTTTGAAAGATCTTGGAATCTTACGTTTTCATTACGTCCTTTAATTTGGCATGGTTACCTAGATACCAAAAGAACGTGACTAATTGTGACCTCAGGGGGCAACCCTTTATTTTTTTTTCTGCAACAGTTAGTTCTACCGCTCACATTAATTTCTTGATCAAAATTCTGCAACTCATCCTCAGAGACCTTAGGTAGATTGGTCTTATGTAAAACTCTTTTTATTCGCTGCTTAGTGGGTTTTACAAAATTACTCCCTTCTTCCAGATTATACAAAGTGTTATAATATTTTAAAAATATCTCTCCAATATCTTTTGGTTTAGAGTAATAACCAAGCTATTGATGCATTTCTGTGCTGATTGCCTTTGTAACTTATTTACGAGGATTTCCCCTGGTCTGTTGCTTAAATGATTTCCTTTGGAATTTACAGATAAGATTATCTGTCTGCATTTGTAAAATTGTATTCATCTGAGCCTGAAGGTGGGAAATGTAATTTCTATTTGTTGAATATATAATTATCTCAATGGTTTTTCTCTCCCAAGCAATTAGCACTCTCCTAATGTAAGCCTTATTGACATTCCATAGTGTTACCTTACATTTAACAGAACATAAATTTAAGTAAAAAAAAAACAATTTTCCCTTTCAATTTCCCTATCCTTACCGATGATTTCCATAAGGAAGCATGTGGAAGAGTACTAGAATACTCTTCCACATCTCTCAATTCAACTTTACCATTGCATGATCAGATCAACTTATTTCTGCTATATTTATTTTCTCAATTCTCTTCAGAATTCCTTTCTCTACTAGGAGATAGTAATTGTGACGAAGTGCCCTTCGCCACTTTGTCTTGGAGAGGACTGTTTGCCAGCCTCCTGCCTTTTGACTATGGACCGGCATTTAAATACTTTATTTTCCTATGCAGAAAGACTTTGGTTCCATGGCAATTGAACTGTAGTATGTATGTGGTCTGAGCGCCATTCAGTAATAATGTGTGCTCAGACCTAAGCTATCTGCAGATATGTTCTGGGTTATAAAATGTTGATATTATATCTGTAAAAATATTGTATTGTGTGGTATACAGTCAAATATCTTTGGTCTCATACACTTGGTCAGGAGTTGCCCATCTGCCTATTAATAGTATCTGCTAAACCACACAAGAGATAGCAGAACAAAAGGGTTTTAGCAGACAAGATGGCACCATGAACAATGGGGGTAGGGACTCTTGAATAATGAGATGACCTGGGGTTTCCCCATACTCCCAGCAGGGGAATAAGTGAGCTTAGAGATGTTACTCTCTCCACCGCCAGAGGTAGAATGAGCAGTTAGCCACGCCTAGTGGGCGGCTCCTGGGGGAGGAGACTCCTGGCTCCCACACCTTAACCCTGTCTGATTGGCCAGAGGTAATTAGGGGTTGACCAAAGGTAGTCACTGTCCCTACTGTGTATGTGAAGTGTTTAAAAATGTATTTTGTAATTAATAAAAGAGAGTACTACTTGACCCTTCAAAACGTAGCCTCGTCTCGTTCTTGGAGGGGATCGCTATATCATACTGGGGATTGCTATGCGCTGCATACTCCCTGGGAGCTTTAAGCTACGGCGGTTGTGGAGTCTGTGGTGGTAGGGTGTCCGGTGCGGTGCTTGTAGGCCTCGACGCAAACTAGGACCTGTCCATCAACGGAGGTACCCAGTCGGGGTGCCAGGAGAGTCGTTACAGTAATCTAGTTCCCTCTGATGTATTCTTATATAGCCATCTGGAGAAAGTATGGATAGCTTAATAAGTTCAACATCAGGGTTTGCCTTCATTGAGGACTCCCTATCTAGCTTTGAGTCCAATACCATATTGGAGTCTCCACAAAAAATTACAACTCTGTGTTTTATCCTAAATAAATATTCCAAGAGCTTACCCCAAAATTAGCAATTTTGTACTTTATATATTAACTATAGTGTATTTTATATTACTTAAGCTTCCCAACCATATCATATTTGTTCCATCCTAATTAATCTCCTTAAAAAATTAAATCACTTGAATCATTTTATTAGCAAGATTGAGATACCTCTAGATATAATTTTAAAAATTAAGCTTATGGGGCGGAGCTAACCACTGAACTGGGCAGACAGACTCTGCTTGATCTCCTGTGCATTCATTCAATTTAATTAAATTTAACCACTAAAACTTGGATTTAAAATGAATAAAAAAATACGACAGAACTAGCAACACTCCTGACCACACTAGAGAGCTGAGCCTGGTGGCTGTGTGCTACGTGGGTGTCAGGGACCCCATCTAGGATCAATGGATCCAGATTGGCTATTACATCACCTGGTTTACTCTGGCCTCTGAGTACTGTGGCTGCGGACCTTTTCGGACCTTGTGGAGTCAGTGAAAATTCTTGGCTATGGATCTGCCTTCAAACATGCCCAAGTGCACAGGAGTGTGGATTACTGTTACCACTGTTACCACGTGACCAAGGAGCTTCCGGAGCCCAGTGGGAAACTACTACTCAGAGACTACCACTGTCCCATCTCTACCTAACCAGATAAATACCTTTAAATGGGGAAGAAACTAGTCCACTTCTCAAAACTATCTCAAGGGACAAATAAAGCTGCTAGAGGGAGCAATAGGGGCTGTATGGCCGGAATCTCCTAGAAATCCAGACTGAGTTGCTTAAATGCTTGGGGAATTAGCAGCTGCGCCACAACATAAGCTAGGTGTGGTCCGGCCTTTCCCCTGCCAGAGACCCTATTTATAAGCAAAAAGAAATTAGACCACAAGCCTACAAAGTTAAACAAACTTAATTAACCAAGAAATCTGAACTGTAACAGTCCAAGAATTCTTCAATTACAAACATATACCTTTATTCAGACTAAAACATTGCAGATCTTTTCTTTTTACAATATTCAAGACCTTCTTATCCCTGGTAATATCCCCCAAAACAGTGGGTAAAACATAGAAAAATCTGGCAGCCAAAAAAATTATTGAACATTTTAAGACTAAAGCCACTGGCTCCCAGCCTTCTCATAGCCCTCCTTTGGGCTCTTCGGTGGACTCTGATCAAGAAACAGATCTGGGTACAACAGAATCCATGATAACCCAATCAGATCTCTTATTTGAAAAATTTAAAAAGTTACTTTAGTCTGAACTATCTTCAGCGGTACAAGAGATCAAGAAAGATATTCATGACGTACACTTAGGAATCCCTAAGATGATCAAATCATAGATACGCAAACCAAAGACAAAGCAGATATATAAACACACAACATTTGGAAAGTGGGGAAGAAAAACTTGAAGGTTTTGAAAATAGATTCTGCAGTAATAACATTAGTATCAGGCAGGCCCTAAAACTGATTATCAACGTCAATTTTCTTTGTATATTGCTCCTATGATGCTAGCTAAACGTAGAGCAATAAAACCCATCTTATCTATCCTGCTTACTCAACATAACATCAATTATAAATGGGGTATCCCTTTTTCCCTTACCATCCAGCAAAATGTCTGATCTTATCCTATTCACACTTTGGTAGAAGGTATTGAACTTTTGTGAAAATTCAATTTAATTTTGGATACTGACCTACGGGAATATACCAGATCAGATCCTGATATCAGACCTACAAGACATGACAAGACAAGTCATCTGAAGTACAGAAAGAAAAATGCCAGAGAAGGACAACAACTATCTAGGTGTTGGATCTCCTCCTCCCAGGCCCTCAGAGGGTCAGGCAGCTGTTACATAGGATCCTCCCAAGTTTTACCTTCACCTTCTTTGCCTGATTGAAATGTAATCCTTTCTTGGATCATTATCTAATGAAACCAGGCGTCTGTTTGTGGGCTACAAACGGGTTACGGCCTTGAAATTCTTGTGGTTGTTAAAACTGGAACTTACAGCCCATCGAAGCCTTTGATCTTTCATGTCCGCAAGACTTACGATCACTAATATCGCAAATCACTATTCAATTGCTACAATTCCCCATGCCCGCAAATGTTTTCACACCTGTAAACGCCAAATGTAGGAGAAAATTCTACGAGTACCAGATAGGACTCGCAAGGGGGTTTAACCCCTGTCTGTAGCACTGTAAATGCAAATAAAAAATCAATACTGCACTGTAAATGACGGGGAAAACGATGAAAGCCATTACAATTTATTGCACAACAGTCTCAAGCTCATAAATCGGCAATACATTGGCAATCCAAATAAAAAAAATTTATGTGTCATTTCGGGGTTATATCGATCTTAGGAATCAATAAGTTAATACATATGAGGCCACCCACATGGACTAGAACAGTATTGGCATTCATTTGGAGTATTTTGTATTTTGCGGTTTTATGAGTCCGATCGCATATCGGACACCCAAAAGCTAATTGATTGACATGTAACCTCCATGTTTTACTGACCTAATGATGATGGTTTCATTTTCAATTGGCTGTTTCTAAATGGGTAGTTACGGCCTTGCTTAATTGGTCATGGTCCCGTCCTGAAATTCTACATACGATTGAATGGTTTACGGTTTCGGTTTTCGGCCTCTAACTTGCGCGTTTGTTCAATTGAATAGCACAGGAATTGTAGCAGAGTTCAAGCAGGCATCAAGCCTGCTGACACACAGCCTGTATACTGTGAGATGAATCTCACGAAGCTTCTAATTAAATCGAGCTCCAAGTCTTTAAGATGTGTTCTCTTCTTGACTTCTGAGATGAGTCACCTTTACCATCTACTACCTGTTCCAGGACTATTTAAATAATCTTTAAGATATACAATGAAGCACTTAGATATGGACTTATGAATAATATAGACAATTTACCAGTCTATATTCAGACAACTCAGCCTATTTAAAGTTAATTTTCACATATTGATATATTCAGATGATTTACTTAGTTAAGAAATCTACCCCCCATAGGGACTAAGTGAATGACAGGTTGCTACACTCTCCTACCTATTTATTTTGTAGACTATGTCTGGCAATAACAGACTGGTCAATACTTTTATATTTCAGATTTTGATTTTATGTATGCTGTTTTTATTCTTCTCCTCCTTCTGAAAATATCTACAGACGAACCTACCCTCTGCCTCCTGGGGCCGATCAGAGACGACATCCAACTTCTTCAACGGGAACCTTTCCCTTCCCAAAGCCTCCTCCAGGGTATGTCTTTCGTTATCATATTCCCCTTATAAGTACACATTTATTACACATAATGTCAAAGGTTTTAACTCCACTTTTAAAAGATGAAAAGTTATTATTTTATATAAATCATATCACACCCTTCTGTGTTTTTTATCCAAGAAACACAGCCTCCTAAAAATAAAATTACAAAATGTATACATAAGACTTATCCCAACTTTTACACAGCTAGCTAGGACTCAAAGAAATGCTGTAGGAGCTATCTTTATATTTAGAGACTTTCCATTTACCCTAGATCTAGACGATTGGACATGAGACACTAAATCTCCTCACAAAACAAATAAACGACTATTACAGAATTTAAAAAAAAATTGATTTAGGTAGGATAATAATTAGGGGAGCTCACAATGTGACTCTAGATCCTGGCCTTGACCGCTCCTCTCCCACCATAGATACAAGCAATTCAGGCAAAACTAAACAAATCATATCTCTTTTAGCCAAACTACATCTTATAGATTTCTGGAGATCTTCCCATCCTCAAGAAAGAGAATATACATTTTTTAAACACTTATTCCAGGATAGATACTTTCTTAATATATACAGTACCTTTTTACTAGATTATACAAGATCCACAGAAATCTATCCCTGCCCTTGGTCAGATCACTCCCTGGTCAGAGGTTCTTTAGATCCCACCTCTTACCCCAGACTCCCCAAATCCTGGAGCTACAATTAATCACGTCTGGTAGACCCTCATTTTCCAGAATAAGTAGCAAAAGATATTAAAATATACTTTAACACCAACAATACCCCAGAGTCCAACGTAGGATGGGTTTGGGTAGGGCATGAAGTATTTATTAAAGGCACTATCATTAAACTAGACTCTAAACATAAAAGGAAACAACTTCTTAGACAAAAAGAGCTACAAGTGGATTTAACTTAACTGGAAAAAACGAATCAAAATAAACCGGAAGCTCAAATAGGACAAAATATTGATAAAATAAGAACTAAACTTGATGTTATCCTCTCTAAATATACAGAAGTGGCCATATGATTACCGCAATACAAATACTTTAGGAAAGCGAAAGCGAATACACTTGACTCCCTTTTGGCTCATAGACTTTGATACAATATATCTCAATCTAACATTTTCCAAATAAGAACTAATTAAGTCTCCTTAACTAATAGCCCTAACAAAATTCCACAAATATCCCATAAACTATATGCCTTTGTTGCTCCTTGTACTCTTCCGAAAATCGTGCTTAAGGAACTTTCCACCCCATTTCTTCACGCCCAGAGCTTTACTGGACTATTTTGCACTTTGTATTGGCCCTGAGATTTGGGAACTTCCCTAGGTTAAAATATGATTATAATATTGTATGTATTTTGGTTTATGAGTATACAAGGTTTTCTATGGTTTACAATCCCAGCGTGCCTGTGCCTCTTGTATTCATAACAGACCCTAGAGTAAGTGCCTAGGCCTGAGATGACAAGTTCCTGTCCTACACAACCCAGTGGGACATATATTGTTTATATTGTGTATGATTGGATATAAATTGTGTTTCATGTTACAGGTATTATTAAAAATAACATATTGTTTATCCTGTAAGTGATTAAGCTGTTAGAAGTAAACCCTAAGTTCTGGGGAAATGTACAGAAAAGGTGCCACAAGTTAGTGCAATGCAGACTAAACCCTGTGCTAATAAATTCATACAAGGGGAATTTGCTCATTGCGCTTTTACGCACGCACAAACAGGGGCACTGGGATGCACCCCAGTAAGGGCTATAATAAAAACTATAAGATGCTTTGCAGATGGGCAGCTCTGCAGAATATTGCAGCTATCACATAGCTCCCATCTGCCATGCCCAGCCAGCTGGCTTATCCTTCAGTTAAGTGCTAAGTCAACACTCTTGAGATAGTGACCCTGGCTATTAGAGAGCAGATGGTGCTTTCATGCACATACATCTGAAATGCTCTGTTTGACATGTAGCCATGATTCCTAAGGCAACTAAGATTGCACATTGTCCTGATCTAGGAATCTTAATTTACATGTAGGTTTGGGCCCATTGGTTACCAAAAATGCACAATTCTCTGAATGGTTGTTCTCCACTGTATAAATATGATAAAAGGTTGGCAGTTGGAATTCACATACAAATTGGGTGAGTGTCTTACTGGGTGACGGTATCCTGTACTAGCGACTTGCCTGTCAAAAATGACAGCAAAACCATTTGAAGGCTGGCAATGCTGCTTGCCACACAATGCAAGGCCCCCCCATGCCCCTAACTTGCGGCTTCTTCCACCGTTCGCGAGCCCCGCAGGCCTCGGCCAACCTGCCACTTTCATGCCTCTCAATGAGCACATTCAGCCCTCATTGCAAACCTCTCCCCCTCTCTACTTTATAGGCCTTGCAATGAGCACGTTTGGTGCTCATCATGAGCCCTGCAATGATTGCTCATTGCAGATGTTGTCAAACCTCTCCCTACTCTCTGACCCCTGTGTGAGGAATTGACTCTGCTGGGTTTTGAACCCTGGTCCCCAGGCTGCTGAGCCTCTCCCCTACCACTGCGCCAGCCTGCCTTTGTGAATTTCATTGCGATCTGATAACCTTGACTCTGCTAGCAATAGTATCAGTGCCTAAGTCTCTTCAGCTGTGCCTGGTCAGGTGTCTGGTCCTTGGCTTATATAAGGCACTTCCTGTCAATGTACCTTGCCAGATTATTGTGGTTCCTGTTCCCTTCAATAAAGCTTGTTCCTGTTTCACCTACAACTTGCTGAATTGGATTATTGCTGACCTAGGCTGCTGGTCTCCAAAACCTTGTGATTCCTATATCATTACACCCTGTGTCTGTTTCCCCCTCTCTCCCTCCCCCTCTACCTGCCCTGTTTTCCCCCTTATTTCCCTTCCCTGCATCTCATTCTCCCCCCACTCTCACCCCTGTGTCTCTTTCCACCCTGTCCCCTCTCTCCCTCCCATGTATCTTTCTCCTCTCTCTCCCTGCTCAAGTCTTGAGTGCATCGCAATGAGCACCATTGGTTCTTTTTTGAAAGTCTTGCAGGACTCGCGCTGAGCTACTATGTGTTACTTCCTTCTGCCCTCGTTTTGAGCCTTTTTCCAAACAATTATGGGTTTACGGTCTCCATTTTTTTTCTTGCTTAGCCAATTTTCGATCTCCTAAAATCACCAATTAAACCTCAAATTAGCTTGCAACTCACATGCTCCCAGCCTCTCCCCTTGTGCTGTGTGTGAGGTTATAAGTTCTTCCGACAGCTGCAGAGTTATGTGCTCCTTGCAATGAGCGCCATTGTCGCTCATTGTAAACCATTTTCAAAGTCTTGTGGGCCTTGCGCTGAGTGCCAAAGTCTTCGGTGCTCATCATGATGCCTACAATGAGAGCCTTTGGCTCATTGCAGTAAAGTCATGCAGGCCTCACGATGCCAGCTGTTTTGAAAGTCTTGCGGGCCTCGTGATGCCTTTGGCGCTCATTGCGCTTGCGCAAGCCTGTAACTTTTAGCATTGAGTAACCAACACTCAAAACGTACCACAACTATTATATGTGACTAGCAACTTGCCCATCATAAATGATGGCAATAAAATACTGTTTGCCACACAATGGGAGCCTCTCCCTCTCTACTTTACTGGCATCGTGATAAGCGCCTTGTGTCTCCTTTCCCCCCTTCTCTCCCTCCCTTGTGTCTCCTTCACCCCTGTGTCTTCACCCCCTCTCCCTCCCGTGTCTTTACCCCCACATCCCTTTTCCCCCTGTGTCTCTTTCCCCCCCTCTCTCCCCATTGTCTCTTTCCCCCCTCACCCTCCCCTTTGTCTCTTGCCCCCCTCTCCCTCCCCATGTCTCTTTTCCCCACTGTGTCTCTTTCACCCCATGTCTCTTCCCCCCTGTGTCTCTTCCCCCCTCCCTTGTTTCTCCCCCCCCCCCCATTTCCCTATCCTGTGTCTCTTACCCCTCTTCTCCCTCTTCTGTGTCTTCCCCCTCCTTCCGTGTGTGTCCCCATTGCGGCAATCGTAGTTGTCAAACTATGATTTGTCGCAAGCGTGACGATGAATCACAGTTTGACAACTATTACAGTATATGTGATGGCCACTGGTTTCTTATGACCACTGATGTACCAAGATTTCCATGATGCTGCAGGGTATTAGGCTCCTATTAGGCTTAATTGAAGAAAGCTAATTGTGCCATATATATTGGAAGGAAGCCCAATACCTCCTGAAAGGAATTATGAGGATATAACAGTCTTTCCTAAATAAGGTAGAGATCCTTTATAAGTTAAAAATTATAAACTGATATTGCTGCTTAACAGAAATATTAAAATCTTAGCAAAGATTATGGCCTTGTTTCTACCACAATTAATAAATAAAGCCCAGGTATAATGTATTCCTCATAAACAAGCTGGAGATAACATTAGGAAAATTATCAATATCTCCCATATTATTCATAATCAAAAAAATCCATCTATATCTTGCTAATTACCTTCCCATTTATCAAGTTTTGAGAGGGTACATATAAAAATGGTCAAGATTCCAGATTTCAACATATTTATTCTGTAAAAATGAACATCCTCCCCTATCTATCGCTATCAAATTTAAGGATTTAGCTACATTCCAGACAATTATATTTAAATGTATCTGGTAAAATAGCTAGATCCACTATGCATCAACATAAATCCAAAGAAGGACTATCCTACCCTAATTTTAAGCTTTACTACCAGGCTGCCCAACTTGCCTTTTTTGTTTAGCATCACTCACTAAATCATCAACCGATTTGGATATTGATGGAAAACTTTGTTATGTCCCCCTACACTTGGGACAGAAATTATATGGCTGCCCAATTCTCCTACTTCTTTACCCTCTAACACTAGCTTAGTGACTAAATTTACAATAAGACAATTTTTAGGGGCAGCAGATCGATATAAATTAAAATCTACTCTTTCGCCCTTAACTCTCATCATGCCCCACCCATAATTCCCTTCTAAACAGTGGCTTTTCTAGGTGGAAAACAAATAAACTAACCAAAATATATTCCTGGATCTCAGATGAAAGATATTTAACTTTTGAAACTCTGAGAGATGAATTTGACCTTCCACTCCAGTAACATTTTGGGTTTCGGCCAGGTAAAATATTTTGTATGTTGTAGATGATTTACGATTTCTTTAACAAAGTTAGTGGAAGATGGAGTGTCCTAAAGAATGATTTTAGAGAACTAGGGAATAAGCTTAAAGCAAGGATCTCTAAGGTAGTATTTTCTGAAATACTACCAGTGCCACGTGCTAGCCCAGAAAGTCAAATGGAGCTTAGGGAGGCTAAAGATGTGGTGCACTAAGGAGGGGTTTGGGTTTTTAGAGCACTGGGCTGACTTCTCACTTTGTTACAATCTCTATAGCAGGGATGGATTGCACCCTTATGACGAGGAAGCTTGTGTGCTAGGGGATAGGATGGTAGAATGGCTGGGGGAGTTTGTAAACTAGTAGGTGGGGGGGAGGGACTAGATATAAGTAATGGGGTAGAAAGTGTAGAGGATATAAGGGATGAATTAACAACTCATAGGGGATGAGATGGGGGGAGGGGTAGTATAGTCAATAGGGAGGTATTACTAAGTAACTCAAGTAAAGAGGCAGGCACTTCAAAACTACAGACTCATAAAAGGTGTATGCTGGCTAATGCCAGAAGCTTGCCAGGAAAAATGGGAGAGTTAGAATTATTGGCAAATAATGAAAAATGGGATTTAATAGGCATTACTGAAACATGGTGAGATGAATCACATGACTGGACTGTTAATCTGGATGGTTATAACTTATTTAGGAAAGATAGGGGCACTGGTAAAAGAGGAGGAAGGATTTGTCTGTATGTTAAGCCTGAATTTAAGCCTATAGTCAGAGAAGATATTTATGGTGGAACTATCGGTAATATTAAATGTTTGTGGGTAGAGTTAAATAGCGGAGCAGCAAATTCCAAAATAATATTGGTTGGAGTATGCTATAAACCCCCAAATTTTGCTGAAAGTGAGGAAATAAAATTATTGGTACAGATTGGAAATGCAGCTAAGCATGGTCAAGTTCTAATAATGGGAGATGTTAACTACCCTGAAATAAACTGGATAAATGACACCAGCAGTTCAGCAGGTTCTTGAGTACACTCAGGGATTATTATCTGGCCCAGGTTATACAAGAACCTACTAGAAAGTAAGCTATCTTGGATTTAGTCATCACAAATAATATTGATATAGTATAAAATGTTGAAATAGGGCAACCTTTGGGAAACGTTGATCCCAACACAGTCTCGAAGATTGAAAAAAAAAAAACTTTAATGGGCCAACAAAAACTCTTAATTTTAAAAGGGCAGATTTTAATGGTCTAAGGGCAGCAAAACAAAGTATAGACTGGGACAGAGAACTGATAGGTAAAAATATTGAACATAAATGGACAACATTTAAATCCTTACTAAATATACAATACTTATCACCATATACCAAGTGGGAATAAAAGTAAAAGGAGTAAATCACATCCAATGTGGCTTAACAATGATTTAAATATCAAGATATGAAGTAAAAATCAGGCATTTAAATTATACAAACAAGAGGGGACAGAGACTGCTTTACGTGAGTACAAGGAAATAACTAAGGTTTGCAAAAGGGCTATTATACTGGCTAAAATTGAAAATGAAAAATGAGTTGCAAAAGAGAGTAAGACTGACCCTAAAATATTTTTTAAATATATTAATGGGAAGAAGGTGAGGAAGGAAGCTATGGGAACATTACAATGTGACACAGGCCATCTGATAATTAGTGACCAGGAAAAGGTTGATGAGCTAAATAAGTTATTTTCTTCGGTATAAACAAGGGAGGTACCAGTGGTTGGGACATTGCAACATAATGGGGCTACACTACCTTCGACAAATAACTGGTAAACGCAGGAAGAAATCCAAAGAAGATTGGAAAAAATAAATGTTAATAAAGCCCTGGGTCCTTATGGAATACATCCAAGGGTACTGAGGGAACTGGGTTCTGTAATAGACAAACCATTACAGTGCCTTGCAAAAGTATTCACCCCCTTGGCATTTTTTTGTGTTTTGCTGCCTCACAAACTGGAATTAACATTGATTGTTTGTGGATTTGCATCATTTAATGAACATGCTCACAGCTTTGAAGATGTTTTTTATTTTTTATTTTGAAGCAAACAGCAAATTGGACAAAATAACTATTCACCCCCCTAAAGTCAATACTTTGTAGAGCCACCTTTTGCGGCAATCACAGCTCCAAGTCACTTTGGATAAGTCTCTATGAGCTTGCCACATCTTACCACTGGGATTTTTGCCCATTCCTCCTAGCAAAACTGCTCCAGCTCCTTCAAGTTGGATGTTTTGCGCTTGTGAACAGCAATCTTTAAGTCTGACCACAGATTTTCTATTGGATCTGGGATTTGACTAGGCCATTCCAACACATTTAAATGTTTCCCCTTAAACCACTTAAGAGTTGCTTTAGCAGTGTGTTTGGGGTCATTGTCCTGCTGGAAGGTGAACCTCCATCCTAGCCTCAAATCACGCACAGAGTGGTACAGGTTTTGCTCAAGGATATCCCTGTATTTAGCACCATCCATCTTTCCCTCAACTCGGACCAGTTTCCCAGTCCCAGCTGCTGAAAAACATCCCGACAGCCACTTTGCCATAAAGCCCAACTCTATGGAGCATACGACTTATTGTTGTCCAATGTACAGATACTCCAGTCTCTGCTGTGGAACTCTGCAGCCTCTCCAGGGATACCTTAGGTCTCTGTGCTGCCTCTCTGATTAATGCCCTCCTTGCCCTGTCTGTGAGTTTTGGTGGGCGGCCTCTTAGCAGGTTTGCTGTTGTGCCATGTTCTTTCCATTTGGTTATGATAGATTTGATGGTGCCCCTGGGGATCATGAAAGATTTGGATATTTTTTCATAACCTATGGGCTTCATAACAAAGGGGGTGAATACATACGCACATGCCAATTTTCTGTTTTCTATTCCTAAAAGATAGTCTTATGTATATATTTTTCTCATTTCACTTCACCAACTTAGACAATTGTGTTCTGATCCATCACATAAAATTCAGATTAACAAAACATTGGAAGACTTGGAGAAAAAGGTTCCCTTTTGTAGTGCACACCTATTGATTCCCTTTTATAGTCTCCATTGTCATGGGGACCGTATCTCATGTTTAAAACTGCTATTTCCTTGATTTAAAAACCTTTAGTGAGTCTCTTGCTTATTTGAAGCTGCAAATAGCCCTGCTTATAGAATCATATCATTTATTATAGTGATATATTGTACAAAAATATTTTAAATAGTGTATATATAATTTTAGATCTCCAAATTATTTGTAATATGTAATATTTAACATTTGATGTCTTTTTATGATCTTTGTTATTATTATGTTAAACTTCAATATTTTGATGGAATTACTAAAGCAGTATTTATTCACCTCTATATCATGATAATATATTGATTGAAGAATAACCCTTTATTATGTTACTAGCGTATTGCCCGTCAAAAAATGACAGCAATGAGATGTGTATGTTTGGAAAGTTGTTTAGTTATTAATATACATATGGAATTGTAAGGTAGCTAATGTTGTTTTGTGTGTACTACTGAAATATAGAATTCAAATTAATAAATGAATATAGTTTACCTATTTTTATGCATTGTGTTGAAAAGCTGGCAATCTGTTTTGATGTTGCTGCAGCATTAGTGGTGTGGAGGTGCTGTGTAAGCGTGATGAACATGCGCAGGGTAATAGTGTGCGTGCGCAAGCCGAAACAGTTAACGTAGCTGTGTACTTCCGCATTATTGTAAAATTGTAGATAATGTGTGGTATGCGTCTTAGCGGATCATCCGTACGTGTTTTCCGGGGGTATAGTGCTGTAGCCTCGTTTTCGTTTTGTTCAGCCGCCATTTTTTCTGTCGCTTGTAGAATTTTTTAGTGTCTAAACTCTTTTATTTTGAGCTAAATGAAGGTGTAACTTTGTTTTTTGAGGTTGTGGATGCTCCCTCTTGCTGTCAGTAAGCTTTTTATGTATGTGCTGTGTGGATTTATTGTGTTTGTCTTTTTTTTCATGTTCCCGTATTTTTTTGCTAGGGTTTAACGGCTCGCCTCGCTATGCGAGGCTCGCCTGCAATAAGCGCCTGCGGCGCTCATTGCCAAAGTACTACGGTTTAACTTCGTTTTCATTTTTTTCGGCGCCCATTTTTTTCTCGCTTAGCCGATTTTCGATCTTTGTAACTCGTCTAAATCGATGTAAATTGGAGTTTCAACTCACTCCCAGACGTCCTGCCTGGTTCCCCATGCTGTAAGTGACCTTTTTTTTATTTTTTAGTGTGTATTTAGTGTTTTTTTTATTGTTTTGGTTCCGCCGCTTTTGTGGTAATTTTTTTCATCTCGTATTTTTTTCCTAAGTGCTACGGTTTAATGGCTCGCCTCGCTACGCGAGGCTCGCCTGCAATGAGCGCCTGTGGCGCTCATTGCCAAAGTGCTACATTTTAACGTAACGGCTCGCCTCGCTACGCGAGGCTCACCTGCAATGAGCGCCTGCGGCGTCTCATTGCCAAAGTGCAACGAGATAAGCGGCGGAACCAAAACAATTAAAAAAACACTAAATACACACTAAAAAATAAAAAAAATGGTCACTTACAGCATGGGGAACCACGCAGGACCTCTGGGAGTGAGTTGGAACTCCAATTTACATCGATTTAGACGAGTTACAAAGATCGAAAATCGGCTAAGCAAGAAAAAAATGGCCGCCGAAAAAAATGAAAACGAGGCTATACTACTACTAACTGCGTAAAACACAGCCACAGACGTATGTGCTCGAAAAACAACGAGACAAAGGATGCGCATTAACCACACAATGAGTAAGAAAAGACAGTAGCGAGTACATTTTACGAAACGCAATTACAGATTTACGGATTAACACATATTTCCCGCCTTTGTCTGGCGCCACATTGGATTTCCCACCCAAAACAACGCATTTGTCTCGCGCAACAGCGGATTTCCCGTCTAAAACAATTCCTTTGTCTCGCGCACAAAGCCTATATATAGGGCACACTTGACACATAACTGACACTTTCTCCTCAGGTGATGACAGTCTGACTGGACGTTTTCTGATGCCGGAAAATCTCAAGAGATTGTTAGCTCTTCAGGATACTGCTTCAGCAATATTACATTAAAAAAGTTAAATATCATTATTTTATTATTAGTTACTTAATAAAGAAATGTAAACAGTAAAGGGAATTTAATTAATAGAACAAAAATATTGGGCTTAACTGTCTAAAACAATTGTCAATAATATTGATAATGTACATTAAATAATTAATTAATTGATCAGAGGTGGTGGCTAGCGGTGAGCAGGGTGTCCCCTCCTCTCCACAAGAAGCCCTGAGTGAGTAGTGGGCCTTCAGGGGGACCCCAACAAGCTCAGGCAAGTTGCCCAGTATAATTCAGGAGGGGGCCCAAGAATCTGCCAACCACAAAGGCCCAAGTAGGAAGAGGCGGCCATTTTGTGCATCAGTGTGGTGGAGGGATAGCAGCCCTAGCCATCCTGGAATGGAGCTGGGACTCTTGAACATAACACACTGGCATTTTTAACCACAACTGCTCTGGACTGAGTTATGCTAAATCTCCCTGTCAACGCACAGGGTAAGCAGAAACATTTTCTTTTTTATATTCCTGTGTGCCGGATAAATTCTGGACACACAATTACCACATGGCACACAACCAGAATGACACTCACAGGTCTCCCTAGCCATGTAGACAAATAAGGATGAAAAGGCCCTACCTGGGAATTTATAACGCAGTTCTGCAATACGAAGATAGGATAATTTAAAAGGAAAAGATAAGAAGAAAGGAAACCCTTTTGCATATAAGCAATTCCCTTGTTTCAAAAGCTGGATTAATAATGTTGCTGGGGAAGCCCTAGTAAACTACAAATGATAACCTGTGTGGAAGATGAAGGGTAAAACACGCAAGAGCTCGGCAGCTAAAGGGATTCCAGAACACTTCCAAACTCTCCCAAAACATCAGCCTTTGCCCCAGAGCCCCGCCGTAGACCTATCTGACAATTCAGATATGGAGGGGGAGCAGAGGGGAACACTACAAGATCCGGAGGTGATAGATAAAATTATGACAAGGTTTGAAACCTTATTAAAGACCCAACTATCCCAGGCCGTGCAGGACTTTAAAAAAGAATTCCAAGAGCTGGGACAGAGAACTCATGTCTTAGAAACCCTCACGGACCAACTGGTCTCAACCCAAGAGCAGGACAGGAAGGACATCTCGGCAAACTCTTCCAGAATCACCCTCCTGGAAAACAAGCTTGAGGATGCTGAAAATCGTTCTCGCAGAAATAATATTCGCTTTAGAGGAATTGACAAACGGGTGACCAACCTGGTACCCTACATCAAGGAAGTTGTTCGGGCCTTGCTGCCGGGGGAAGAAGATGCAGAGATTGAAATTGAGAGGGCACATAGGGCCCTGGGAGCGTCCTCTAACCAGAGCCTACCTAAAGACACAATAGTCCGATTTCTCCGACAGAGAACAAGGGATAACATCCTTTCTGCCGCCAGAAATGTTCCACAAGTTGTGGGCCCAGACGGATCCCGCCTGCAGATCTACGCTGATATTGCACCATCCACTCTGAATAAGCGCAGGGAAATGAGACCGGCACTGAATGTCCTGGTAAAGAACAAGATCCCGTACAAATGGGGTTTTCCATTCCACTTACTTTTCCCAGCAGGAGGCTCCACTTACTCTGCATTTTCTTTGGAAGACTGTCAGAAACATTTGATCCATCTCATTCTGGCCACTACTGAAGACTTTAGTGAACAACGAGCAGAGAGGCCAAAAGAAAGGCCTTCGAGGCAGTGGACAGATGTACCTGTCCCCAAAAAAACAGAGGAACCAGAGAGACTCTACTCGCACTTCGCAACCAGAGCCTGGGATATCTGGCGAGTCCACCCAGGCACTTCCTCCTCACTGGTTCAAGAAGGGTGAACTAACGTAATAGTCAGAAACTTGAGAACTCTTAAATAATGCATAAAGGGTCTGACAATAGTTAGCAAGTCTAAGACAGCATACAAATGTCATTACGTATTGTGAGCTTAAGTACATATTGTTCAGTATAACACCAGGGAAGAGACAGCTTATAGACTATAGATCTAGGTATAACTACTTATCATGTTTTTCATTTCCCCACAGGTTTGGGCCTATTTCAGGGCCAGTGTGCTGTTAAGCAAAATACTAATTGTTTAGCTAGGAATTATTCAAGTATATTCATTTTCCTCATACTAGGGACAGAGGGAGGAGTGATTATCCTCTCCACCCTAGGCAATTAGGTGCTATCGGTAAAAGTCAATGAGGATCAGTGTTCTTGAAATGTTGTTAGGTTATGTTCACCTATTTAACTGTTATGTCTCATTATTTAATCATTGTTTTGTTGGCTTGCTGGCTGATCCATGTTCTCTCTTTCTGAATGTAAGACTCCCCAGGGGTAAATCCATCTGGTTAGAAAGCATTCTTCTCTCAATCAAAAGACTCCCGGGGGGTAAGTCTGCCTGGTTAGGAAGTAGTCCACTCTCCCAGCCTTTCTCATCCGATCATAGTGCAATCAGGACTATTCCAGCGGAATGGGGTAAGTCAGGACAACACAACACCATACTACACACATGGCGGAAAGTCTGAATAATTTAGACATAGTTTTCCTGACACATAATGTCAAGGGATTTAACTCCCCATTTAAACGTCGCAAGGCCTTTCTCTCTTATAAGGATAGCAACCCCTCTGTCATATTCATGCAGGAGACTCACTTTGACCACAACAACCATCCAAATGTCCTTCACAGGAATTATCCAACAGTTTTCCTAGCCAATCAAAGAACTAAAAAAGGAGGGGCAGCTATACTTCTTCACATGAACTTCCCCTTTACACTAGAAAATAAACAGGTAGATCCGGCGGGTAATTTTGTAATTATCACAGGACTAGTACAGGGTATTAGGACAACTCTGGTTTTCATTTATGCCCCAACAACAAACCCCCATCAGACTGTCATGAACGTTCTAAAGATTCTAGATAAGCCAGAGCTGGGAAAAATAATAATAGGGGGGGACCTGAATTTGGTGCTGGACCCGGCTAAAGATAGGTCAGAGAAGGAGGGACAAGAGAGGTTCTCTAGAAAGCTGAAGAAAATTAAGCGCTTACTCCTTAAACTAAACTTGACAGATATCTGGAGGGAAACACACCCTAAGGCTAAGGAATATCCTTTTTTCTCCCAAGTACATAATACCTATTCCAGGATAGACTACATTTTAGCAGATTCCTCCCTGATAGACCAGGTAAAGAAATCAGAAATTATTCCCTGCACATGGTCAGACCATGCATCCGTAAAGCTTGCATTGGGCTGGGATTCAGGGGGAGGCCCATATTCTCATGGAGACTGAACGAACGAATCCTAGCTAACCCAGAGGTCAAAGACCAAATTTCCCAGGATCTGGATCTTTTCTTCCAGGTTAACTTTTCCCCAGAGGTAAGGGCAAGTATCGTATGGTCTACACACAAGGCTTACATTCGGGGATCCCTTATTAAAATTGCATCCCATTACAAAAAACAAAGAAAAGCCAGAGAAATTGAACTTCAAGTAGAACTGACAAAACTTGAAAAATTAAATCAATCCAACCCAGACAACAAAAATAGACAGGCAATAGAAAAGGTTAGGACAGATCTGGACGCTCTCTTTTCAGACCAAACTGAGAAAGCCCTAAGGTGGACTCAGCAAAAGTTTTTCAACAAAGCAAATAAACCGGGCCCACTTCTAGCCAGAAAGTTACAATCAAAAATTGCATAGAATAAAATCCATCAAATAAAAACACGGGAGGGCGAGCTCACAGCTAATCCAAGTAAAATTAAGTCAATTTTCACCAATTACTTTAATTCCCTCTATGAAGGCTCCACAACTCTCAACCTTAATGAGATGCAGGCATTTGTCAACTCAAATGATCTCCCCACCATAACGGGGGATAAGTTGGGAGCCCTTAATGCCCCAATTTCTTTAGACGAGGTACGTAAAACGATTCATAAACTTAAAGCTGGTAAATCTCCGGGGCCAGACGGGTTTACCAATAGTTATTACAAAGCATTTTCAGAAACCCTTGGCCCGCACCTAGTCACGCTTTTTAACAACATTCTGGCAGGTGAGCAAATACCGGCAGAGCTTAATGCTGCTGAGAATATACTATTCCCCAAGGAAGGAAGGGACCCCCTAGAAATGAAAAACTATAGGCCAATTTCACTCCTAAATTGTGATATGAAAATTCTCTCCAAAATTATGTCAGACAGACTGGCTTGTATCTTGCCAAGACTGATTCATAATGACCAGGTAAGTTTCGTGGCTCACAGACAGGCAGGAGATAATATTAGGAAAGTCCTTAATCTCATAAATAAAACCAAAACCTCCAAACAACCAGCGTGCCTTAAGGCCTTTGATATTGAAAAGGACTTCGATTCCTTGGAATGGCCCTATCTATTCGCGACCCTAAGTAAATTTGGTATCAGTGGCCAGTTCATTAACTTGCTGAAATCTTTCTATAATTCCCCATCAGCCAAACTGAAGCTCCCGGGCCCTGCGATTCCGAATATAACAATTGGGATGGGCACTAGACAAGGATGCCCGTTATCGCCTCTGCTCTTCGCATTGGCTATGGAACCTCTAGCCAGGGGGATCAGGGCCAATTCGGGGATTACCGGGATAGAGGTAGGACATCATCATTTCAAAATATGCCTGTTCGCAGACGATCTGCTCTGCGTGGTGTCCAACCCAATTAACTCAGTTCCGGAACTTATTAAAACATTAGAAAAATGTGGCCAGCTTTCGGGCTTAAAATAAAATTTAGAGAAAACAGAGACTCTAGCTATAGATTTGCCGGCTGCAGAGAAAATAGGCTACAGGATAGATACAAATTCAATTGGGACATTAAATATAGAAACTATCTCGGTATAAGGTTAACGGCAAATCTGGTCGATCTATATAATGAGAATTATTTAAAGCTACTAAAAACCTTGATTACAGATTTGGGTAGGTGGACGAAATTTCGCCTTTCCTGGGTGGGGAGAATTAATATGATAAAAATGAACATTATGCCCAGACTTCTTTACCTTTTTAGAACTATCCCTATTCCGGTTAAAAATAAAGATTTATCTAATTTCCAAAGGCATATCTTTAGGTTTATTTGGAATCAGGGCCCTTCACGAATTGCGAAAAAAATTATGTATCTTCACAAACTAGATGGAGGACTATCCTGCCCAAATATTAAACTTTATTACAATGCCGCTCAACTATCCTTTTTGCCAATTGCCCACTCTGCGACCCATCAACCGGCATGGATTTATATAGAAAACCAATCAATGAGACCGCTGACCTGGGACACGATTATGTGGCTGCCAGATGTTCCCCCCAAAATTAGAAACACATCTAATCCAATGATAAAGCACACGCTAACATGCTGGAAATGGGCCCGCGAGCACACGAAAATCTTCCCAAAACCATCCTATATAATCTCACTCCTTAATCATCCGCAGATGTCAATAAGTCTGAACTTGACCTCCCAACACTGGTGGAAGAATGAAAAACTAGATAGGCTGGGAGAGGGGATAGAGAGGGGTCAAATTATCTCCTTCGAAACACTATAACTTCTGCAGACTTAAACACCTTGTACACTCCTTATTAAAGAACCACACAGAGACGGAAATGAACTGGCTATCTAAAATCTGTCAAGTGGCCCCACTAACGAAGGGTACCCTAGGGATGCTTTACAAAACGTTTAATGCCCGGCCGGAAGGACTCAAGTTAAAACACATAGTAGATTGGGAAACTGACATGAATACGAGCTGGGACCCAGGTAAATGGAGGGTGGCTTGGTCCAACATCTATAGGGGCTCCCTCAACTACAGCATCCTGGAGACCGCCATTAAGGTGCTCCACAGGGTATAAATAACTTCAGAAAAGCTCGCAAAATGGAAAAAGTCAGAAAGCCACTTGTGTTTCAGGGGGTGCCAAGCAACAGGGACATTTACCCATATATGGTGGACTTGCCCCAGGTAGTAAAAGTCTGTGATTTAATTTCAGAGTTAGCCTCGGACCTGTTCCATACCCCAGTGGACAGGACTATTGACAACATGCTGCTGGGGATTCCCAATAGCACTCTTTCACCATCCCAAAATAGGCTGCTTCAATATATAACTTTGGCAGCTAAGAGCCATATTGCCAAATCCTGGAAATCCAGCAACCTAAATTTCCGGTTGGTTAAACAAAAGATTAACTATATAGCAATCAACGAAAGAATCACCCACCTACTGGCTAACTCAATGGATAAATACAGGAAAATCTGGGACCCATGGATAGTATGTACAGGCATAGCCTTAGGGAGATAAGGTTAGTGATTGGTATGTAACTAGGACTATTTCACCCAATAAGGTTGGCCAAGGGGGCCGGGAAGGGGAGGGGAAAAGGGAGAGACTTGGGGACAAATTCATTAAGAGTTTTCTGCTCCTAAGGAAAACTTAGGAAGGGGGGGGGGGGGACAGGGTTGGCCAGCAATCCGTTTAAGTTTTGGGTTATGTTGTTTGAATCTAAAAAGTATGAGTTAAACAAAAAAAAAAAAAGGAAAGTCACGCATTATGTACCAGTAACAAACTGTTTGACCTATAACAGTCTACTCTTCATCCTGACTTCATTAACAGTAATGACTCAGAGTTCTCTATAATCAGATATATATAAATGTGTCTATAATGGGTGTCATGGACTTATGCTAAACTATCAGGCCTGCGTGCCGAGGTCAAATTTGGGAATTGTTTCTTGCAATTTGTGACAATAAAAACTCATTGTTTAAAAAAAAAAAAAAAAAAAAGAATTTAAATTAATTAATCATTAATATCAAAGTGACTTAACGTTTAAGAATGTCCATAAAAAAGAAACACATTTATTCATTAATTAATAATGTACATTAAATTAATAATTAATTGGTTATATATTGTGCTTACCTGTGTCAAAAAATTGTAAATAACCTTCCTAATGTACTTTATTTAATTAATTAATCATTACTAATCAGTAATATCAAAAAAGCTTAACGTTTAAGAATGTGCATAAAACAAGAAACACATTGCTTCATTAATTAATAATGTACATTATTTTAATAATTCCCTTCTTAGATATTTACTACAAAATAACCCCCCAAAAAATATATATATACTCATGTTTACGTCTTGATGTTAGATTTAGTCAGAAATTACTTTAATATTAAGGAACATTAATTGATTGTTATTTCATTAGTAATGTACATTCTTTTAATAATTCAGTTGTAACAGACTCATTTCAAAATACCCCCCCCCCCTCAAAAAAAACGAATATACTCATGCTTACATCTTGACATTATATTTAGTCAGACATTAATTTAAGATTAATAGACATTAATTGACTGTGATTTAAAGACTAACAGCAATATGGATTGTATGTTTTTAAGCTTTTTATAGCTGTGTTCATGATGATTAATTGATAGATTTATTTTATGTTTTTAATTGATAGATTTATTTTATGTTTTTAATCTATGTAAAAATGTCTATGTTCCACCTGATTGATTGATACGGATGAAGCAACATATTATACATTAATTTTACAATTTGCTATAATTGCAGTTGAGCGGGACCTGAATGAACACAGAAACTGACGCTTGCAACCATTGAACTTCAGGAAGATAATTTGGACAGGTATAGAATTTTAATTATATTACTATAGGAACATATTAAATGTATACAAATATATGTCTCTTGATTGATGTTCATTTAATGATATGGATGAAGCCAAATATTACAAAGATTCTCTAATTTATTTTACAGTTTATTGCAATCTGCAAGTGAATAAACACACAGCGTGACGTTTGCAGCCTTTGAACAACATCAAGATCATCTTCACAGGTAAAACATTTAATTTTGTACTGATGCATCAAAAAAGCCTATATTAATAAATTTTAACATGCACTTATGTAAAGTTGAATAGACAATACGAAGTAATATGAATATTTTAAATAAAGAAGAAGCTTAGAACACTTGCCAAAAAAAAACATTCAATGTATGCAGTGAAGTCAATCAAGAAGGATTTGAATTGAATTGAAGGATTTAAAATTGATATAAATAAAAATATATATATATGTGCAGTTATTTCCTATTTAATATGTCAATAAAATACTTTGAAAAATGGTTTCATTTATTTCATTGAAAAAAAGTACAACGTTTATTCATCAACTTTAATGTAACAGTCCAAAAAGTAAAAATAAATATGTACACAAAACAAAGAACAAACACTAATTATATTTCTATTTATAATTACAGATTAAAATGGTGGATAATGGAGAAGACAAAATGGAACACAAAAGAAGATTGGCAAGGGAAAGGAAGCAAAGGTGGAGAGATGCTCAGACACCGGAAACTTCACAACGCTTGAGACAAGAAGATCAACAGAGACTTTTAAATAAAAGAAAGATGACTAAGAAAGCCAAAAGTGAGTCTGTTGGGCCTTGCAAAAAACGTAAAAGTAAACAAAAACATCTATGTGAACCAGTGTCTAATGATTCTATTGTGCAGAATGACTTAAATGTAGACACACATGACAACAATGTACATATAGAAAGTGGGTCTGATATCTATGTTCAAAAAATGCATGACAATGTGTTTAATACTGCAGTACAAGTAGATACTCATTATTGTGGGTTACTTAATGTGCTTTGTCAGTTTTGTGGGGCATATCATTTCATAAAGGAAAGACCTACTGACGGAAATTTCATTAGTTGCTGTCAGAAAGGAAAGGTCAAACTTCCACTAAGACATCC
This sequence comes from Discoglossus pictus, assembly GCA_027410445.1. Taxonomy (NCBI): domain Eukaryota; kingdom Metazoa; phylum Chordata; class Amphibia; order Anura; family Alytidae; genus Discoglossus; species Discoglossus pictus. The sequence continues at coordinate 248,802,618 of CM050163.1, forward strand.
ATTTCCATATTATTTAGAATGTATTATGAGTGATCCAACATTTCCAAATTATAATAATTTCAAACAAAACATCAGGTCTTATAATAGTGCAATTTAATTTGCTTCAATGGGTGCAACATTAGCAGAAAATGTACCAGGACATGGTCCTTACTGTTTCAGAGTTCAAGGTCAAATATACCACCGAACTTCACATTTACACCCACAATGTCTTGGATACGATGGAAGCCGTGGAACAAAGAATGACACTTCCAGAAAATAGACAGTGTTTGAGCATAGTCTTTGAACAGCTGGATAAAATTATGCAACAAAAACCCATATAGTCAAGCATAGAAACAATTAGCACAGCTGGAAAAAGAACAACAGGAACATGCTGAAAGACATCAATTGCCTACACCAAGAGTAAATATGGTGTTAAAAAGAGATTGCAACACTGATCAAAGAAGATATAATTTACCTACAGTAAATGAGGTTGCCATGGTGTTTAAAAATGAATATGGTGAACCACCTTTTCAGCGGGATATTAGAATATATCCACGCAATGAAGAACAACCATTTATCAACATTAATATATTAAGCTGTAATTTAGATCCAATGACATATCCCATTTTCTTTCCAAATGGGGAACCTGGATGGGAACCAAAATTAAAATTGGAAAGTTATCCCAATACTAAACTTCGGATTAGATCTAATATTTCCATGCTGGAATATAAAGTTGCACAAACTGCTATCCGTGACTGTTTTAATCCAATTTTACATGGAGGCAAACTCACTCAACAATGGATTATTGATTCATATCTACAAGTTGAAGCCAATAATCTAAATTTCATAAAATGTCAACAAAATAAATTACGAGTAGAACAGTATTGTGGATTAATGGATTATGTGGCAGAATTAGCTTCCAACAGAGACATTCCAGCTGGAAGAGCAATTATTTTCCCATCCCCTTTCCAAGGATCTCCTCGCAATATGCGAGAAAGGTATAATGATGCCATGGCTATTGTCACAAAATTTGGAAAACCAGATTTATTTATTACATTCACATGTAATCCACAATGGCCAGAGATCAAGGAAAATTTGTATCTGGGACAAACTCCTTCTGGCCGACCAGATTTAGTGGCAAGAGTATTCAAAATTAAACTGAATTCATTAATACATGATATCACTAAAGCAAAATTATTTGGACAATGTATGGCATTTGTTTACAGCATTGAATTTCAAAAAAGAGGACTGCCACATGCTCACATACTTTTAATACTGCAGGAAAAAGATAAGTTGAACACTGCAGAGAGAGTGGATTCAGTCATTTCTGCAGAATTGCCACACCAAGAAAAATATAAAAAACTTTGGGAGATTGTTACACATAGAATGATTCATGGACCATGTGGAGAGATGAATCCTAATTCACCATGTATGGAAAATAAAAAATGTACAAAAGAATTTCCGAAACAATTTCAAATGCAAACTTATGCAAATTGTGATGGATATCCTTTGTATAAAAGAACACAAGGAGAAACAGCTATTATCCGTGGCCAAAAGGTTGATAATAGATTTGTTGTTCCATACAATCCACATTTGCTCATCAAGTACAATGCACACATCAATGTGGAAGCTTGCACTTCAATTAAATCAATTAAGTATGTGTATAAATATATATACAAAGGATATGACGCAGCTACTGTTGTTGTACAAGGTGCTGCAAATGAAAACGAAAATCCAATTTTACACAATGAACTATCAAATTATTTAGATGCTCGCTATGTGAGTGCTCCTGAAGCAATGTGGCGACTTTTGAAATTTGAGATGCATGATCGGTCACATGCTATCTATCGTTTAGCTGTACATTTACCTCAAAGTCAGTTGGTTTGCTTTACTGCAGGTAATGAAAGACTTGCATTATGTCAAAGTGAAGACAGAGATACCACACTTACTGCATGGTTTAAAATGTCAGGATACGCAGGCCAGACAATTTTTATACATAGAGATACGATATCACTATGTATTTGTAAATGGTCGATGGCAAGAACGAAGAAGAGATGCACAAAAAATTATACCACGCATTTATACCGTCAGTCCAAGGGACATTGAATGTTTCATCTTAAGATTACTTCTGCTACATGTTCCCGGTGCACAGAGTTTTGAGCATTTACGTACAGTGAATGACATAGTTTATGATACATTCCTATTAGCTGCAAGACATCAAAATTTTATAGCTGATGATACAGATTGGGAGAGGTGTCTTGAAGAAGCAGCACTATGTCAAATGCCAAAGCAAATGAGACAACAATTTGCATTCATATGTATATTTTGCAATGTACCTGATGCTTTCACTTTGTAGGAAAAATTTAAATTAAACATGTCAGAAGACTTCTTGAAACGTTACAGAGAACCAATAGCTCTGTTAAAAACATTGATTGAAATACAAGAAATATTGTTCGCTCATGGATTAAATTGTGCAAGTTTTAATTTACCAGATCCAGGACTTATAGATGACATCAATTTTGATGATTATGACACTGAGCTACAAAAACAAAAAACACAAGAAAAACTGGCAACTTTAAATACTAAACAGTTAGAAGCAATTCATGCCATCACAAATGCTACAGATGATGAAATGGTCAAAGACCGGTATTTCTATCTAGATGGCCCAGGTGGATCCGGAAAAACGTATCTGTACAATTGTTTGATGAGTTATATTCGATCACACGGTCAGATAGCTATACCATTTGCAACAACTGGAATTGCTGCACTTTTGTTAGATGGTGGTAGAACTGTGCATAGTGGATTTAAGCTGCCAGTTCCCATTTTGGAAACATCAGTGTCAGATATTTGACTCAATTCCATACAAGCAAAAAAATTTAAAATAACTAAACTAATTATCATAGACGAGGCAACAATGATGTCATGTCATGCACTGCAATGTATTGATAGATTCTTAAAAGAAGTGATGGATAATAAGTTGCCATTTGGTGGAAAGGTGATGCTGTTAGGAGGCGATTTTAGGCAAACATTACCTGTTGTGCCACACGGAAATAGAACAGAGATCATTGAAACATGTATCAAGACCAGTAAACTGTGGCAAATATTTACACATCTCAAATTAGAATTAAATATGAGATCGGAAGGCCAAAATGAATTCAATGATTGGCTTATTAAAATCGGAGAAGGAAAACATCCAGAAATACAGCATTTACCAAATGATACCATTGAAATTCCATCAGAAATGGTTTGCAATGAATCACTCATATCAGCCATATTTCTAAATACTCTTAATAACGAGGATTACTCAGACATTGCAAACAAAGTGATATTAACATCAAAAAATATTGATGCCTTGAATGTAAATAATGAAATTTTAAAATACATCAATGCACCACAAAAGAATTATTACAGTGCAGATTCGGTTCTGGCTGATGATAAAGAGAGTGAATCGTATTTTAGTATCGAATTTATTAATTCGTTAACACCATCTGGAATGCCACCACATATTTTACAATTGAAAAAAGGTGCAATTGTCATGTTATTGCGAAATATGAATCCAAAAAAAGGACTTTGTAATGGCACCAGATTAATTGTGCATGAGTTAAAAGATCATTTTATACATGCAGAAATTATAACTGGGACCCATAGAGGTGAACGAGTTTTTAAACCAAGAATTGATTTAGCTCCAAGTGAGAGTGGTTTGCCTTTTGTCCTTCAAAGGAGACAATTTCCAGTTATCATGGCATTTGCCATGACCATCAATAAATCTCAAGGCCAAACTTTTAAGTCTGTTGGGATTTTTTAAAAGGAACCAGTTTTTGCACATGGACAACTCTATGTTGCTTTTTCAAGGTGCACAAATCCAAACGAAATTAAAGTGACTGTTGAAGAAAACGAAAGTCAGGGTCATTTATTGGACGATGGATGCGTTTACACCAAAAACATTGTCTACTATGAGGTGTTGGAAACATAGAGCACAGTGGTTTAATTTCCATGACAACATTTTAAGGTACTCAATATGATTGCACAAAAACAATATTTCAAGAACCAACTATATACAATGGACAAAAAACATAGAGAACAGGGGTTTGACTTCCAGTACAAAATGTAAGTACTCTGGGACTCTTTAAATAGGGGACCACTATTTCACTTAGGAAACTCTATGTGACATTTGCACAAAGGACAAACAGAACAAAAAAAAACAAAAAACAGTAAACATCCTTAAACATATTGGAATGGGCTACAAGTTTCATATTCATATGATTGGCCCCACAAAAAAAATCTCACATTTTCGTGTCTTGCAAGAGTTAAATGTTATTGTTTGATGTTACAATTTCAGATGTTAAATATGTGTATTTTAAAGTTTGAAAACAGTTTGTTAAATATATATGTGGTATAGGCAAACATGTATTGTTAGTATAAAGTTGAAGCATTTCATAATAATTGGAAATGTATTAATTAAAGATAAAGTATAGATTCAGGGAGTAATCCGATCACCAGGGGGTTTTTATTGTTTCCCTTCCTCTGGATTCAATGCTAATTTAGTTTAACTAGGGCCTCATTCAATTGCAATTTGGCCAATTGAATAGGGCTCTAAATAAGCACATAACATATATTTTTTAAAGAAGTTTTTAGTTAGTGAGCATCTATCCAAAAGCAAGGTTTTCACTAACTAAAAATATCTTTAAAAAAAATATGCTACGTGCTTATTTAGAGTCCTATTCAATTGGCCAAATTGCAATTGAATGAGGGCCCAAGAGTTTAAGAAAAATGTTGCCAATGAAAAAAAACATGTTCTTCCGAAAAAAATGTACTTACTCAAAGTTAATATAGTCTGCAGTTACTAAGTGATAAATATCAATTGAAAAGTGTTAGTATTGTTAAAAGAATGTTGAAAGATTGTTTAATATACAAGTTGCCTGTTACAAAATTTAATGTTAGACTTTACAATATGTATGCATTAAAAAGTACAATATGTATGCATTAAAAAGTAAGACATTATTATATTGTTATTGAAAATAAATAAAAAAATGTGAATATAAGTTGAAAGTTACAAAAAATAAAAAGTTAAAAAGTGTATTTCTTTTTAGAAAAAAAAAGGGACAAAGGGAGTAGACTCATTTTGTGTTGCAAACAAATTTAACAACATTTAATTTTTATTGACCGTCATTTTTTGACGGGCAAGTCGCTAGTATCACTATAATAAATGATATGATGCTATAAGCAGGGCTATTTGCAGCTTCAAATAAGCAAGAGACTCACTAAAGGTTTTTACATCAAGGAAATAGCAGTTTTAAACATGAGATACGGTCCCCATGACAACAGAGACTATAAAAGGGAAGTCTAGGTGTCCTGGCGGTAACCCCTGAAGAAATTGAGAAACGTGCGTCGGGATAGATGCAGCAACACGAGACGCGTGTTAGTTACGTCATAGTGAGTGGCGTCCTAACCGTGATCTCCACACTTAGGGCCTCATTCTATTAACGGCAGTAGGAGATGCGGAGCCACAAGGACCGGCCGCAAGCTATTCTGCTATTCTATTCCCCTCTGGCCGGGGATTCCGGCAGGCTTGCGGCCGGCGCCTTGCTATCCCTTGCGGCCGCACGCGCCGGAGGAAAGCCTTTGATCTAAAGAGTTTCGGCCGCAAGAGTTTCGGCCGCAAGAAAAGCCCGGTTGCTATACTATTGCTCTGGGAACCCTCTCTGCAAGGCTAAAAGCGAGCCGCAGCTTACTTGCAGGAAAAAGGTCCCGCTAGCACCAATTAAGCACATTATAAAGCAGAAATAAAGGCATCCTGCACTCTGAGGAGACTATAAAGTGATTGTAGGTGTTAGCAAAAATAGCACAACATTCCCCTATACTCAAATCCGTAATTTTTGTATTTTCAAATTTTTGTCAAATATACGTGAACAAAGACCCGAGGGCTTGGAGCACCTCAGACCCGCAAAGGCTGCGGGATTAGCCTCCGTCAAGTCCGTAAATGGGTAAAATAGACCTACGAGTCGTAAAGGGCTAACTTACAAGTCGTAGCATAGAAAAGCCATCCTATCCTTTTATTAAAAGTGAAAGTGATGTTTGGTTTTAGAATTAATAGCTCAACATTCCCCTACTCTCAAATGCGCAAATAAAGATATTTAACTTCATCTATCATGCAAGCCCGCACGGGTTTGAATAACGAGCTACGGGCTTGGAGGGCAATCATCCGCCAAACCCGTACGTGCTTCACTAAGAAGCTACGGCCAAAAGTCTCAAGCCCGTAATCCTGAAATCAAACCTGAAATCAATTAACCAATAGGAAGATGACAATCAAGGGCACAAATAGTTTAAAAGGTAGTGAAATTTGTAAATCTGTGACTGTGTTGTATGCTGTGCAAGTGGACACACAGGTCTTGTAGTTGGAGGTTTTGTAAGAGCAAGAGAGAGAGAGGAGGAGAGATGGAGGGAGAAGGCAGCGAAGGGCATGGAGAGCAGGACCCCCAGCCACAGGCTGGCCAGCCAGCTGCTGCACGAAAAAGGGCAGCAAATTTCACGAGCCAGGAAATCGAAACACTGGTTAGAGGAGTACAAGCCCGACACTCCATCCTAACCGGTGGAAGTGAAGTGAGGCCCAGGCAGAGGACAGATGCTTGGAAGGAGATCGCAGCTGAGGTCTCCTCGCTGGGGTATGCGAATTGTACCTGGCAGTCTGTCCAGCACCGGTACCAAGACTGCCGCATTGACATCAAAAAGAAGATGGCCAATGATGCCAATGCGGGCCGCCAGAAACATGCACATCCCCCGGTTGGGAGGCCACAGTCCGCAACATGATCCAGCCAGCGGCTGTCGTGGGCCTCCCTAGCCTGGTGGACTCGGGTCGGTCCCAAAGCCTGCAATGTGAGTACCATGTACACCTTAACACCCTCATATGTACGCACATGTACCCCATACAGATAGATAACTGAAGTTGAATTGCACTGCAAGATATCTGGTTGTGACTACAGATATATGAGGCTGCAAAAATCATGTAAATCCAGTGTAAAGAAATATACTCGTCAGAATTGTTAGCAATGAAATATATGTCCAATACCTCCTCCCACAACTGATTATGATACCGTTTTGCAAATCTATTGATGTTACTGTTATGTTTGCTGTTGGTTCCCAGTGCATATAAAGCATACATGACAACTCCATTGCAATTGTTTGTTTATTATCATGAGTTCCCCTGTCACACTCTACTCCATGTTAAACTGGCCCATCCATAGCTGTTTGGCTTAACCCTCCTACAGCTTAGAATCCATGTACATTTTGAAACTAGGTATAGCGGATGTATCCTGTTTTATGTGGGCATTTCGGTATGTGCTGGAAGAGTGCCGCCGCCGACTCTAGGGATGCAGCTGCGCTTGCGTCCCCATGTAGCCGTCAAAAATAGTTGGTACACCCAAAGCCCCTAACCCTCTAACCCTAACCCCCTAAACCCCACTTTCTAACTCTAACCCATACCCCCTAACTGTAGCCAAAACCCGAAACCCATAACCACTTACCTGGCCTGCTGGGCTGGCGTAGCTAGAGTCGTTGGCGGTGCACTTCCAGAGATGCGCACATACAACAGGATATGTCATGGCTAGCTCGTACATTCCCATGAGACTACATGTATGGATGTGCACACTGCAGCATATGCGGATACAGACTCTGATGGACTGCAAGTTTGTGTCGTGTAACAGCATAATCTGGACCATGTTACATTAACATGTTAACTCACATTGCTGAGGATTGGTCACAGATTGGTCTGTCTCACACACTGGCCAACAGATTCAGATGAGCACGTGTCCTAATTAACTGCAGTTGGCACACCGCACCAGCATTACATATAGTCATATGAGCCATGGGCCCTTTCCTGTTATCTGACCGTGACTGCTGGTAGCAGCAGTGAGCAGCCTCTACATGTCACAGCATTTTCCTGGAGATTATATAATCATGCATATTTAGTGGGTTATGGTGTTGTTAAGGTAAGGGGTTCGGATTAGTGTGAGGGCTAGTGCTTTTGGGCTTCTGTGTAAGGTGAAAATGATGTATATAACAGCGGCAGCGCCATCTATCAGCCCCTTGGTCCAACTGCTGCTGCCAGCAGTCGCTGTCACATAACAGGAAAGATCCCAGCCAGGATCCACAATACTAATGATGCAGATCAATTTTGATTAGCGTCAAACATTCACAGCCAATTACAAGTCACTCTGATCTCAGAGATATGGAAACAACAATACTCAAATCAAAATCTTGTCTCATTTCAGTACCAGCCAGGCGTCCCCTGCCTCTGCAGGTTCCTGCACCTTGTGAAGATGCAGGACCACCTGCAGCAACATTACCTGCAGCAGGGCCGTCGTACGAAAGTCCACCTGGGCCATCCACGAGATGCCATCAATTGCCTCCAGCAATGGCCCCTCCAGCCAGGATAATGGCACCGCCTGGCTCCCAGCCAATGTGGGCTGGACAAATGTGGGGACACCCAATGTGGTCCCATCCCAGTTGGGCCCACAGTATGGATCCCCAAGCAATGGTGCCCTGGAGCATGGGCCCCCGGCAGGGCATGTGGCCCCCGCAGGACCAGCAAGCCACTCTGGCCACTCCGGCCCAACAGGCCCAGCCAGCCACTCTGGCCACTCCGGCCCCACAGGCCCCGGAGGCCCAGCCAGCCACTCCGGCCCCACAGGCCCTGCAGGCCCAGCAGGCCCAGCTAGCCACTCTGGCCACTCTGGCCCCGCAGGCCCAGCAGGCCCAGCCAGCCACTCTGGCCACTCTGGCCCCACAGGCCCCGCAGGCCCAGCAGGCCCAGCTAGCCACTCTGGCCCCACAGGCCCAGCAGGCCCAGCCAGCCACTCTGGCCCCACAGGCCCAGCAGGCCCAGCAGGCCCAGCCAGCCACTCTGGCCACTCTGGCCCCACAGGCCCCGCAGGCCCAGCCAGCCACTCTGGCCACTCTGGCCCCACAGGCCCCGCAGGCCCAGCAGGCCCAGCCAGCCACTCTGGCCACTCTGGTCCCACAGGACCCGCAGGCCCAGCAGGCCCAGCCAGCCACTCTGGCCCCACAGGCCCCGCAGGCCCAGCCAGCCACTCTGGCCACTATGGCCCCACAGGCCCCGCAGGCCCAGCAGGCCCAGCCAGCCACTCTGGTCAGGCAGGACACACCAGTCAGCAGTGCCTCCACCCAGAGGACACAGTGGTCTGGGTCGCTGCCAGTTAGTCCGGCGCTGTCAGCGGCCCAGTGCCAGGATTTCCTGGCTCATCTCCAGCATGAGCGTGAGCAAAATCAACAGTTCATGCTGGAGATGAGACGCCACGATGCCAGGAAGCTCGAGGAGAGGAGACGCAACAACGAAAGGAACTTCGAGGAGAGGAGACGCCATAATGAAAGAATGTTCCAAGAGGTGAGGCGGCATAACCTTAGAATGGAGGAGTATGCCCGAAGGGCCGAAATGGCCCGAGAAGGCCAGCCCCAAGACCGGGCTACCCCTTCAACCTCACCCCCTTCAACATCACAGACCTTGTCACCAGCATCCAGGCCGGAAGAGCCGCCAACCATTCGCAGAGGTCGGGCCGGCCTAGGGGAACATTTGCCAAAGGCCAGGAGAGCCAGGAAACACACAAGCGAAAGCGGAAATAGGTGAGAACATGTTTGTGTTGCATATAGAAGCAATTGATGTCCAAGATCTATTGAGGTTGAGGTGTTGCAGTCAATGCGTATATTGTTCTAATTGATGTCTTGTTCTTATCTCTTTAGGTTCCAATTTATTGATGTTCCTGAATTTCTGCCTCCCTTTTTTTTTTTGTAAATAATTTGAAAGCATAAGATTAAACATTATGTATTGCTCACATTATCATTGTTTGTTTTCGTTTGTACTGTACCATGATTGGTAAACACCACATGAATGCTACACACCAACGTTATTGGATTAGTACATACATCTTCCTTCAATATACCAGCCCTGTGTTAACGTAGGGTTGGGGTAACAGGCACTGGTGCAGCTGAGGGTGGAGGTAATATTCATGAGTTTGATTACAGTAACGTGATGCATGATATTCGTGTTTCTGACACATGGATAGATTAATTCAGGGGAAATATCAAAAGTGAGTCACCCCCTAAGTGAAATTGGCGATATTTTGTGGGGCCACCATTATTTTCCTGCACTGACTTAACCCTCATGGGGATGGAGTTCCCCAGAGTTTCACAGGTTGCCACTGGAGTCCTCTTCCACTCCTTCATGATGATATCATGGAGCTGGTGGATGTTAGAGACCTTGCACTCCCTGTAACGGAGTTGGAACACGCAGTCCAATATCTCCGCTGGTTTACGGTACAATATCCAAGAAGCACTACAGTCTCACGATTCCCAACCTCCAATATTTGCCGACACTCAATTGGGAGTCAAATGAATACTGACTTTATTTTGTTGGGCAGAAATATATATATACACATCTCTTCCCACAGGCAATACACACATCCCCCATAGTTGGCCACACAATACACATAGAGGGACAACAGGTGGGTCATACCTCCCGGAGACTACCTGGCTACTTTGATACAATCAGACATTGCTTAGATCATCCTTCTTTGTTATGTCTGATAATGCAAACACTTTATACAATAGACTTCCTTATCCTATGAGGAGTCTCTGTACTAGGATTATCTATTATGCCAAGGTCTGCAATAGTCTGGGCTAAGATTTTGCAGAGCATAAACCAACATACATACAGTATAACAGTATGATCATATTTTAACCATAACCATAAAACAGGGTAAAACAGTGATGGGTTCCGTTACACTCCCCACCTTCCATTTGAGGATGCCCCCACAGATGCTCAATAGGGTTTAGGTCTGGTGACCTACTTGGCCAGTTCATCAACTTTTGACCTTCAGCTTCTTTAGCCAGGCAGTGGTCGGCTTGGAGGTGTGTTTGTGGTCGTTATCATGTTGGAATACTGCCCTGCGGCCAGTTCTCCTATGGGAGGGATCATGCTCTTTCTCAGTTTGTCACAGTACATGTTGGCATTCATGGGTTCCCTCAAAGAACTGTAGCTCCTCAGTGCTGGCAGCATGCATGCAGGCCCAGACCAAACATATATGCATGTGTATATATGTTTTCGCTAATATGTTGTGTGGATTCCCCATATATGCATTTACCTAATGATGTCAGATGCTGCCTCCCCTCTCTCTGCATCACTGTTTAGGTTCAAAATGATGGGTTCATCTCATATCAATGTTTTTGTGTTCGTTGTGACTTATCCATTTATCTCTGGCACTGGGGAGCTACAGTTCATTGAGGGAACCATGAATGCAAACATGTACTGTGACATACTGAAGCAGAACATGATCACCTCCCTTGGGAGACTGGGTCGCAGGGCAACATAACATAACGACCCTAAACACACCGCCAAGACGACACTCCCTTGGTAAAGAAGGTAAAGGTGATGGACTGGCCAAGCTTGTCGCCAGACCAAAACCATATTGAGCATCTGTGGGGCATCCTCAAACTGACGGTGGGGGAGTGCAAGGTCTCTAGCATCAACCAGCTCTGATGTATCATTAAGGAGTGGAAGAGGACTCCAGTGACAACCTGGAAAGCTCGGGTGTTCCCTGGCCATGAGGGTTAAGGCAGTTCTGGCAAATAATGGTGGCCACACATAATTGACATTTCGTGTCAATTTGGACATTTCACATTAGGGGTGTACTCACTTTTGTTGCCAATGGTTTAGACATTAATGGCTGTGTATTGAGTTATTGAAGGGTCAGCAAACTTACTTTACATTGTAGCAGAGTGTCATTTCTTCACATGAAAAGATATACTAAAATATTAATAACAATGTGACGGGTGTACTCACTTATGTTAGATACTGTGGCCCTGATTTAATTGCAATTTGGCCAATTGAATAGGGCTCGAAATAAGCACATAACATATATTCTATGAAAAATGTTTTAGTTAGTAAACATCTATCCAAAATCAAGGTTTTCACTAACTAAAATCTTTTTGAAACAATATATGTTCTGTACTTATTTTGAGCCCCATTCAATTGGCAAAATCGCAATTGAATGAGGCCCTGTATGTTCACTATTAGGATGTGACCCACTTACGGACACCTGTCTCATTTGTCTGTTTCTGTGTCATATAGATTGTTAATACCAACCTTCCCTCATGGTTGAAATCAGTAATGCAAACACAATGTGAGAATTCTATTGACACCCCTAACTGATGGTGCAGAGCACAGATGTGGAGTCTGAAGGTCCTTTCATTGATGTTCCGGAAATGCTATGGTATCAACATTGACGAGGCAGACACAAACAACATCTCGGATAAATCATATTTACTATTTACAGAAATTAACAAGGCAAGCTTGCCACAAAGCCACAGGTTGACTAATCAACACAGGTATGCAAAGGATCATGGTGGAGGGGGGTAGGATACAAAATCCAAGTAACACAGGGATATAGGGATATGAGAGCAGAATGCAGGCAGGGAAAATTACATTGATATAGATGATCAGGGGATGTACAGTGTATCAACCAACATTAGGCAATATAATAGATCTCATTATTGTTACGACATATATATAACAGTCAATAAGGAAAGACCATAATAATCCAGAATAAGGTGATATACATATGGGGAGAGCAAAATGTATGCTTGTGTGTTAAACGGACACTCTGATGCCACATCAGAAGTATAAGTGCTCAATCAGTGAATGCTATGAGCCCATAACGTCAGTTCTCACGCAACAATAAGCAGCACATAGATAACCTTGGTCAAAAAGATGGTGACCTGACCAGGATCATATCAGTCAGATGTTACTTATTGCAGAGAACTCACAACAAACCAGGCAATATCAAGGATAGTTTGTTCTCTGATTGAGCATCTATACTCACTGTTGTTGCATATGCATAACTGAAGATTAACGTAACCTCCTTAACTGTTAAGTCCCAAGCCTGGATTTACTCTTCCCCATATGCACAGGGAGGGTCACATCAGCACTGAAGAAAAGATCTTGAAGGGTTGGTGCTGCAGGCTTCACAACAGTCCAAGTAGAGGAGAGGATAGAATGTTTAAACCAATAGGTACCTATGAATCGAGATAGACTATATGAGCATACACATGCTGTGGATATACCAGGAACATCAGCTGACAGATGTCACATCACATCTGCATTGTATATTGAAATTGTCTCGTGACACATATCGGCTATTCAGTCAAGGTCATCAGATATCAAACTGGATCCAATAAAGCAATGAAACGGACACATGCACATACATGAGGACATTGACATGGCCACGGAATGTCAGGATGTTTATCGCCATGCCTTGTTCTGACCGGGATCTGGAATACAAACACACAAATAATATATTAGTGGAAACTTTACATATGCCATATGAGCAGCCACCAACAGATGTAGGTATGTCGGCACACATGTTAGGCATTGGGATCTCGTACAAGCTAACAATCTGTCCGATGATAATGATGGCCCAGACTAATTTGTCCTGATGTGGGAATATTAGGATTAGTCTAATTCTCATTTATTTGTATTGTGCAAACATATTCTGTAACGCTGTACAGGGGAGAAGAACCAGAAAATATACAGTATGTAATATTGCCAACGCAAGAAAATGGAGGGCCCTGTTTGGAGCGTAAAGTCTGTTGATAAATGATTTGTTCCCAAAGGCCCACACAAGATTCGAAAATCACCACTTCCAAGTTAAAGGTAATGGACATGGGGAAGAGTAGATAAGGAATAGTAAGTCAGAGATACATAGGAAGGAGGTTGTGTCAAGTAGAAAGATATGCATTAGTCGGAGAGGAAAGGGATCAGATGTAAAGTGCGATGCACTATTATGTAATAAGGTATCTGCCCCATGTGGACAGATAATGTAATCTGCAGATGGGACAGTCAGGAGACACATAGTTTAACCACAGCTTGAGTAAGATTAGCTGATGGGGGAATAAAAGGAGAGAGGTGGGCATGAGAGTTGAAATGAAAATGATGCAGACAAAAAGGGGAGAAGTAAAGAAGAGTCTGAGGAAAATGCAGGGGATGTGAGGAAGAAGACAAGAGAAAACATAGTGGAAAGGGTTAATTGGGATAGTTAGCAGAAGACTTGTGTGACTCAATAAATTAAGGGTAAACAGGGGTGGGTGGGATGAGGAGAGAGACAGACAGACAGACAGACAGACAGAGAGAGAGAGAGAGAGAGAGAGAGACCAGTGCAGCCTGTAATAGAAAGGGAAGATCACAACTATCACACATTGATACATGTTCGGACATCCACATGTGGTTCTCTACCTTGGATAGATCAAGTGGAGTATTCAACGAAGAGATCTGTTCCCCCAGGACACGTCTGCATGGTCCGATAAACATTTCGGACCGCTTCAGCAATACATAGGGGATGTCTTGGGAAAACGAAAGTTAGGCCTACATTAATGGAGTTATTAGTCATTTCTTCTCATGCATACATGCACATGTTTCCCGCAAATACTCACTTACAATGTAGACGACATTGATGTAGCTGATGTTCTGTTGCTGGCCAGGTCGTTTCCCATGTCTGTGTGGGTAAACAATGTGTTGACACACGGCAACAGTTCTGTAATGGCAATATGATGAGATGAGTCACACAATCCATATGATATATTGCACAATGATTCCTAGTTAACACATCCTTGAGACTATTCCTGTTATCTGACTGAGAATGCTTTTACCAGCATTCGCTGACAAAGAACAGGGGACATCCCCTGTTTGCATCACATGAGGTACATTTATTATGGTTTACAATATGCTGGTATGTTCATATGTCCAGATTGCTAGGAATTGCATTGACCTCCATGGGTTGTGGAATAGCATGATCAGACAATGTGAACATTACTGTTCTGGGAAGATGTTTTCAAATACGATTGTGAGGCCTATATCCATTGACATTGTGGAATACATCAGACCATCCATTTAGCTTAGCTTCTTGAGGTTGGCAGATATCAATATATATGATGTGTATGGGAATGTGCGCATACTGACCATTAACGGATATCAGAGCAGGCTGTATTTGATCCAGTATGAAGAATGCGTCACGAGACATATGTTACATCACAAAGCTATCCTCTACTGTGGACTGTTGGATATTCTGGAAGACAATGGGGAAGGAGAAAAGAGATGTATTAGTAACCATAATCAAGGTACATTATAGTTAGTTGTTATTAGTTTCAGACTTACATGGGAAGTACTCACGAATGACGTGGGCACGTAGTTGTGACCCCTGAACGTTATCCTCACCAGGGGGAGGTACTGGACGCTCCGCTGGTTCAAGCGGAGCATCATCAATGTTCCCCAGACAGTTTGCCTGTACTGCTATATTGTGCAGAATACAACAGGCCATGATGATGTGACAAACCTTCCCTGGTGTATACTGTAGCGCCCCGCCAGTGGAATGGAAACATCTGAAGCGCATCTTCAGGAGTCCAAAGGTGCGCTCTATTACATTCCGGGTTCTGGCATGGGCCGCATTGTACCTCTCCTCCCCCTCTGTGCGGGGATTGTTCACAGGGGTCAACAACCACGGCAAACACCTATATCCTGCATCACCTGAAGGAAACAAAAATGGGAGATGTAGATATGAATGTGAGTTTGTGCTGCTCGTTAAAGCATCTGTAAATATACGCAATGATTAATGTGACGTTAGTTTAGGGATCTCTGGGTTGGAACTTCATACTCCCATGACCACGTCACATCGGGTTAGGCACAGCAACAAGCTACGATGCAATGGCTCAGTCGGCACACCTTCTTTATGGCGCACGGCAAATGAGCGCTGACAATACGGCGCTGACAGAAGCCGGCGACAGTAGCGCACTGTTGGAAATTGTGTGCCAAAATGTGCGTCCATCAAAGAGCGCAAGTTGTAGAATCTATTGACTAATGGGCCAAAACCCTCTAACCCAAACCACTGAGACCCCATGCCTAACACTAACACTCATAATCCAAAGCTTTAGCCCAAAGACCCCTAAGCCTAAAACCCCTAAGTCCACCCTTAAATCCTTATCTCAACTCCTGCGCGCAGATGTTGTGCGCGCTATTGAGGGACTCTATTTTGTCTGTTGGCGCATGCGTCGTTGCGCATTTTTCACGCAACAATGGAATAGCATTACAGTGGAACATGATGTATATTTTAGGGGATCCTTTATGGGTAGATGGGTGGATGACTGACGCAGGATATGGGCATCATGAGTACTTCCCGGGAAGCCTGCAACCACATTTTGTATGCGCATGTCTGCATTTACAAACAACATGGACATTGATGGAATGATAGTGTTTGCGATTTCGGAACAGCGCTTCTTGCTCTCTAGGAGGTATCAATGCTACATGTGTACAATCTATAGCACCGAGCACATTGAGGATACCTCCCATTCGAAAGAAATCTGCTTTCACCTTCAAGATCTCTTCCCCAGTGTGGGGAAAACTGATGTATCTGGCAGTTTTCGGAACGATAGCATGGAGGAATGTGCTCAGGCACATTGAAAGGCTTGCCTGAGACATTCCTTCTACTATGCTAGCAGTGTTCTGAAAACTACCAGATGATAGGATGTGTATGGCGGCTAACATCCGTGTCATGCCTGGGATGGCTCTATTGGTCCATGAGGAAGGCTCCATGTCCTCCCTCAGGACCGCATAGAGCTCCTCCAGGCTGGCACGGGTTAGCCTAAAACGCTCATACACTTCCACATCAGTTAACCCCTCTAATGTGACTCTCTCCCTGTACACCCTGGCTGCACAAATCCTCCTGGCAGGCTCCTGGGCCTGCTCACCCACCTGTGGGTCTGGCTGTGCAGGAGCCCCCACTTCATGTGCCACACCCTCTAGGGGTCTCTCATCTGGCCCCCCCATCAGCTGATCACCCACATCAAGGTCCTCCTCCCTGTCTGCAGGTGCCCTCATATCCCCCTGTCCCTGTGCCACTGGAGCTCTCTCCCCTAACTGACCCCCCACCATGACCCTAGGCATATCCTGTGATGAGCCACTTGCCTGGCTTGGTTCCGGACCACCATGGATTGCATCAGCACGCTCACCCACATTCACTCCCAGCCGCCCCTCTCTGTCACGCCTCAGCCACTCCACAGTCGCACGCCTGACAGCCCGGTTTCCACTCTGCAACATTCGAAACAAATATCCATTTCTACGACGCTGCGCTCTCCTCACATACCTATACGCCGCACTCAGGTTGCTGCTATCCATGATGGTTCAGACTTGCTAATTCATGGATGATGATGTGGTTATATAGCTTGCTAATTACCCCAGATGTGATTATCGGGTGGATTTCACAAATGGAAAAGCTCACTGGTGTATCTAAGCTTCATCATGTTATAAAGTTCCCTGATTATGGATTTGTTTAGCCATTTTAATTAGTAACCCCTAATATTCTGGCCCACATTTGAATTTGGGCCCATGCTACAAGATCTATGTAATGTGGCGTGGAAATATATACAATATTTGTGTTCAAAAATGTAGATGTGATAAAAGAGATGTAAATCAGATAATGTTGATATGTTTAGGGGACACATTGTAGTCTTTCTGAGTACTAAAGGGTTAATTTGGCCGCCATATTGAGGATGTACATGACAATAAAAAGATATCTTTTATTAACATATTTGATCATTGGGGATTGTTTTTACAGTAATTCGAATGCCTTTTATTGCTTCCTTTATACTTTTAGGGCCCTTTCAGCCCGGTTTCATTACAATGCCGTAAGTGCATCGTGTGGACTTCAACGGATGCGGGCATAAATTAAATCTAGCCAGGCGCAAATCGCGGCCTTCAGAATGTAGGAAGGCCGTGACGTTTAGGCGCGCACGCAAGCTGGAAGGGGGACGGACTAGCCGCGCCCGGCATGAACCATCCAATAGCGGAATCACGCATCGCGCCACAGGTCGCCCAGCCAATCACTTACGGGATAGACCATTTGATTGACAGTGGGAGTGAATAAATAGGAATGACACGCGCCCACGCCTCGACTGTGTTGCGATTTCTGACGAGGTAGCACGCGGTTCCTGGAGATTTGTGGTTGAGAGGAGGTAAGTTGCTTTATTATCAAGTCGCGGTTTAAGTTCTTTTTACAGGAATCCGTTACTACATTTACGGATGCCGATGTAAAGAAGTACAATTGTGTTTTTTGCTTTTTTATAGGTGTTTGGAGGATTTTTGCGAGTTTGTGAGTTTATATCCGGCCCGTAGGAGTTTGGAGGGAGGTAAGTTGCATTGTACATGCTTTTCATCCTATCAAGCTGTCTTTTATTTGTATGTTTTGCCAATTTCTATATTTACTGAATACACTTGCGAGAGGTACAATTGTGTTTTTTGCTTGTTTATAGGTGTTTGTAGTATTTTTGCGAGTGTGGGAGTTTTGATCCGGCCAATAGGAGTTTGGAGGTAGGTAAGTTGCATTGTACATGCTTTTCATCCTATCAAGCTGTCTTTTATTTGTATGTTTTGCCAATTTCTATATTTACTGAATACACTGGCGAGAAGTACAATTGTGTTCTTTGCTTGTTTATAGGTGTTTGGAGGATTTTGGATCTTTGATCCGGCCCTTAGGGGTTTGGAGGGAGGTAAGTTGCATTGTACATGCTTTTCATCCTATCAAGCTGTCTTTTATTCGTATGTTTTGCCAATTTCTATATTTACTGAATACACTGGCGAGAAGTACAATTGTGTTTTTTTTGCTGTTGGCCTATAGGTTTGGAGAGTTTTTTGTTGTGGGGAGAGGAGTTTTGTGGAGGGAGGTAAGTTATTTATATTTTTCTGTTTCGTATTATATCTGGATCTCTCTCTCTCTCTCTCTCTCTCTCAATCTCTCTCTCAATCTCTCTCTCTCTCTCTCTCTCTCTCTATATATATATATATAGAGAGAGAGAGAGAGAGATTGAGTTTGAGTTTGATTGAGTTTGAGTTTGATTGAGTTTGATTTTGAGTTTGATTGAGTTTGATTTTGAGTTTGATTTTGAGTTTGATTTTGATTGAGTTTGAGTTTGATTGAGTTTGATTTTGAGTTTGATTGAGTTTGAGTTTGATTGAGTTTGATTTTGAGTTTGAGTTTGATTGAGTTTGATTTTGATTTTGAGTTTGATTGAGTTTGATTTTGAGTTTGATTGAGTTTGAGTTTGATTTTGAGGGAGATTTCTACACATATTTGCAATACACATAGGTGTTCCAAACTGCTTCTTCAATGGGGCTTGACTTGAACTTATTTTCAGCCTAGAACAGCAGGACCATGTTGTTCCTACTACCTCTGGTACAGAAGATGGCTTCAGGATAGGTACCACGCCCAGAGTATAATGCAGATAGGATATTAGTGGACTCAGACATGGGCCACTCCCCACACATGATAGAAGCACACAGTAAATAGCCGCATACCTTGTATATATGCAAACTGTAACTGACCCTTCCACATTGTTTAGGAAAGTATTGATCTAGCGTGTTTCATCAGCGCCTCTCAGGTCCAGAGTGAGAGGTGCTGTATACCCCTCCCACTGCTGTCACAGGCTCTGTCCACTTAAGGTTGATTACTGCAGTTAGTTACAATATTGATATCCAAGCAGAAATAGTGTTAGAGGCGATCAGAATGGGGGACGAGTGTGGAGCAGGCAAACCCACTAAAACATTTCCTTATTTCTCTTTCTTTTCTTTTCAGGTGGTGATGGAGGGAGAGGAGCAGAGGGGAGTGGCAGGGAGTCCCGGGGCATGGAGGTGGGGAAGAGGAGGGGAGGAGTGAGGAGGAGGAGGTACTAGTTGAGGAGGGGGAGGTAGTAGAGGAGGAGGTAGTGGAGGAGGTAGGAGATGAGGAGGAGGGAGGAGAGGAGGAGGAGGGAGGAGAGGAGGAGGAAGGGAGAGGAGGAGGAAGGAGAGGAGGAGGGAGGAGAGGAGGAGAAGGAGGGAGGAGAGGAGGAGAAGGAGGGAGGAGAGGAGGGAAGGAGGAAGGAGAGAGGAGAGGAGAGGAAGGAGGGAGGAGAGGAGAGGAGGAGGGAGAAGGGAGGAGAGTAGGGGAAGGAGGGAGGAGAGTAGAGGAAGGAGGGAGGGGAGTGGAGGAAGGAGGGAGGAGAGGAGAGGAAGGAGGGAGGAGAGGAGAGGAAGGAGGGAGGAGAGTAGAGGAAGGAGGGAAGAGAGGAGAGTAGGAGGAGGAAGGAGGAGGAGGAGGAGGGAGGAGGAGAGTGGAGAGGGTCCTCATCCCCAGTCTGGAGAGCAAGAGGCTGGCGGCAGGTCCAGGGCCCACAATTATAGCCGGGAGGAGAACAGGGTCCTCCTGGAGGCCATCCGTGCCCGCCCCGTCATCACCTCGGGGGGTAGGGAAGTCAAGGCTGGGCCCAGGGCTAATGCTTGGCAGCAGGTGGTGGATCTGGTGAATGGTGTGGCGGGCCGTGGACGGAGTCTGCGGTCCATCAAGCATCGTTTCGACGACATCAGGGCCGTGGTGAGAAAGAAGATGGCGCAGGAGGCCGAGGGGCGGAGGGTCAAGTACCTTGCACATGAAGGGATTGCAAGGGCCATGCTTGCACCCTCCGACGCAGCTGGAGCATCAGGCCCGGTTGAGCAGCAGGACCCAGCCTCCATGGCAGGTGAATATGACATACAGCAACATGCCACCACATGTGCATCACACACACTACACATGGACATGACACTGACATGTCAGCTCCATGAAATAACAAGGGATAGATGGATGCATCATTAAATTCATGAAGCTGACAAATCACTGTCATTCCTGGTCAACACAACAGTAATCAAGCAATAGAGCAGGTGTGTCCAAACTCTGTCCTGGTGGGCCACACACATGGCTGGATTTGATAATCCTGCTGCGCACAGGTGAGTCAATCGCTTCTTCAGTCATCCTGATTGACTCACCTGTGCACAGAAAGGATATCTTCCAATCCAGGAAAGAGTTTGGACACCCCTGTAATAGAGAGTCCATGTATTGGTGTGCCCGTTCAGCCTATGCAGTTACAGACAGCAGCCGTAATACAGATAGCGTTGTGAGCCGAGAACCATCAAGAACAGAAACCTAAGAATAGATAACAGCTAGTATAAGATAGCTAATCAGAGAATCATCCATATTCAAGGCTAGATGTCAGATAATTAGAAATGAACACATATCAATGCGCTAATCAACATACTAATGACATGTACTGTGAGGAATTGACTCTGCTGGGTTTTGAACCCTGGTCTCCAGGCTGCTATACCTCTTCCCTACCACTGCGCCAGCCTACCTTTGTGAATTCCATTGAGACCTTATAAGCTTGACTCTGCTAGCAATAGTATCAGTACCTAAGTCTCTTCAGCTGTGTCTGGTCAGGTGTCTGGTCCTTGGCCTATATAAGGCACTTCCTGTCTATTGATCCTTACCAGATTATTGTGTGGTTCCTGATCACTTCAATAAACCTTGTTCTTGTTTTCACCTACAAGTTTGCGGAACTGGATTATTGCTGACCTCGGCTACTGGTCTCCACAACTTTGTGATTTCTATATCATTACAGAATAATCTGGCCCTTTCATGGAGACCGCCGGGACAGATTCTGCATTGGCCCAGCAGGTTGCTTTATTTGCAAGAACTGTGCAGACCCAGGCACAGACCATCCAAGTGCTGCAGGACCAGGTAGCTGAAATGCAAAATAAATTTCAGTCAATGCACAGTGAGTATACCAGCTACAGGGCACGTGATGCTGCGGCTGCGGCTGCTACTGTTACACCTGCACAAGAGGCCCGCTTGCCCCTGCCAGAAAAGTTTGGAGGAGATCGCAAAAAATGTAGGGGTTTCCTAAATCAATGCCGTTTGCACTTCATGATGTTACCTCACCAATTTCCATCTGAAAGAGAGAAGGTGGGATTTATTTTTTCCTTATTCAAAGATGAAGCCCTGGCTTGGGGCTCCCCTCTTCTGGAACAAGACAGTCCAGTCTTGGGTAATCTAAATGACTTTCTTGAGGCTATGTGCCTAGTTTTTGATGACCCCAATCGATGTGCTACAGCAGAAGCCACTCTCCTTCATTTGCATCAAGGGAGGCGCTCGGTGGCTGAATATGCTGCTGAATTCAGACAGTGGGTTGCTGATACTACCTGGAACCAATCAGCCCAGAGGTTCCACTTCAGAAAAGGTCTCTCAGAAGCTATAAAAGATGAGCTAGCTCGTGTTGATCTTCCTGCTGACTTTGATGCATTTGTGCGTTTGGCTATCCGTATTGATCGGAGACTTTCTGAAAGAAGATTGGAAAGACAGGGCTCTTTTAGACCAAGTACTACTCCAATTTCCTATTCAAGAACTTCTACTCCAATCCCACAAACACCTACAGAATCTGAGCCAGAGGCTATGCAGGTAAATCTAATAAGAGGGCCATTATCCAACGAAGAAAAACAGTGGCGACGCACTCACAATTTATGCCTGTATTGTGGTAGTGCAGGGCACTATGCCATCAATTGCCCTAGCAAATCCAAAAGAACAATAGCTATGGCGGCTGAGGGTGCACAGATTCGACACCAATCCCAGATTTCGGATCAACTGGATTCTGTCACACAACCCTTGTTTTCTCTGGCTCATGGTGAAGAGGGTATGTTGACTCAACATCCTCATTTTGTGGTGCCTATCACGTTGCAATGTGGTGATCGTAAAATTTCAACTACCGCTATGATAGATTCTGGAGCAGGCGGAAACTTTATGGACATTAAGTTTGCAGCAGGAAATAGAATTCAGTCTATCCCTAATTCTTCACCTGTGTTAATGGAGACAGTTGATGGTTCTCCACTTACGTCAGGACCGGTTACACATGAGACTGTGCCCTTAAAGTTGACTGTGGAAGTGAATCACCATGAGGCTATCTCTTTCCACCTAATTTCCTCAACACAGTTTCCAGTGATTTTGGGGGTACCTTGGCTTGCTCTGCATAACCCACAGATTGATTGGAAGATCAGAACTTTGTCCTTTCCTTCAGAACACTGCTTAATGAATTGTCAACCCTCTAAGGTAACACCTGTTGCCACAACAATTAATGAAATGGTTGCTACAAACTTGACTAAGCTTCCTCTACAATATTGGGATTTTGCAGATGTCTGTGATAAGAATAATGCTGATCAGCTTCCACCACACAGGCCTTATGATTGCCCAATAGAGCTGTTGCCTGGGGCTGCTATCCCATTTGGCCGTATATATTCCCTTTCTGAGCCTGAATTGAAAGCTCTTCGTGAATACCTACAAGAAAATCTTGCCAAAGGCTTTATTCGACCATCTACTTCTCCAGCAGGAGCTCCTATTTTCTTCGTAGAAAAGAAAGATGGCAGCCTACGGCCATGCGTTGATTACAGGGACATTAATAACATCACTGTTAAAAACCGCTACCCCTTGCCTCTGATTCATGAACTTTTGGAGAGACTTCGCTCAGCTAAAATATTTACGAAGCTTGATCTTCGGGAGGCATATAATCTGGTTCGCATAAGACCCAATGATGAATGGAAAACAGCTTTCAGAACCAGGTACGGGCATTACGAATATCTAGTAATGCCTTTTGGGCTGTGTAATGCCCCTGCAACTTTCCAGCATCTTATCAATGATGTACTACGAGATCTCCTGGATCAGTTTGTTGTGGCATATTTGGATGATATCCTAATATTCTCTGATAATCTTGAAAACCACAGAAAACAGGTCCGTATAGTTCTAGAGCGCCTTCGTCCCCACCGCCTATACATTAAACTAGAAAAATGTGAGTTTGAACAAACAGACATTCAATTCCTGGGGTATGTAATAACTCCCAAAGGTTTAAGTATGGACGCAAGTAAAATTAAAGCTGTGCTGGACTGGCCCATCCCCAAGAATGAAAAAGATGTTCAGAGATTTGTGGGGTTTGCCAATTTTTACAGGCGTTTCATTAAGAATTTCTCTGCCGTTATTACACCGATCACTGAACTCACACGTAAGGGGACTCCTTTTCAGTGGTCCGATAAGGCGGATACCGCATTTTACCTCTGCCCCTGTCCTGGTACATCCTCAGCCGGAATTACCATTTATTGTGGAAGTTGATGCTTCTGATTCAGCTGTTGGTGCTATACTGTCTCAAAGGACTGGACCTAAGATGCTGTTACATCCGTGTGCCTTCTATTCCCGCCAGATGGTGCCAGCAGAAAGAAACTATGACATAGGGAATAAAGAACTATTGGTTTATAAAAGCTGCCTTCACCGAATGGAGACATCTCTTGGAGGGAGCTATCCATCCAATTACTGTCCTTACAGATCACAAAAATCTGGAATGTATTCGATCAGCTAAGAGACTGTCAGCCAGACAAGCACGCTGGTCCCTATTCTTCTCAAGGTTTAATTTTTTGGTTACATACCGTCCTGGCTCCAAGAATGGTAAGGCGGATGCCTTGTCTAGAATAGCTGACCCCCTCCATACTACCGTAACCAAGACCACCATCTTGCCAGAGGATATATTTAGAGGAGTTACATTTCCTTCTGATCTGATGTCTCGCATTAAAAAGGGCTACGCTGAAGACCCAGCTCTTCGTGATCCTCCTCGTGACCTCCATATGACGATGCTTAATGGGTTTTGGATTTTTCAACAACGTCTGTTTGCTCCGGAGCCAGTGCGACTGGACCTTTTACGTCTCTACCATGACTCCAAACCAGCAGGTCATCCAGGAATCCGAAAGACACAAGAGCTACTTGCCCGATCCTTTCGGTGGCCGAAGTATCATGAGGATGTTAAGAAGTATGTGTCCTCTTGTGATGTGTGTGCCAGACATAAGACTCCTCGCTCATCCCCTGTTGGCTTGCTTCAGCCTCTTCCGATTCCTCATCGTCCCTGGGGATCTATATCCATGGACTTTATTGTGGAACTACCTCCCTCTAAGGAACACACTACCATTCTTGTTGTTGTGGACAGGTTAACTAAGATGGGTCATTTCATACCAGCTCGTGGTCTCCCTTCAGCTAAACAGACGGCTGACCTGGTTATTCGGGAAATATTTCGCTTGCATGGAGTGCCTGATGAAGTAGTTTCTGACAGGGGAGTGCAGTTTACGTCTCGTTTTTGGAAACATTTTTGTTCTAATCTAGGTATTAATGTAAATCTGTCGTCAGCTTTTCATCCGCAAAGTAATGGACAGACTGAGCGAACCAACCAGACTTTGGAGCAATATTTGCAGTGCTATATTAGTTACCTGCAGGATGACTGGCTGGATTTTCTACCCACGGCGGATTTTGCCTATAACAATGCCCAACACTGCTCCACTTCTTTGAGCCCATTTTTTGCCAATTATGGTTACCATCCGACCTTTCTAGTCAGTCTCCCAATTACTACTTCCATTCCTGCTGTCACTGACCGGCTAACGGCCTTACGTGATTCCCAAGCACTGTTGAAAGAGACTCTTTTGGAGGCTCAGGAATGTTACAAAAGAGCTGCTGATAGGCATAGAAAGGAGGCCCCAGTCTATCACGTTGGTGACAAGGTGTGGCTGTCAACAAGGAATCTCAAGCTTCGGATTCCTTCTCATAAATTGGGTCAAAGGTTCATGGGACCTTTTGAGATCATTGCTCAGATCAATGCTGTCACTTTACGTTTACAACTCCCGAATTCCATGAAAATACATCCAGTGTTTCACGTTGCACTGCTTAAACCTTTTCATGAAAACACTTTCCCTGGCCGAGCCCTGCCTGCCCCACCTCCAGTCCTCGTGGATGGTGAGGATGAGTACGAAGTGGACAAAATTCTTGACTCCAGGATCTTCCGTGGCAAGCTTCAGTATCTGGTTCGCTGGAAAGGCTATGGTGAGGAGGAGAGTTCGTGGGAACCAGCGGACAATATTCACGCTCCTGATCTCCTTCGGTCTTTTCATGTGCAGTACCCTGCTAAACCAGGTAATAGGGCATCCAGAGGCTGCACCTATAGAGGCGGGGGTAATGTGAGGAATTGACTCTGCTGGGTTTTGAACCCTGGTCCCCAGGCTGCTATACCTCTTCCCTACCACTGCGCCAGCCTACCTTTGTGAATTCCATTGAGACCTTATAAGCTTGACTCTGCTAGCAATAGTATCAGTACCTAAGTCTCTTCGGCTGTGTCTGGTCAGGTGTCTGGTCCTTGGCCTATATAAGGCACTTCCTGTCTATTGATCCTTGCCAGATTATTGTGTGGTTCCTGATCACTTCAATAAACCTTGTTCCTGTTTTCACCTACAAGTTTGCGGAACTGGATTATTGCTGACCTTGGCTACTGGTCTCCACAACTTTGTGATTTCTATATCATTACATGTACCTTTCTTCTCTATCTCTCAGCATCCAGGAGGAGCTCTGGGTCCTGTGACCAGAGAGAGGAGGCGGGGCCATCAGCCCCGTACCAGGATCTTCCAGCACAGGGGGAGGAGGAAGGAAGATCGGAGGGCTCTGGGTCAGAGGATGGGCTGGTCATTGACCTTGCAGGGTCACCTGCCACAAGCCCTGGGCCTATGCCCATCCTCGAAAGACTTGCTCTGGGGCCCTCCCCCGCCCAAGGGACAGCACCTCCTTCCCCACACAGTGTGCTGGCCTGGTCACCCCCGGGCACATTGTCACCACAGGCTCCAGCTGTGGACCTCCCCGCTACACCTCACCACGCCCACCCAGCGGTGTCGTCACCGCAGAGCCAGGCTGTGCAGGTGGAGATGCTGGCCGTCATGAAGGAGCTGCTGGCAAGCACCCAGAGGATCGAGGCCAACCAGCTCCGGATGGATGCCAGCATCTCTGCCCTCCGGTCACATATGACCCACAGCCTGGCCAGGCTGTCCAGGGAGGTGAGGAGGCACCACATGACATCGGAGCACCTTCAGGTCAGGCTGCTCAGACACGCGATGGTCCCCTCACCAACATCAACGGGGATCTCCCAATCCCCCAGCCAAGAGCAGCCTGGCCCCTCCTCTCCTCCCATGTGTCCGCCACCGCCCAGACCACCGCTGCCTGGCACCGCCCGCCCCCTCCACCCCCCCCCCACCACCACCAGAGGGGAGACGGAGGATGGGCACAGGTGATGTGGGTCCTGGGCCCAAGCGGAGGAGGAAATAGGGCCTCATTCAATTGCAATGTGGCCGATTGCTAATGGATCAATTTGAGCACAGATGTTTGTAGTTAGTGAACTTCTCTCCAAAAGCAAGGTCTTCACTAACTACAAACGTCTGTAACTAAATATATGCTCTGTGCTTATATAGAGCCCTTTTCAATCGGCCATATCGCAATTGAATGACGCCCATAGGGTCTGCAGACATGTTTTAGCCTTCTCAACAGCACTCCTCAGGGACCATCAATTGGTGACAGGTTAAACAGAACACAAAGGGCCTCATTAAAATGTTATTTGGGCAATTGAATAGGGCTCTATATAAGCACATAGGATATTTTGTTTACAGAAGTTTTTAGTTAGTGAAGACCTGGCTTTTGCATAGAAGTTCCCTAACTAAAAACTTGCTTTCAAAAAGATGCTGTGTGCTTATATAGAGCCCTATTCAATTTGTTACATAGCAATTTAATGAGGCTGTTAATTAGTAGTGTGACCAATACATTGTCACTAATGAGTGCTGTTGAGAAGAGATGCTGCAGGCCCTATGATGTTTTCAGGCCTTATTTCTTAGGTTTTGTCTTTTTTTGTTTGTTTTTTAGGTCCATGAAGGCATCTCCTGTATCTGCAAGCATTGTGGAGGAATTATGAGGTGGAGGGTTTTCCCAGTGCCTCTCAGGTAGACATGCCTTCAATGGCATCCCCCTTAACATGTTGCTCCCACAATCTTACAGCTATCACATAGCCAGATATCTCCGACATGATTGTTGGTAGCTTAAATGTAGACTAATACCGCTATGGCGGTGGACTTGCAAAGTCTAACAATGGCATGTTAATAACAGCCAGCATTAATATATGCACTAGTGACGCATGTGATCCTGACCTCAATAGCAGTCTGAGAACAGATCTTTGGGTCAGAAACAGTGAATCTGGCTGCTGACCTTTGTGTCCTCTCCATAATAATGGCTATTTGCCCATATTTCTGATTATCCAGAGACCTAGCTAATGGTTAGTAATGCTTGCAGATGGGAATCAGGTGAGTTGGTATATTGGTACAGTATTTAGAACTGTACTGTACATACATCATGATTCTAAATTGTTTTGGATCCTCCTCCGCATTTTTTGATTTGAACACTTATTTCAGATTTTGTTTGGTCAACACACTGTATGTGTGAAACTGGATTGGATTACACAGTCCAAAGGTTGAATCATCTGTTTCATTGAGCAGAGCTAGTTACAAGTTGTAAGTGCTATGCACATAAATGGTTTCTTCAGTTAAATGGAAAGATTTCTGGTTCCGGTTGCAGCATGTGACCCTGGTAGGTGCTATGCATCATGCTTATTCTAGACTATTAGATTGACCCCTGTAGGTTTCCCCTTTTTTCCAGCCTCTTGCTCTTCAAGGACCCGCCCACACCACACCCATGATATTAATGCAGTTTTGACCACTGCTGATTGTGGTCTGTCTATCAAATAAAGCTTTGTTATACTGTTATGTGAATGCACAATCTTGACCACTGCTGATTGTGGTCTGTGTAAAAAATAAAGCTTTGTTAGACCTTTCTGACTGCGTCCATGTGTTATGAATATGTTTTGTTCTGTGAAATCCACATGCATTACATTAGTTTCACATTCCTATAAATGTAAACTGATGAGCCATAGTTAACATGCAGTAGATCAATACATGTAAAACTGTTGAGGAGTCAGAATAGCTTTAGACATCATCTGATCCCAACAATGTCTACTACTAATATAGGGTTAATACCCATTGCAAGTCTGATTAGCGATACTGTGGAGTAGGAACATTCCCCTGAGGGCCTACAATGAATAGGACAGGTGACACTGGAGTGCTTTTCCAGTTCCTTCTCTTGTTGATTGGGATTAGTCTGACCTCTCTGATAAGACATACCCCCCTACACTGGCCCTATGTAGGATAGCTCACAGTTTCATTGAAGTACACAAACTCCTTCACCCACATCACTTAGCATATGTGTGAATACAGTTAGTTGCCCAATAATGAACATGCATTGGCTAAATATACTTTGGTTATCATATGTTGTAATGGTCATGCACATGCCAATCTGACAAACCATGCTACAACATGCATAATATGATTGAAGCCACACTACCCAATTCAATAGCAAGAGTAAAACATGAGTCAGGTCATATGAACCCTTTGCCACGCACATGAGCTCTATTGGGATCCCTTAAATCTCTATCTAATTGCATACACATAGGCAGAGACCTAGCTGAATGTGCTGCAGTCCATAGGGTCACGGAGAGTCGGACACAACTGAAGAACTTAACCACATATAATGAAATATTCCCCTGGTACTTGATATATGCCAAGTGGCGGTCTGATTTGGCCACTATTTGTATTCTCTAATGTAGATGTGATGAGCGAGATGTGTATTCTATCGTTGATCAACCATATAGCGTGCATTGAATGTGCGCTGTCATCTGCGCACCGACACATGCGCGCATCAACAACAGCAGGCCCGACAGGAGGCTAGCGGATCTAATGATTAGGATTAGGCTGTGGGGTGTAAGGGTTAGGATTAGGCTGCGGCTACAAGGGTTACAAGGGTTTATGGCATTAGGTCATATCACTTGCGCCCTTTCATCGACGCGCACTAGTCAAAAATATTACAACTGCGCAATGATGTGGGACCGCTCATGTCAGCTACATGTTGTCAAAACACATTTGCTGTGCGCGCCAATGTTGGGGTGACATATTCTATTGTAGGGCTGTTTTAGAGGCTACAATGGAACCTGTATGTGTGCTGACCAATCAAACATATGAGGAATATTAAACTAATTTGAAGTCTTGTTAATTTGGAGGCTGTAATGCTTGGGCCTCCATTTTAGGGTTACAGGCTTAAACCATGCAGACTGCAAAAACCGTAACAAAATGGATACCTTTAACCTCCAAGCACGTACGGCCTTTAAAAACGAGCTGCGGGCTTGGAGGACAGCCCGCACGGGCTTGAATACGGAGCTACGGGCTTGGTCAGTGAAGTCCGTGGGACTTGTACGGATTTTGAAGTACAATTTGGCGATGTGCAAGCTTGAGAAGGTTTGGCTAGTAATCCTCATGCCCCCCCATTATGTTCCCCATCATTTACAGTGCTTTGCAGTGCTGGATTGAATATATATTGGCTAGTACAATGCTTGGTTTGCGGCCCTTCATCTCCGAACCCGTACGGGTTTGAACAAGGACCAGCCCGCGGAACTACGGGACGTAAAGTAATCCGTAAATAATATATTGGATTTGGGCTGATGTGCAAGCTTGAGAGGGTGTTGCTATTAATCCTCGTGTCCCCCATTATGATGCCTAGCATTTACGGAGCTTTACAGTGCATTCTCGATTTTATATTTGCATTTTCAGTTTTCAGACTTTGCGGCCGGAAAACAAGATATGCGGCCGGCCGGAAGGGGATATCCTTGCTGCGCCGTATAATTGAATTGCAAGGTAAAAGTAGCTCTACACGGGGCCGTAAGACGGCCGCAAGGAATCGCAGCTTTGCGGCCGTTTTACGGCCGATAATTGAATGAGGCCCTAAGGGAGCTGTGCAGAGTTTCAGGGACACATTGATAGAATAATCATTATGAAATATAGCCAGATACTGTCCTATGGATCATCCAGACCCTTTAAACAGGCTCTAATTAAAAGAGGATAAGGAGATATATAGAGATAATCTAGAAATGCAAAATAGGAAGACAAAGCACTCCTATAGTAAAGCACTTGTATAACACAGCAGAATATAGTAGAATATAAGTCATATATTATTGTCCTTTATTACCACTTCAGATGAATTATTGTTTAGCACTGGCACTTTATAAATAGCACTTTATTATAGCACTAAATTGAGTACTAGCATCTTATATATAACTTGCACTAAGAAATAATCTCTATACCAATTCCTGTTTTCTATTGCAGCGTCTAATATTGCAGATCAGAGGAGATCTTAAAAGGTTGAACTTGATGGACTGAAAGTCTTTTTTCAACCTTAAATACTATGTAACTATGTAACTATGTAATATTTAATGTTCTAAAGTTTTTAACAAAGTTATTAAAAGCCAAGTTTTAATAAAAAAGTGGGTCTCTTCAAACAATTGGGATCAATAGGTGTGCACTACAAAAGGGAAGCTTTTTCTCCAAGTCTTCCAATATATGTTTCTGACCCTTAGTAGCACCTTTAGTAGCACCCTATGGAGAGTTCATTATAAGAATTGACACCTTGAGCCACCAAACCCAGGGTATAGAAGCAAGGGAAGCAAATATAATTATGCCACTATACAAATCCCTAGTACGTCCTCATTTGTAATATGGAGTACAATTTGGGCACCACTTCATAAAAAAGGACATTTTAGAGCTGACAAAGGTACAGAGAAGGGCTACAAAACTAATAAGGGGAATGGAGGGACTAAGTTATGAAGAAAGACTAACCAAATTAAACGTATTTCCTCTAGAAAAAAAGGCATCTAAGAGGAGATATGATTACCTTATATAAATACATCCAGGGTCAGTATAAAGATTTGTCATGGGAGCTTTTTGTGCCAAGAGATTTTCAACTGACAAGAGGACATCCCTTGAGGTTAGAAGTAAAAAGAATCCACCTTAAAGAAAGAAAAGGATTCTTCACAGTAAGGGTGATTCATCTGTGAAATTCAATAGATAACTTTAAAAGAGGACTGGATTTATTTCAAATTAAAAAAGGACATTCAGGGTTATCCTGGATAACTAGAGAGTATTGATCCAGGAAGGAATCCGATCGCCAGTATCTGGGGTTAGGAAAGAATCCTTTTTTTTCCCTTTGAGATGATTGGCTAAGTTTCACTTGGATCTTTTTTTTCTGTTTTCCCTCCTCTGGATCAATTAATTATTAATTATTAATTAACAACTAATTAATTAACAACTAATCTGCATATTGCAGATTAGAGGAGATCTTAAAAGGTTGAACTTGATGGACTGAAAGTTTTTCAACCTCAACTACTATGTAACTATGTAACACACCCCCTGAGGGTCATAGATATAAATATATAACTTCATGGGTACAAGATCTAAATCAATTCTGGGATCAAGATAACTGGCTAGAGTCTTGCATCTCTTTATCCAAGAACTCAATTGTAGTATATTTGAAGCATCCCTTAAGGTACTCCATTGAGTATATCTCACCCCATCTAAACTATATTCCTGGAAGACCTTTATAAGTCTACTTTGTTTAACGGTATTCCCAAAAACAGGAACATTTATCCATATATAATGGTTTTGTGCAAAGGTCCATACAATTTGAAGATCAGTGATACAATACAAATCTTAGATTAAGGCAACCAGGGCTAGCCACAACCCACGTGCCTAATCTATCATAAAGCCAAAGATAGCTTATAAAAATCAAGACAAGAAGTTAAACGGAGGCTTTGTGAGGACGAGAATTTTATCCTTAACTCCTGAATGGAAGAGGGAATCCCATAGTGTCATTGCTGGTAAACGTCCCTGGGTGCTCATGGGCGTAGGATTCCCAAAAACCTGGGGGGGGGGGGGGGGGATTTAAGGAGGCAAAAAAATGGCAGCTGAGTGGTGCAATTCAACTCTACTCCCAGGACAGGTCTGCAAGGGAAGAGACAGCAGGCCAACCAACAAGTAGAAAGAAAACATACAATAGTGGCACACTACACAATATAAACAAAACCATATGGTTAGTATTTTTACGCAGCTGATTCTGCTTTTTTGCACACTACCAGTGCTGGACTGTATTATGTGGGTTGCATCCCATAATTTTCCACCTGTTGAGCAGTTCTAGACTTGATATACTTAACTCTGGGGTTGCAGAGGGACAGTGGTTCAGACTGTCTCCAATCCAGAGGAAGTTATCTACCATTTAAGCTGCCAAAATATCTCATAACATATGAGGATTTAGCATGTGAGTGTAAAACTGTGACATTTTATTCTGATATATATTGTTTTATTGTATATGTTTTTTTTATCTTCTGTACAGTAATACATATATGATCTGTACTATTGGGATCCTTGCACTTTTCTCCCCCTGCATTTCCCTCTTGTCTTTTGTTTATGAGCACTAGTGAACAGTGCTCATTTAGAGATAGCTGCAGGTCCAGTTTATGAAGCTCACACTCTTGGAGTCAAAAACACAGTTCCTTTCCTTCCAGTAACCAATGAATCATTTATCAAACTATTATATCAGAACGGCAAAGATAATGTGTTTAGAATCTGCAGATAGCATAGATAACATAAGAAGAGAGAGAGAGAGACAGAATGGAGATACAAAAAGAAAAGAAAGTAGTCAAACACAGTTAAGGAAGACAACCATTCCTGGGATAAGCATAAGGTCACCTTAGGCCTTAATAAGCAAGACTTTTGGTTTGATAGACTGGGCAAGATAGATGCACCTTTCTAGTTATCTGCCATTTAATCAATGTCTCTATGTTTAAGGGAGGAGGCAAGATAAAGGAGAAAGAAATAGACAGGCAAGGAAGAGAGACAGAGAATGGGGAGAATGAAACACAATGGAAGAAACAAGAAAGAGACAAGGAAGAGAGAATGGAAGGGAGAAGATAGATGAGAATGGGGTGAGAGAGAAGGGGAAGGGATAGAAAGGAAGAGAAAGGTCTAGGGAGCAGGGAAAGGGAAGAGAGAGAGAGAGAGAGAGAGAGAGAGAGAGAGAGAGAGAGAGAGAAAAGATTGGAGAGTGAGGGAGACAGTAGGGATAAGAGCAATAGAAGGGAGCAAGAGATGCTACATAAAGGTTTATGCTGCTAGACATGTCTCAATGTTCCTCTTGTTATTAAATACATAAAACTATAAATAAACAACATGTATGAAAAGCAGTCAAAAATCTGATTCCCAAAAATATGAATCAACTGCAAGAGTAAATAAATAAATATAAAAGTCAGGTGTTGTGGTGAAAGAATATATGAGAGAAAAATGATACTAGCTAATTGTAATTACAATGATGTGTGTACCTTTGTGCAAATACTCTTTGTGCTGCTGTTTGGCTCCTCATTGCATCCTCCAGGATTGTTAAAAAGAGAGATTCCAAAGCCTTCCTGGGTCAAAGTTTTCCTGGAAGAGACATACTGCTCCATAGTGCTGACGCCCTCTAGTGGTTCTTTTTGCCAGTGCATGATTAAGTTTATTTTCTGCATTTTTGACTGTCTCCTATTCAAATAATTTGGGGGGGGGGGGGGGGGTTATCCACCCAACGCTCCCCAGTTCCTACGCCCAAGCCTAGGATAATAATTCTACGCTCCTGCCTAGGATAATAAAGAGGCTTAAACCATGAACTTACATTTTTCTTAGGTAAGTTTTGATGCGAGAGGGGAATAAGTACACTGCAGAAGAGAAAAAATCCTCTTTTATTTTTATTTTTTTATTTGATGTTCTCTCTTACCTTAATTCACTTTGCTTCTTCTTTTTTCTATTTTCTTATCAGTACTCTATATACACCCTACTATTCACAATGGTTGAAGTGAATTTGTGCACAACCACGTAATACACTTTAATAGAAAAAAATAAAAGCATAAAAAAATGGAAGAGATATATTACATAGTATTAAAACAAATATTAACATTCTTGGCTGAAATATTTTGTAATAGAAAATGTTTTATTGTTATAAAAACGGTTAAATTAATTAATTACAATATTATTATTCATATTCATTTTAATTATGATTATAATAATTATTCTAATCTCATCCTGAGATCTTGCCTTCTACGGAAAACACTTAATAAATAAATATATAATTCAAGAGGCGTTACAGATTTATGGTTACAAAATGTGCATTTATTAGAACACAATACTTAATACTAATACATTAATAATATATGATAATACTATGGAAACAACATCTCTTTACTTAGCAGAAAGGCATTCTAATCGCTACCAATTATGTCCATGTGTGTGTGTGTAGTATGATACTTTACCAGGCCTCCACAGTGTAGTGAAGATAGAAGAGAGTTGTAGATTGCACAGAGCCAGAAAACCTGGAAATATCGATAGAATTCACAACCCCTAGCCCATTTTCTACACCTCCCAACACTGTATCCACAATATCCCTCTTACTTCTTTTTCTTGTACCCATTACCCATCTAATTAAAGACCTTTCCATAGTAGCTGTAATTGTGGAACAATTTTGAAAGTGTTTAGAAACTAGCCAATCTGTCAACCTTATTCTCCATGAAATCAGCTGAAATGTAGCATCCCTCAATATTGGTGTGGGGTTCATAGCACTAATTTGAAAGGGACCACTGGAAAGTACGTTCTTATCCCCACACATGGGATTGTCAGCATAGTTATCCACCCTTGGTGGAGCAAGTGTGGTAGAATAGGTCAGAGGAGGGGCTCCTGTTGTAGGTTCCCTCCCCTCATCTATTGTTAATGTTACCTTCACTTGTCTACTGAGTTGGATCCCACTATCTCCGATTTTACACCTTCTTTGGTCATGTTCTCAGTGATCACTTTTGTTATGCTATACCCTTGCTGATTCATGGACATAACAGGGTTTTGAAAATTAAGGGAAAACCTAATACCTTCACCAATCAGACCTATTGTCCATTTTCCCCAGTTTGTCCATTCACATTCCCAGTTCCTTTTATTGCCTAGATTGTCTCTCCAAAACCCACTAATATTATTATGGCTTTTTGTCCCAATAATGTCCACAGTCCCACCCCCACTTAAAGTCAGTTGATCAAAACATGGTTCTTCCAAATTGTCATTGCTCCATATCTTTGTCCATGCCTTGATCGTCTGTGTATGACTTGATCTTCTTTGTCTTGTGGAAGAGGTTGTTTGTGGTCCATCGATTTCCTGATTAGTACATGTGAATATCATTGTCCATACAATCCCCAAAAACAAATGCATTTCCATCTTACTTGTTGATTTCTCGTTGCCAAATCTGAAAAGATCAAACAAGTATCAGTTCTTAGCAGAAATATCTACATCTGGGACTTCTGTCCCTTTATACAACTTACATTGGTCCACATGGACCCATTTGTGACCAGGCTGCCTTCTGGTTTTTCTGTGGTGTGATCTCATTACCTTAAGCACTGTAGTACCTAATGTATCTAGAATGACAATTTGAATCCCATGGAGAATTTTTATTAAAATTTTTAATCATGATCATTCCCCCCTTTTCAAACAAAGTTTGAATTTTAGATGACACTTTACAATCAGTTGGGGCCATATTAGAGGCAGCAAAATGTAGCAGTAATCTTAACTGCTCCTGAATTTGGGAGATATATTGGTCTCTTGACACGGCTTCTCTCAGGGGAGTGGACAATTGAGGATCACCTGGGTGGCCTAGAGCCATCTGTCTCCCCGTCATGAGCTCAGAGGGAGAATATTTAGTAGCGGTGGCAGGTGTAGCTCTAATAGCCATTAGAACTGCTGGTAAGTGTGTAACCCAAGAATTACCATATTGTGTAAGCATTTTGGCTAACCTAGACTTAATGGTTCGATTCATGCGTTCTACTATACCCGAGGATTGTGGGTGATACGGAACATGGAATCTCTGCTGTATTCCCAGTAGGGCACAGAGGCTTTGCATTATCTGTCCAGTAAAATGTGTACCTCTGTCTGACTCAATGAGTTCAGGAAAACCCCACCTTGAAAACACATGTTCCCATAATGCTTTTGCAGTAGCTTGTGCAGTGTCACGTCTAAGAGGAATAGCTTCAACCCATTTAGAAAGAATATCCACAATGACTAAGGCATATCTAAGACCCCCCTTTGATAGTGGAAGTGGGCCTATAAAATCAATCTGAATAGATTTCCAGGGACCATCAGCTACTGGTACCCTCTGGAGAACTGGTCTTTGTCCTTTAGGGCGTGGATTTATCTGAGCACAGATAAGGCATTCTTGAATACACTGTTGAGCTGATGTTGCTAACTCTGGCCAAAAATATTTCTGTCTAAGGTGGTATTCTAAGGCACTGTGACCAATGTGTCCCAAAAGAGAGTGAGTTTGCTGTGTAATTTGTCTCCGTAAATGCTTTGGGACTACAAAAAGATGTTTTGCCTGTGGTTCTGTAGGACTACTATAGCAAATTAACCCATCCTGAATAGTGTACCCACTAGGGAGACTTTGCTGGTTCTGTAATAAAAGAGAAAGGTTAGTATCTTTAGCCTGCTCTCTCTGTAGGTCTAGTACTTCTGATGTCTCTTTTGTAACTTTTGCTATATGTGTCACTTCCTTAGATACATGGTGTTGTCTCCATGCATCCCCTGCTTCTGTATCTGCCTCTCCTGGTTGCCATGGTTCCCCCTCTAAGGCTGCCTGTTTAGCCAACATATCCACAAGTGCATTTCCAAGTGAATGTTCATCAGTAGAATTTGTGTGTGCCTTAACCTTAAGTATAGCTGCCTGTAGTGGGTGTTGTGTTCCCAAGTCAACTAACTTCCTCAAAGCCATTGCATGTGACAAAGGTTTTCCTGCTGAATCCACCATTCCCCTTAGATCCCATATTGGTAGGTACTCTGTCAGTGACCTAGTAACATAGGCACTGTCACTGTAAATACTAATAGGTTGTGTGTCAAACCTGTGACATGCCATAGAAATGGCTTCTAGTTCTGCTCTCTGTGCTGAAAAGGAACATGGCAACATAATCTTGACTTCCAATTGCATAGAAGGGACCCATATTGCAAATCCAGTATGGAATCTGCCATCCTGCCAAAATCTTGATCCATCCACATAGATCTTAGATCTTGGGAGATGGTTTTGTCCCTAAATAATTTAGGTGGTGACTCTCTGTGAATGTGGGTCTCTACACAATCATGTGGTTCTCCCTGTATGTACATTAACTGTGGCAAAATGTATTTTGCATTATGCTGTACAGTAATGTCACAGTGTTGTAAATCTGTCAGCCACCTGGTAAGGCGCCGAGTTGAGACTCCACTTAAGGTTTTCTCAAACAACAACTTCAGTGGTGTATGAGGTGTTTGGAGAATCAGCTTCCTAAATCCCACTATATGCTCTGTAGCTTGAACTGCCCAATGTACCCCTAGCAAAGCTTTTATGCACGAATCATATCCTCTCTCTACTTGAGTAAGGAGTCTGGAAAAATAGCCTACAGGCCTCCTTTTCCCAGCCTTCTCCTGCAGCAGAACTGAAGAAATTGAAGTGTCAGTAGTACATGTTTGTAGGGCAAATGGAGCCTCACTATCGACAGTGGCAAGAGCTGGAGCTGATGCTAAATCCTCCTTCAACATCCTGAATGAATCCTCATGTTCACTACCCCATGTAATCAGTCCTGTCTCTTCTCCTTTCAAGAGATCATAGAGAGGCTTTGCTTTTTCAGCAAAACCTTCAATGAAGTCTTGTGAAAAGTTCACCAATCCCAAACATTTTCTTAATGACTGTCTATTGAAAGGTCTGGGTACCTGTAGTATTGCTACCACTCTATCCTTAGTAGGACATCTTGTTCCCCTTTGGATTGACACCCCTTAAAATGTTACCTTCTCTTTCATCAACTGAACCTTTGCAGTATTTAACTTCAGGCCTGATTTGGAAATTAAACCAAACAATTCTCTTAGCAATTCAATGTGTTCCTCAACTGTCTCTGTCTGTAACAAGATATCATCTACATATTGTATGATACTGTCTGGGGCAGAGAATTTCTAAAACCTTTGTTAGGGCCTCATGAAAGTAAGTAGGGGAACTATGGAACCCTTGTGGGAGAGAATTGAATGTATACTGAAAATTTCTGAAACTGAAAGCAAACTTACTGTATATTGACTTTCTGGAGCAAGTTTAATAGCCCAGAATCCATTGGCTACATCTAGCACTGAATACCATAAGCAGGTGGCGCTCAGCTTAGATATAACTTCAGGAGTGGAAGCAACTAAATTTGTTACTGGAGGAGTAGATTTGTTGATCATCCTAAAATCTGCAGTTAATCTCCAGCTTCCATTACTCTTCTTTACTGGCCACAAAGGTGAATTATTGGAAGAAGAACATTTCCTAATCACACCCTGCTGTTCAATCTGATCAATAATTTCAGTAATAGGTTTTATAGCCTCTGTTGGGAAGCGGTACTGTCTTTGTGGAGGAGGGTCAGGACCTGTAATATTAATCTCTACATCTCTCAATATCCCACAATCCTTTTTATGTTGAGCCCACATGTCAGGGAAATCCATAACCAACTTCCTCAGATCAGAGTGGCTACCAGTGTCCGGCCACACCCTTTCTGAAGGAACTGATACAATGGATGCCGCTGGACTCAGGGAAGACTCATCTAACATAACAGGTTTCCT
This sequence comes from Discoglossus pictus, assembly GCA_027410445.1. Classification (NCBI taxonomy): domain Eukaryota; kingdom Metazoa; phylum Chordata; class Amphibia; order Anura; family Alytidae; genus Discoglossus; species Discoglossus pictus. Next base: position 248,841,916 of record CM050163.1, read on the forward strand.
TCCTCTTGTGTCCCTCCACAGTACATTGTTACAAAGATCCACTATCATCCCTTCTGCTCTCATAACATCAGCACCAAGTATAGTACCTTCTGTATTTCTACTCTGCCATATTGGAATTTCTTTAATCCACTGCTGTCCTAATGTCACAGTAACTTTTGGAATCAGAAAAGCCTGGGACTGGGAACCCCCAAGTCCCACTAGAAAAGTCACTGAAGCACCTGTGTCAATGAGCAATTTTGTGTGATGGCCCGTAATCACACCATTGACATAGGGGCATCCAGAATGATCCCTAAATGTACCACAAATAGGAACCATATCTCCCGGGGCCGGTGTTAGTCAGTCAGATAAGGATGTCTGAGAGGAATTATTCTCATACTGCCTCTCTTGATTCCTATCCATCCCTACCATCATCATCCTTAAAGCTTCCTGTGCTGGCCCATACAGATTATTAACAGTCCTAGTCTTTGGAGCAAATTCCTGGCCTGATTTATCTGGAGGTTTATGCCTGTCCTGTCTAAAGGAAAACTTCTGATCCAGCCTATCCTTTGTAGGCCCTGAAGTATTTGAGTATGCCTGATCATGCCTATGTTTTGGAGGATCTGATGTATGTGCCTGCCATCCCTCCCTTTGCCTACTCTCTCTCAACCTCAGCCTGCAATCTCTGAATCTGTGTCCAGGCTTATTACAATAATTACAAATCCCTCTGAAGGAAATTTCCAAGGGATTACATTTTCCTTCATTAGTAGTCACAACTGCAATTTTACGTGGCCCTGTGACTCCTTTCCTGAAAATGTTTTGCTGTGCTTTACCAATAATACACAAAACAGTCTCCATGGTGACTTTCTCTTCTGCCATCATTTGTTTGCTAGGGTCCAAATAAGTACATTTTCTTACTAGATTCTGTAACATACTGTATCTGATGGGGTCTGATCTGGGGGCACTCTATGTGTGAGTCTGTACTCTTGCTCAAATTTAGAAGCAAACACCCATGGGTCATCCTGTACAGTTACTCTCATCTCAGCAAGGGAATGGCTATCTAAGTCTCTGTTTCCTGTGACTAACCTAGATACAGCTCTCAGTCTGTCCCCTTCTGTACCCCATTTGTGTTCTTTAAACCAATCTCTATTGCTATCATTTGGACCACTAACTGGGGCCTCTAATCTAGAAGCTAGACCTCCTGGAAGCCACAATTTTAACATAACACATGCCTCTTTAGGAGAAAGCATGTATTGTTTCACAGATGACTCAACATTAGACATATTGGACAATACATCTATCTTTGCATCATAATGTGGGAATAGTGGTTTAAACTTTATTAACTGTTTCACCATTTTATCTCGGTCTTGTTGCCTGATTATTGCAGATGCCTGTGATGTTACAGAATTCCTCTCTCTATTTCTCTCACATGGTGTTGAATGTGAAGCATCTGGTACTTGACTTAAACTTAGTGGGTGAGATCTTACTATGTGAGGGGTTAAGTCTGGTATAGTCCTACTAACATCAGAACTATCCCTTACATTTCTTTCTCTTACTTGCTGCTCTTCTACAAGATGTAATCCACCCTCTTCCTCTGATGATGTACAAGCTGGCTCATTAATATTAATTACTGCAATCTGATGTTGTTGATCAGATAAACATGCTCTGAGTGAGGCTACTAATTGCCCCCTTGCATGATAATTATCCTCTAAAGTATCCACATAATCTGCACTTATGCCACATTTTGGACAACAGTCTGTTTCTTGACTAGTTTCTTTAACTGCTGCAACTCGAATACTCCCCATATTCATCTGGTTCTTAATACACATTAACAATTCCATACAGTTCTGTAACTTATTTCTCTCTGTGGTTAAACACCATTTTTTCTTATCAATTTCCTTATTTTGCTTTTCACATTGTAACCATAAATCATGTATTCTGCTAAGCATACTTTCATTTTCAACAATCACTGGTTCAAAATCGCTACATTCATCATATTTAGCAATTATCTCCATTACTTACACTTTGATGTGTCTTCAGCACGGTCCCTTATCAAAGAAGGTGTGCACCCCAAATTGATGTCTCCGCCTGGATAACAATGGATCCACAGAAATGACGTCCGTCTTACTTCAATTGCGTCTCACTCTGTTGCCCCGGGATCCCAAAAACCAAAAACGTTGTGACCAACGACTTTCTTCGTAGAAAACGCTCGACAATATCACCAATTACCACAGGTTACATTTTTCGGCCGCTAAGTTCACTTGTAACATCAAAGAGACTTTGGATTAAATCCCCCCAAATGCAAGTGAATGTACACGGTAAGAAAAATAGGCAGACTCGCCATTAACTGTTATAAAAACGGTTAAATTAATTAATTACAATATTATTATTCATAATCATAATAATTATAATTATAATACCGTATTTATCGGCGTATAACAAGCACTTTTTCTCACTGAAAATAGGGAGCAAATGATAGGTGCGTGTCATACGCCGATATTCCCTCCCCCCTCCTCATCCTCAACCTCCCTACTCATTCTAAACCCCCTCCGCATTCTAACCCCCCACTCCTCAACCTAAACCCCCCTCCTCCTCAACCTAAACCCCCCTCCTCAACCTAAACCCCCCTAAATACCTCCCACTCACTTACCTGCTTCTGCTCCGGCCTCCGCTCCGCTCCGCTCCTTGACCCGGCGCGCATGTGACGTTACATGCGCGCCACGTCATTAGTATATACCGGGTGCCGGCACCCGGTATATGCTAATGACATGGCGTGCTGGCGCGCATGTGACGTCACATGAGCGCCGGGTCAAGGAGCGGAGCGGAGGCCGGAGCAGAAGCAGGTAAGTGAGGGGGAGGTATTTAGGGGGGTTTAGGTTGAGGAGGGGGGTTTAGGTTGAGGAGGGGGGGGTTAGAATGAGGAGGGGGGTTAGAATGAGGAGGGAGGTTGAGGAGGGGGGTTGAGGTTGAGGAGGAGGGTTGAGGATAGGGGGGGTTGAGGTTGAGGAGGGGGTTGAGGATAGGGGGGTTGAGGAGGGAGGATGAGGATGGGGGTTGAGGGGGTTTGAGGATGGGGGGTTGAGGAGGGGGTTTGAGGAGGGAGGTTAAGGAGGGGGTTTGAGGAGGGGTTGAGGATGAGGAGGGAGGTTGAGGATGAGGAGTGGGGTTGAGAATGAGGAGGGGGGTTGAGGATGAGGAGGGGGGTTGAGGATGAGGAGGGAGGTTGAGGAGGGGGGTTGAGGTTGAGGAGGGGGGTTAAGGATAGGGGGATTGAGGAAGGAGGATGAGGATGGGGGGTTGAGGGGATTTGAGGATGGGGGGTTGAGGAGGGGATTGAGGATAGGGGGGCTGAGGAGGGAGGATGAGGATGGGGTTGAGGGGGTTTGAGGATGGGGGTTGAGGAGGGGGTTTGAGGAGGGAGGTTGAGGAGGGGGTTTGAGGATAGGGGGGTTGAGGAGGGAGGATGAGGAGGGAAGTTGAGGAGGGGGTTGAGGTTGAGGAGGGGGGTTGAGGATGAGGAGGGGGGTTGAGGAAGGAGGATGAGGATGGGGGTTGAAGGAGGGGGTTGAGGATGGGGGGTTTGAGGAGGGGGTTCAGGAGGGAGGATGAGGAGGGAGGTTGAGGAGGGGGTTGAGGAAGAGGAGGGAGGTTGAGGCTGAGGATTTTGCTTCAAAGTTCTTTATTTGAATTTTTTTCCCCCCTGAAATTCCCTTCTTAAAATGAGGGGCGTGTTATACGCCGGTGCATGGTATATGCCGATAAATAAGGTAATTATTCTTATCTCATCCTCAGATCTTGCCTTCTACAGAAAACACTTAATAAATAAATATATATTCAAGAGGCGTTACAGATTTATGGTTACAAAATGTGCATTTATTAGAACACAATACTTAATACAAACACATTAATAATATATGATAATACTATGGAAACAACATCTCTTAACTTAGCAGAAAGGCATTCTAATCGCAATCAATTATGTCCATGTATGTGTGTGTAGTATGATACTTTACCAGGCCTCCACAGTGTAGTGAAGATAGAAGAGAGTTGTAGATTGCACAGAGCCAGAAAACCAAGAGGGTTTGTCTGGCCCTGTTAAGGCCTTATAAATCCTGTAATCTCAATTCCACCCCCATACTCATCCCTAGCTCCCATTGGTCAATTAGGTCACATGTCCTTCACAAAGTCTTCTCACTGGTCAGCTGTTCCACACAAAGGACTCCTATATCCACATGTAAAACTAGACATATCCGGTTCTCAAAGTTACACACCCCCACCCATGCGTTCAAGAATACCATATATGGTCTTCTGCTAATTCTCTGGATAAACCTGGGCTTAGTGAAATCCAGCGCCATCTTGTGTTCATTCGGCAAATCTATCCACTATTCAGAGTGTCCCTCCAACTTAGTGAGGAAAAGAACGAATATAGATAGCCTTTCAGCCTTATATTAAAGCTGGTAATTATTCCTTACTTCTAACGCTAGGTGTGTGTTACATTTATGCTCTTCTCTTTATTTTATGAATATTTGCTTTAGTATATTTATTTTTTTGTGTTATGATTTCAAAATATGTTGTAAACCATGATAATTCTAATTCTCTTCTAATAAAAGTTGAAAGTGACAAATAAACAAGCTTATCATTTGTGTATAGATTCCAATGAGCTTCTTGTAGGTGATTACATGTACACTCAAGATTGAATATCACCAATTACCACAGGTTCAATTTGTCTTCCGCTAAGTTCACTTGTAACATCAAAGAGACTTTGGATTAAATCCCCCCCAAATGCAAGTGAATGTACACGGTAAGAAAAATAGGCAGACTCGCCATTAACTGTTATAAAAACGGTTAAATTAATTAATTACAATATTATTATTCATAATCATATTAATTATGATTATAATACCGTATTTATCGGTGTATAACACGCACTTTTTCTCCCTGAAAATAGGGAGCAAATGATAGGTGCGTGTTATACGCTGATATTCCCTCCCCCCTCCTCATCCTCAACCTCCCTACTCATTCTAAACCCCCTCCGCATTCTAACCCCCCCACTCCTCAACCTAAACCCCCCTCCTCCTCAACCTAAACCCCCCTCCTCAACCTAAACCCCCATAAATACCTCCCCCTCACTTACCTGTTTTTGCTCCGGCCTCCGCTACGCTCCTTGATCCGGCGCGCATGTGACGGCACATGCGCGCCACGTCATTAGCATATACCGGGTGCCAGCAACGGTATATGCTAATGACGTGGCACGCTGGAGCGCATGTGACGCCACATGCGCGCCGGGTCAAGGAGCGGAGGCCGGAGTAGAAGCAGGTAAGTGAGGGGGAGGTATATAGGGGGGTTTAGGTTGAGGAGGGAAGGTTTAGAATGAGGAGGGGGTTAGAATGAGTAGGGAGGTTGAGGAGGGGGTTGAGGTTGAGGAGGGGGGTTGAGGTTGAGGAGGGGGGTTGAGGATAGGGGGGTTGAGGTTGAGGAGGGGGTTGAGGATAGGGGGTTGAGGAGGGAGGATGAGGATGAGGGTTGAGGGGGTTTGAGGATGGGGGTTAAGGAGGGGAGTTGAGGTGGGGGTTTGAGGAGGGAGGTTGAGGATAGGGGGGGAGTTGAGGAGGGGGTTTGAGGAGGGAGGTTGAGGATAGGGGGGTTGAGGATAGGGGGGTTGAGGAGGGAGGTTGAGGAGGGGGTTGAGGATGGGGGGGGTTGAGGAGGGAGGATGAGGAGGGAGGTTGAGGAGGGGGTTGAGGATGAGGAGGGAGGTTGAGGATGAGGAGGGGGGTTGAGGATGAGGAGGGGGGTTGAGGATGAGGAGGGAGGTTGAGGAGGGTAGTTAAGGTTGAGGAGGGGGGTTGAGGATAGGGGGATTGAGGAAGGAGGATGAGGATGGGGGTTGAGGAGGGGGTTGAGGGGATTTGAGGATGGGGGGTTGAGGAAGGGGTTTGAAGAGGGAGGTTGAGGAGGGGGTTGAGGATGGGGGGTTGAGGAGGGAGGATGAGGAGGGAAGTTGAGGAGGGGGTTGAGGATGTGGAGGGGGGTTGAGGATGAGGAGGGAGGTTGAGGAGGGGGGTTGAGGTTGAGGAGGGGGGTTGAGGTAGGAGGATGAGTATGGGGGGTGGAGAAGGGGGTTGAGGATGGGGGTTTTGAGGAGGGGGTTGAGGAGGGAGGATGAGGAGGGAGGTTGAGGAGGGGGTTGAGGATGAGGAGGGAGGTTGAGTATGAGGAGGGGGGTTGAGGATGAGGAGGGGGGTTGAGGATGAGGAGGGGGGTTGAGGATGAGGTGAGAGGTTGAGGAGGGGGGTTGAGGATAGGGGGGATGAGGAAGGAGGATGAGGATGGGGGGTTGAGGAAGGGGGTTGAGGGAATTTGAGGATGGGGGGTTGCGGAGGGGGTTTGAGGAGGGAGGTTGAGGAGGGGGTTGAGGATTGGGGGTTGAGGAGGGAGGATGAGGAGGGAAGTTGAGGAGGGGGTTGAGGATGAGGAGGGGGGTGGAGGTTGAGGAGGGAGTTGAGGATGAGGAGAGGGGTTGAGTATGAGGAGGGAGGTTGAGGAGGGGTTGAGGTTGAGGAGGGGGGTTGAGGAAGGAGGATGAGGATGGGGGGTGGAGGAGGGGTTGAGGATGAGGAGGGAGGTTAAGGATGAGGGGGGGGTGAGGATGAGGAGGGGGGTTGAGGATGAGGAGGGAGGTTGAGGAGGGTAGTTAAGGTTGAGGAGGGGGGTTGAGGATAGGGGGATTGAGGAAGGAGGATGAGGATGGGGGGTTGAGGAGGGGGTTGAGGGGATTTGAGGATGGGGGGTTGAGGAGGGGGTTTGAAGAGGTTGGTTGAGGAGGGGGTTGAGGATGGGGGGTTGAGGAGGGAGGATGAGGAGGGAAGTTGAGGAGGGGGTTGAGGATGAGGAGGGGGGTTGAGGATGAGGAGGGATGTTGAGGAGGGGGGTTGAGGTTGAGGAGGGGGGTTGAGGAAGGAGGATGAGGATGGGGGTGGAGAAGGGGGTTGGTTTTTGAGGAGGGGGTTGAGGAGGGAGGATGAGGAGGGAGGTTGAGGAGGGGGTTGAGGATGAGGAGGGAGGTTGAGTATGAGGAGGGGGGTTGAGGATGAGGAGGGGGGTTGAGGATGAGGAGGGGGGTTGAGGATGAGGAGGGAGGTTGAGGAGGGGGGTTGAGGATAGGGGGGTTGAGGAAGGAGGATGAGGATGGGGGGTTGAGGAGGGGGGTTGAGGGGATTTGAGGATGGGGGGTTGAGGAGGGGGTTTGAGGAGGGAGGTTGAGGAGGGGGTTGAGGATGGGGGGTTGAGGAGGGAGGATGAGGAGGGAAGTTGAGGAGGGGGTTGAGGATGAGGAGGGGGTGGAGGTTGAGGAGGGAGTTGAGGATGAGGAGGGGGGTTGAGGATGAGGAGGGAGATTGAGGAGGGGGGTTGAGGTTGAGGAGGGGGGTTGAGGAAGGAGGATGAGGATGGGGGGTGGAGGAGGGGGTGGAGGATGGGGGGTTTGAGGAGGGGGTTGAGGAGGGATGATGAGGAGGGAGGTTGAGGAGGGGTTGAGGATGAGGAGGGAGGTTGAGGATGAGGAGGGGGGTTGAGGATGAGGAGGGAGGTTGAGGAGGGGGGTTGAGGTTGAGGAGGGGGGTTGAGGTAGGAGGATGAGTATGGGGGGTGGAGAAGGGGGTTGAGGATGGGGGTTTTGAGGAGGGGGATGAGTAGGGAGGATGAGGAGGGAGGTTGAGGAGGGGGTTGAGGATGAGGAGGGAGGTTGAGTATGAGGAGGGGGGTTGAGGATGAGGAGGGGGGTTGAGGATGAGGAGGGGGGTTGAGGATGAGGAGGGAAGTTGAGGAGGGGGGTTGAGGATAGGGGGGTTGAGGAAGGAGGATGAGGATGGGGGGTTGAGGAAGGGGGTTGAGGGGATTTGAGGATGGGGGGTTGAGGAGGGGGATTGAAGAGGTAGGTTGAGGAGGGGGTTGAGGATGGGGGGTTGAGGAGGGAGGATGAGGAGGGAAGTTGAGGAGGGTGTTGAGGATGAGGAGGGGGGTTGAGGATGAGGAGGGAGGTTGAGGAGGGGGGTTGAGGTTGAGGAGGGGGGTTGAGGAAGGAGGATGAGGATGGGGGGTGGAGAAGGGGGTTGAGGATGGGGGTTTTGAGGAGGGGGTTGAGGAGGGAGGATGAGGAGGGAGGTTGAGGAGGGGGTTGAGGATGAGGAGGGAGGTTGAATATGAGGAGGGGGGTTGAGGATGAGGAGGGGGGTTGAGGATGAGGAGGGAGGTTGAGGAGGGGGGTTGAGGATAGGGGGGTTGAGGAAGGAGGATGAGGATGGGGGGTTGAGGAGGGGGGTTGAGGGGATTTGAGGATGGGGGTTTGAGGAGGGGGTTTGAGGATGGAGGTTGAGGAGGGGGTTGAGGATGGGGGGTTGAGGAGGGAGGATGAGGAGGGAAGTTGAGGAGGGGGTTGAGGATGAGGAGGGGGTGGAGGTTGAGGAGGGAGTTGAGGATGAGGAGGGGGGTTGAGGATGAGGAGGGGGGTTGAGGATGAGGAGGGAGGTTGAGGAGGGGGGTTGAGGTTGAGGAGGGGGGTTGAGGAAGGAGGATGAGGATGGGGGGTGGAGGAGGGGGTTGAGGATGGGGGGTGGAGGAGGGGGTTGAGGATGGGGGGTTTGAGGAGGGAGTTGAGGAGGGAGGATGAGGAGGGAGGTTGAGGAGGGGTTGAGGATGAGGAGGGAGGTTGAGGTTGAGGATTTTTCTTTAAAGTTCTTTATTTGAATTTTTTTTTCTCCCTGAAATTCCCTTCTTAAAATGAGGGGCGTGTTATACGCCGGTGCGTGTTATATGGCGATAAATACGTTAATTATTCTAATCTCATCCTGAGATCTTGCCTTCTACGAAAAACACTTAATAAATAAATATATATTCAAGAGGCGTTACAGATTTATGGTTACAAAATGTGCATTTATTAGAACACAATACTTAATACTAATACATTAATAATATATGATAATACTATGGAAACAACATCTCTTAACTTAGCAGAAAGGCATTCTAATCGCTACCAATTATGTCCATGTATGTGTGTGTAGTATGATACTTTACCAGGCCTCCACAGTGTAGTGAAGATAGGAGAGAGTTGTAGATTGCACAGAGCCAGAAAACCAAGAGGGTTTGTCTGGCCCTGTTAAGGCCTTATAAATCCTGTAATCTCAATTCCACCCCCTTACTCCTCCCTAGCTCCCATTGGTCAGTTAGGTCACATGTCCTTCACAAAGTCCTCTCACTGGTCAGCTGTTCCACACAAAGGACTCCTATATCCACATGTAAAACTAGACATATCCGGTTCTCAAAGTTACACACCCCCACCCATGCGTTCAAGAATACCATATATGGTCTTCTGCTAATTCTCTGGATAAACCTGGGCTTAGTGAAATCCAGTGCCATCTTGTGTACATTCGGCAAATCCATCCACTATTCAGAGTGTCCCTCTAACTTAGTGAGGAAAAGAATGAATATAGCCTTTCAGCCTTATATTAAAGCTGGTAATTATTCCTTACTTCTAACGCTAGGTGTGTGTTACATTTATGCTCTTCTCTTTATTTTATGAATATTTGCTTTAGTATATTTATTTTTTTGTGTTATGATTTCAAAATATGTTGTAAACCATGATAATTCTAAATTAATCACCCTCCAAACTTCTTCAGGCTCGTTTTTACTGGCTTTGGCCTAGTTTTCATCCTATTTTGTTTTTCAGTCGCCATTTTTTTCTCGCTTAGCTGATTTTCGATCGAGTAAAAATGTCAAATATGACTCAAATTGACTTTCAACCTCACTCACAGAATCCCTAGCTCCCCCCCTGTGCTGTGTGTGAGTGTGTACATTTAAAAAATATATATTTGCTGTTTTTGGGTTGTCTTTCGAGTTATGCGGTTTTCTGCTTCTTAAAGCTTTAATTATTCCCCCAAATCATTTTCTTTTCAGCAAAGTTCCTGCAAAAATGTCTGAAAAAATACTTATTTTGTCATAAGATGAGTTGGCTCTTCTACCGGATACTTTGTAGGAGAAGAAAATATATAGCCTTACAATGATATCTCTCAGACTGTCCATCTTAAAAGTTCTGTGCAGAGGTATCCTATGGATCCTGTCTATTCTATTATCTCCCTGTATCATAGGAGAAACAAGAGACAGAAGAAATGTTGTAACAATCATATTAAAGTTCTTATTTAAGAATAACTCTGGGATCTCCCTTATCCTGATATTATTCCTTCTTGAATGATCCTCCTGTAGAATATATTTGTCCTTGAGAGATTTTAATTCTACTTCTAATCCTAGCACATAAGAAAGAAAGGACATTTGATTTTTAAGTCTTTTTAGTTTCAATATCTTCCAATCATTTATAGCAGAGGTGGGCAAGTTCAGTCCTGGAGAGCCCCACACATGCCAGAATTTCATTATATCCCTGCTGCACACAGGTGAGTGAATCATTTCTTCAGTGATCCTTATTGACTCACCTGTGCACAGAAAGGATATTCGCAAATACAGGCCTGTGTGGGGCTCTCCAGGACCGGTCTTGGACAACCCTGATTTATAGATACAACGGGTATTGCTTTGAATTTATCTATGATATCTTGTTTGACCTCTAACTTCAGTGAATATTGAAAGTCTACCAGCAGTTTTCTCATTCTGGATATTGTGAGATGGAGGAGAGGAGGAGAGTTTTAGGTGACTGTAGGCTCGTTAGCTTCTGGGGTAACTTTCCCTTGGCTACCTCTGTGGAGCTTCTGCAGCTCTGAAGAGTGCAGAGGAGGCATAAGGAAGAATAAGAAGGAAAGAGAGCTGAAGCCGCCAACAATGAAAACCCCTGCCTCTGATAATTAAGGGCCACTTTAGTGTACAGTGTAGGCAGTATGAGTTCCTTATCTCTGCGCCCTGAATTATGTTTTGCCTCTGGAGTGGGAGCCACACAGAGTGGAATGGTCTCCAAAGAAGCATACCATATTTGCAGTATAATACTGGGAGGTGACTAAAACATTGTGTATTTATGTATATTGCTAGCAGCTCATGTTATACTGCAAAAAAACAAAATTGTGATTGTGCCACTGAGTATGTAGCTTTCATGTTAAAGTTCTCTGGCAACACAACCGATAATCTCTCTTAACTAAACAGCAACATCTGAATATAGCGCTTCTCTCAATATTCTACTACAGTATTAAGTGGTGAATATCTATGCACTCACTGAACTCAGTCACTGTTACTGGATTCCACTTCCACCCAGATGAAGCCTGTATTCAGTTTCAAAGGCAACTCATGGGCTAATGATGGCACACATGTGCCACACAACTGTGTTACTTAGAAACCCAGGAGGCTTTTTTAATTTGATTGTTATTTTAATTGTAATGTCCAAAGTGCTTTTGGGAACACACTTTGGACACTGGATTTTAAGCTTAAAGATAGGTCCCTTCATCCTTTGCAGTGTGTTAATATTGCTATTGTTTTTTAATATCTATCTATTAGTGGTTCCCAAACCTCTCCCCAGGACCTCCCAGACAGGCTGGGATTTCAGTGTAACAGTGTGTAACCACAGGTGAGGAAATGAGAGGCTCCATGGCCTGTTGAATACTAATTGCCTCACCTGTGGTCACACACTATTACACTGAAATCCAGGCCTTTCTGGGAGCATTGAGAAGATGTTTGGGAACCACTGTATTAGATCTATCTATCTATCTATCTATCTATCTATATGTTTATTTATAGCTACTTCAGTTTTACAACTGATAATATTAAAAAAATTAGCACCACAGGAAATGGACACATATTACAACCCTAGGCCTGCCATGGCTTTAGCACAGAAATATTCCACTTTAGACATGAACTTCCCTTCTGTAATCCCATGTTTTCTGCATGTTTGAAGAACTATAATTAATAAAAGGTGTAATGGAAAAAAAAAGCTATATTTATAGGCAAACTAGCGACTTGCCCGTCAAAAAATGACGGCAACAAGATTGTAAAGCAGGTAATGTTGTTTGTGTGCGAAATTAATTTTGTTGCTGTTGCAAGATCCTTCGGCGCTCATTGGTTGTTTCTGTGCTCTGAGCAGCGTTGTTTTTTCTTTTTGGTATGGCAATGAATAATGAATAAAATAAGAAATGAATATGCCGTATTGGTCCGAATATAAGCCACACCTGCATATAAGCCACACCCTTAAAGTTCAAGGGGAAAAAATTAAAAAAAGATAGTACTCAAATATAAGCCACACCCGTAAAATTGGAGAGAAAAAGACTCTCAAAGTGACCAGCCATGGCAAGAAACAGGCTTTCTAATTAGCATTTTACAGGTTACAGGCTTTACAGGATGTTAGAATCACTAAAACCGTAAATCGCTATACAATATCGCAGTCTAAAGCACGAAAATCGGCACCCTTAACTCACAATTGCGCACATCGGCAGTAATTTTGCGTTCGCGAATAGAAGACGCACACGTAACAAGCAAAGTTCGCACATCAGCAATGATTTTTTTACGGTCGCGAATATAAGCCGCACCCATAACTCGCAAGCTCAAAAATAGGAAAAAAGGTGCGGCTTATATTCGGACCAATACAGTACTTTACCTATTGTGAAGTAATATATGCAGCATTGTGTTGAAGAGCTGGCAATCTGTTTTCATGTTGCTGCAGCATCAGTGCTGTGGAGCTGCTGTGTAAGTGTCATGAATGTGTGCAGTGTGTAGTAATAGTAATAGTGTGCGTGAGCGAGGCAAATCCGTTAGGGTAGCTGTGTACTTCCAGATTGTATAAATTAGTGTTCTAAAATGGCGCCTAATGTGTGGTATGTGGCTGTGGCTGATTTTATCCTTTAGCCTCGTTTTCATTTTATTCGGCGGCCATTTTTTCTCTCGCTTAGGTTTTTTATGTATTTGTTGTGTGTATTTATTGTGTTTTTCATGTTTTCATGTGCGCGGGTTTCGGTGGTAAGGTCGTATGTTTGCGAGGTTGTAATGCGTCGTAACGCTTCGCGAGGGCCGCAGGCTCGCTATGCGAGCCTGCAGCGTTAGCATCAACCCGCCTGCTCACAACTATATATGTGACTAGCGACTTGCCCTTCAAAAAATGACGGTCAATAAAAAAAAGTGTTGAAATGCTGTTTGCCACACAATGTGAGTGTACTGTGTGCCTCAATTATATAGACCCCTCTAACACACGAATGGACGCATGTAATAACACTATAAGTGCCATGAGGGCCATCCAGGACCCTCATGACCCAAAGTGTAAGCACTACACCATTTTAACCCGGTCACTTATGGGGGTCTATCCAGACCCTCATAATTCTCTATTTAAACGCATCAGTCCCATAAGGGTATATTATGACCATTATGGGCCTGTTACAACCCAACATTAACCACATAAGTGCCATGAAGGTCCTCAAGGACCATCATGACACTAAGTATAAACACTACACTGCACTATCCCCCCCAATAAAACATTAAATATCAACTAAACACCCTCTACACTAACCTATTAACACCTACACTACCTACCTACCCCGTAATAACCTCTCCCCACCACTGTAATTACAGAAATCAAAAATCTACATTACATAAAATAAATAAAAATAAAATCACCAAAAATAAAAAATGTACATTACAGGAAAAAAAAAACCTAGGTCACAAAAAATAAAAAAAGGAACATTACAGAAAATAAAAAAATACATTACACCCCCCCCCACACTACAGAAAAAAAAAATGACACACCTGAAAAGAAAATACATATAATACATACACATTATATACAATATACAATTACATACAATACAATTACATACAATACAATACACCCCTATCTAATATACATCCCCCATATCTAATATACATCCCCCATATCTAATATACATTCCCATATCTAATATACAATACTATCTAACTAATATACATCCCCCTATCTAATATACAATAAATACTATCTATATACTATACATCCCCCTATCTATCTAATATACAGTACATGCTATCTCTATATAGCAACCGTAATTTTAAGCTACAATAAAATAATTAAGACCACTTACCTTTGAGATGTTTCTTCAGATCACCAACCTAGGATAAAAAAGATTTAAAAAATTACTACAACACGTTTACATAAAATAACTAAACATTCTAAATATTCTAATTATTCTACTCACCTTTCCAGCATGTCCCGTTCCAGCATGTCATGTCCTTCATGTTTGCTTCTGCGGCACAGCCCCTGTTAAAAAAAACCATTACATTAGCACACATACATAAACACGAAACAAAGTAAAATAAACACAATCTACATTATACTTACCTCTCCGTGATGTCTCCGGCCTCCTCGTGTTGTGCCCCGGAAGCATCCGCGGTCTTTAAAAAAAAAAAAGAGCTTCCTACGGAGTGTTCCAGAATAAAATTGGCAATGGCGGCTTCTGATTGGCTGAAAACGTTGTCTATCAAATTCAGCCAATGAGAAGACGCCAATTGGGAACCAATGAGAAAGGGATACAACCCAAAATACCACGCTGATTGGATAACGCACCTGTCAATCTTTATTTGAACCAATCTGAAGGCTTTATTGCCATCAGCCAATCACAATAGAATACACCCCCACGTACTGATTGGTGAAGACATCTGCGCTTTCCCATTGGCTGTAATACTGATTGACATTGACAATAGCCAATGAGAAGGCGCAAATCCTTCACCAATCAGTACGTGGGGGTGTATTCCATTGTGATTGGCTATTGTCAGTGCAACCAATCAGAATGCGCAGATGCCTCCAGCCAATCACCCTGTGGGGGTGTATTCCATTGTGATTGGCTGAAGGCATCTGCGCCTTGTGATTGGTTTAAATAAAGATTGACAGGTCCATTATCCAATCAGAGTGGGATTTTAGGGTGTATCCCTTTCTGATTGGCTCACACATTGGCGCCTCCTGATTATGTGAATTTGATAGACAGCGATTGCAACCAATCAGAAGGCGCCATTGCCTATTTTCTTCCAGAAAAATCTCCGGGAGCCTCATTAGCGTCCGAGAGTGCGAATGTAAGTATTTTTTTTTTACAGGGCGTGGCAGAAGAGGAGGCCAGACACATCACAGGGAAGTAAGTACAATGAAGATTATGTTTATTTTATTTTTATGTATGTGTATTAATGTTATGTTTTTTTAACAGATGCAACGGAGAAGAAGGACGGGACATGCCGGAAAGGTGAGTATAATATTTAGAATGTTTAGAATGTTTATTTATGTACTGTAAATGTGTTGCACTAATTTTTTTTTTTTTTTTCCCCCCTAGGTGCCTGATCTGAATGGACATCCGCAAAGGTAAGTGGTCTTAATTATTTTATTTTAGCTTAGAATTAGATTATTTTATATATAGATAGCATTTATTGTATGTTAGCTAGGGGGATATGTTTTATATAGATAGCATAGCATGTATTATATATTAGATTGTGGTATTTATTTAGATAGATTGTGTGATGTATATTAGATAGATAGGATGTATATTAGATTATGGTATTTATTTAGATAGATTGGAGGATGTATATTATATAGATAGGATGTATATTAGATTATGGTATTTATTAAGATAGATTGGGGGATGTATATTATATAGATAGAATGTATTGTATATTAGATAGGGGTGTATTGTATTGTATTTAATTGTATTGTATTATATTCTATTGTATTGTATGTATTATATTGTATTTATTATATTGTATGTATTGTATTGTAATTTTTTTTTCTGTAGTGGGGGGGTGGGGGGTGTGTAATGTGTTTTTTTCTTTTCTGTAATGTTCCTTTTTTATTTTTTGTGACATAGTTTTTTTTATTTTTTGTAATGTAGATTTTTATTTTTTTGTGACTTAGGTTTTTTATTTTATGTAATGTAGATTTTTTATTTTTTGTGACTTTAGGCTTTTTTATTTTATGTATTTAGAGTGGTGGGGTTATTAGGGGGTAGGTAGGTAGTGTAGGTGTTAATAGGTTAGTGTAGCGGTTGTTTAGTTGATATTTATGTTAATGTTTTATTGGGGGAGTATAGTGCAGTGTAGTGTTTATACTTAGTGTCATGATGGTCCTTGAGGACCGTCATGGCACTTATGTGGTTAATGTTGGGTTGTAACAGGCCCATAATGGTCTTAATATACCCTTATGGGACTGATGGGGTTAAATAGAGGCTTATGAGGGTCTGTATGGACCCCCATGAGTGACAGGGTTAAATAGTGGTTTATGGGGTTTTGTATTGACCCCCATGAGTGAGGGGGTTAATTAAGGGCTTATGGGGGCTGTATTGACCCCCATGAGTGAGGGGGTTTATTAAGGGCTTATGGGGGTCTGTATTGACCCTCATGAGTGAGGGGGTTTATTAAGGGTTTATGGGGGTCTGTATTGACCCCCATGACTGAGGGTGTTAATTAAGTGCTTATGGGGGTCTCTATTGACCCCCATGAGTGACAGGGTTAATGAAGGGCTTATGGGGGTCTATGTTGACTCCCATGAGTGACAGGGTTAGTTAGGGGTTTATGGGGGTCTGTATTGACCCCAATGACTGAGGGGGTTAATTAAGTGCTCATGGGGGTGTGTATTGACCCCCATGAGTGACAGTGTTAATAAAGGGCTTATGGGGGTCTATATTAACCCCCATGAGTGACAGGGTTATTGGAGTGCTTATGGGGGTCTATATTGACCCCCATGAGTGAAAGGGTTAATGAAGGGCTTATGGGGGTATATACTGACCCCCATGAGTGACAGGGTTAATGAAGGGCTTATGGGGGTCTATATTGACCCCTATGAGTGACAGGGTTAATGAAGGGCTTATTGGGGTATTTATTGACCCCCATGAGTGACAGGGTTAATGAAGGGCTTATGGGGGTCTATATTGACCCCCATGAGTGAGAGGGTTAATGAAGGGATTATGGGGGTCTATATTGACCCCCATGAATGACAGGGTTAATTAGGGGTTTATGGGGGTCAATATTGACCTCCATGAATGACATGGGTTATGAAGGGCTTATGGGGGTCTATATTGACCCCTATGAGTGACAGGGTTAATGAAGGGCTTATGGGGGTCTATATTGACAACCATGAATGACAGGGTTGATGAAGGGCTTATGGGGGTCTATATTGACCCTCATGAGTGAGGGGGTTATTAAATTGCTCATGGGGGTCTGTATTGATCCCCATGAGTGAAAGTGTTAATGAAGGGCTTATGGGGGTCTATATTGACCCCCATAAATGACATGGTTAATTAGGGTATATGGGGGTCTGTATTGACCCCCATGAGTGAGGGGGGTAATTAAGTGCTTATGGGGGTCTGTATTGACCCCCATGGGTGACAGGGTTAATGAAGGGCTTATGGGGGTCTATATTGACCCCCATAAATGACATAGTTAATTAGGGTATATGGGGGTCTGTATTGACCCCCATGAGTGAGGGGGTTAATTAAGTGCTTATGGGGGTCTGTATTGACCCCCATGAGTGACAGGGTTAATGAAGGGCTTACAGGGGTCTATATTGACCCCCATGAATGACAGGGTTAATTAGGGGTTTTGGGGGGTCTATATTGACCCCCTCGAGTGACAGGGTTAATGAAGGGCTTATGGGAGTCTATATTGACCCCCATGAGTGACAGGGTAATGAAGGGCTTATGGGGGTCTATATTGACCCCCATGAATGACAGGGTTAATGAAGGTCATATGGGGGTCTATATTGACCCCCATAAATGACATGGTTAATTAGGGTATATGGGGGTCTGTATTGACCCCCATGAGTGAGGGGGTTAATTAAGTGCTTATGGGGGTCTGTATTGACCCCCATGAGTGCCAGGGTTAATGAAGGGCTTATGGGGGTCTATATTGACCCCCATGAATGACAGGGTAATTAGGGGTTTTTGGGGGTCTATATTGAGCCCCATGAGTGACAGGGTTAATGAAGGGCATATGGGGGTTTATATTGACCCCTATGAGTGACAGGGTTAATGAAGTGCTTATGGGGATCTGTATTGACCCCCTTGAGTGACAGGGTTAATGAAGGGCTTATGGGGGTCTATATTGACCCCCATGAGTGACAGGGTTATTGGAGTGCTTATGGGGGTCTATATTGACCCCCATGAGTGAAAGGGTTAATGGAGGGCTTATGGGGGTATATACTGACCCCAATGAGTGACAGGGTTAACAAAGGGCTTATGGGGGGTCTATATTGACCCCTATGAGTGACAGGGTTAATGAAGGGCTTATTGGGGTATTTATTGACCCCCATGAGTGACAGGATTAATGAACGGCTTATGGGGGTCTATATTAACCCCCATGAGTGACAGGGTTATTGGAGTGCTTATGGGGGTCTATATTGACCCCCATGAGTGAAAGGGTTAATGGAGGGCTTATGGGGGTATATACTGACCCCCATGAGTGACAGGGTTAATGAAGGGCTTATGGGGGTCTATATTGACCCCCATGAGTGAGAGGGTTAATGAAGGACTTATGGGGTTCTATTTTGACCCCCATGAATGACAGGGTTAATTAGGGGTTTATGGGGGTCGATATTGACCTACATGAATGACATGGGTTATGAAGGGCTTATGGGGGTCTATATTGAACCCTATGAGTGACAGGGTTAATGAAGGGCTTATTGGGGTATTTATTGACCCCCATGAGTGACAGGGTTAATGAAGGGCTTATGGGGGTCTATATTGACCCCCATGAGTGAGAGGGTTAATGAAGGACTTATGGGGGTCTATTTTGACCCCCATGAATGACAGGGTTAATTAGGGGTTTATGGGGGTCGATATTGACCTACATGAATGACATGGGTTATGAAGGGCTTATGGGGGTCTATATTGACCCCTATGAGTGACAGGGTTAATGAAGGGCTTATGGGGGTCTGTATTGACCCCCATGAGTGACAGGGTTAACGAAGTGCTTATGGGGATCTGTATTGACCCCCATGAGTGAGGGGGTTAATGAAGGACTTATGGGGGTCTATATTGACCCCCATGAGTGACAGGGTTAATGAAGGGCTTATGGGGGTCTATATTGACAACCATGAATGACAGGGTTAATGAAGGGCTTATGGGGGTCTATATTGACCCTCATGAGTGAGGGGGTTATTGAATTGCTCATGGGGGTCTGTATTGATCCCCATGAGTGACAGGGTTAATGAAGGGCTTATGGGGGTCTATATTGACCCCCATAGATGACATGGTTAATTAGGGTATATGGGGGTCTGTATTGACCCCCATGAGTGAGGGGGTTAATTAAGTGCTTATGGGGGACTGTATTGACCCCCATGAGTGACAGGGTTAATGAAGGACTTATTGGGGTCTATATTGACCCCCATGAATGACAGGGTTAATTAGGGGTTTATGGGGGTCGATATTGACCTCCATGAATGACATGGGTTATGAAGGGCTTATGGGGGTCTATATTGACCCCTATGAGTGACAGGGTTAATGAAGTGCTTATGAGGGTCTGTATTGACCCCCATGAGTGACAGGGTTAATGAAGTGCTTATGGGGATCTGTATTGACCCCCATGAGTGAGGGGGTTAATGAAGGGCTTATGGGGGTCTATATTGACCCCCATGAGTGACAGGGTTAATGAAGGGCTTATGGGGGTCTATATTGTCAACCATGAATGACAGGGTTAATGAAGGGCTTATGGGGGTCTATATTGACCCTCATGAGTGAGGGGGTTATTGAATTACTCATGGGGGTCTGTATTGATCCCCATGAGTGACAGGGTTAATGAAGGGCTTATGGGGGTCTATATTGACCCCCATAATTGACATGGTTAGTTATGGTTTATGGGGGTCTGTTTTGACCCCCATGAGTGAGGGGGTTAATTAAGTGCTTATGGGGGTCTGTATTGACCCCCATGAGTGACAGGGTTAATGAAGGGCTTATGGGGGTTTATATTGACCCCCATAAATGACATGGTTAATTAGGGTATATGGGGTACTGTATTGACCCCCATGAGTGAGTGGGTTAATTAAGTGCTTATGGGGGTCTGTATTGACCCCCATGAGTGACAGGGTTAATGAAGGGCTTACAGGGGTCTATATTGACCCCCATGAATGACAGGGTTAATTAGGGGTTTTGTGGGGTCTATATTGACCCCCTTGAATGACAGGGTTAATGAAGGGCTTATGGGGGTCTATATTGACCCCCATGAGTGACAGGGTTAATGAAGGGCATATGGGGGTCTATATTGACCCCCATAAATGACATGGTTAATTACGGTATATGGGGGTCTGTATTGACCCCCATGAGTGAGGGGGTTAATTAAGTGCTTATGGGGGTCTGTATTGACCCCCATGAGTGACAGGGTTAATGAAGGGCTTATGGGGGTCTATATTGACACCCATAAATGACATGGTTAATTAGGGTATATGGGGGTCTGTATTGACCCCCATGAGTGAGGGGGTTAATTAAGTGCTTATGGGGGTCTGTATTGACCCCCATGAGTGACAGGGTTAAGGAAGGGCTTACAGGGGTCTATATTGACCCCCATGTATGACAGGGAAAATTAGGGGTTTTGGGGTGTCTATATTGACCCCCTTGAGTGACAGGGTTAATGAAGGGCTTATGAGGGTCTATATTGACCCCCATGAATGACAGGGTTAATGAAGGGCATATGGGGGTTTATATTGACCCCTATGAGTGACAGGGTTAATGAAGTGCTTATGGGGATCTGTATTGACCCCCTTGAGTGAAAGGGTTAATGAAGGGCTTATGGGGGTCTATATTGACCCCCATGAATGACAGGGTAATTAGGGGTTTTTGGGGGTCTATATTGACCCCCATGAGTGACAGGGTTAATGAAGGGCATATGGGGGTTTATATTGACCCCTATGAGTGACAGGGTTAATGAAGTACTTATGGGGATCTGTATTGACCCCGTTGAGTGACAGGGTTAATGAAGGGCTTATGGGGGTCTATATTGACCCGCATGAGTGACAGGGTTAATGAGATGCTTATGGGGGTCTATATTGACCCCCATGAATGACAGGGTTAATGAAGGGCTTATGGGGGTCTTTATTGACCCCCATAAATGACATGGTTAATTAGGGTATATGGGGGTCTGTATTGACCCCCATGAGTGAGGGGGTTAATTAAGTGCTTATGGGGGTCTGTATTGACCCCCATGAGTGACAGGGTTAATAAAGGGCTTATGGGGGTCTATATTGACCCCCATGAATGACAGGGTTAATTAGGGGTTTTTGGGGGTCTTTATTTACCCCCGTGAGTGACATGATTAATGAAGGGCATATGGGGGTTTATATTGACCCAAATGAGTGACAGGGTTAATGAAGTGCTTATGGGGATCTGTATTGACCCCCTTGAGTGACAGGGTTAATGAAGGGCTTATGGGGGTCTATATTGACCCCATGAGTGACAGGGTTAATGAAGGGCTTATGGGGGTCTATATTGACCCTCATGAGTGAGGGGGTTATTAAATTGCTCATGGGGGTCTGTATTGATCCCCATGAGTGACAGTGTTAATGAAGGGCTTATGGGGGTCTATATTGACCCCCATAAATGACATGGTTAATTAGGGTATATGGGGGTCTGTATTGACCCCCATGAGTGAGGGGGGTAATTAAGTGCTTATGGGGGTCTGTATTGACCCCCATGGGTGACAGGGTTAATGAAGGGCTTATGGGGGTCTATATTGACCCCATAAATGACATAGTTAATTAGGGTATATGGGGGTCTGTATTGACCACCATGAGTGAGGGGGTTAATTAAGTGCTTATTGGGGTCTGTATTGACCCCCATGAGTGACAGGGTTAATGAAGGGCTTACAGGGGTCTATATTGACCCCCATGAATGACAGGGTTAATTATGGGTTTTGGGGGGTCTATATTGACCCCCTTGAGTGACAGGGTTAATGAAGGGCTTATGGGAGTCTATATTGACCCCCATGAGTGACAGGGTAATGAAGGGCTTATGGGGGTCTATATTGACCCCCATGAATGACAGGGTTAATGAAGGTCATATGGGGGTCTATATTGACCCCCAAAAATGACATGGTTAATTAGGGTATATGGGGGTCTGTATTGACCCCCATGAGTGAGGGGGTTAATTAAGTGCTTATGGGGGTCTGTATTGACCCCCATGAGTGCCAGGGTTAATGAAGGGCTTATGGGGATCTATATTGACCCCCATGAATGACAGGGTAATTAGGGGTTTTTGGGGGTCTATATTGAGCCCCATGAGTGACAGGGTTAATGAAGGGCATATGGGGGTTTATATTGACCCCTATGAGTGACAGGGTTAATGAAGTGCTTATGGGGACCTGTATTGACCCCCCTTGAGTGACAGGGTTAATGAAGGGCTTATGGGGGTCTATATTGACCCCCATGAGTGACAGGGTTATTGGAGTGCTTATGGTGGTCTATATTGACCCCCATGAGTGAAAGGGTTAATGGAGGGCTTATGGGGGTATATACTGACCCCAATGAGTGACAGGGTTAACAAAGGGCTTATGGGGGGTCTATATTGACCCCTATGAGTGACAGGGTTAATGAAGGGCTTATTGGGGTATTTATTGACCCCCATGAGTGACAGGATTAATGAACGGCTTATGGGGGTCTATATTAACCCCCATGAGTGACAGGGTTATTGGAGTGCTTATGGGGGTCTTTATTGACCCCCATGAGTGAAAGGGTTAATGGAGGGCTTATGGGGGTATATACTGACCCCCATGAGTGACAGGGTTAATGAAGGGCTTATGGGGGTCTATATTGACCCCCATGAGTGAGAGGGTTAATGAAGGACTTATGGGGTTCTATTTTGACCCCCATGAATGACAGGGTTAATTAGGGGTTTATGGGGGTCGATATTGACCTACATGAATGACATGGGTTATGAAGGGCTTATGGGGGTCTATATTGAACCCTATGAGTGACAGGGTTAATGAAGGGCTTATTGGGGTATTTATTGACCCCCATGAGTGACAGGGTTAATGAAGGGCTTATGGGGGTCTATATTGACCCCCATGAGTGAGAGGGTTAATGAAGGACTTATGGCGGTCTATTTTGACCCCCATGAATGACAGGGTTAATTAGGGGTTTATGGGGGTCGATATTGACCTACATGAATGACATGGGTTATGAAGGGCTTATGGGGGTCTAAATTGACCCCTATGAGTGACAGGGTTAATGAAGGGCTTATGGGGGTCTGTATTGACCCCCATGAGTGACAGGGTTAACGAAGTGCTTATGGGGATCTGTATTGACCCCCATGAGTGAGGGGGTTAATGAAGGACTTATGGGGGTCTATATTGACCCCCATGAGTGACAGGGTTAATGAAGGGCTTATGGGGGTCTATATTGACAACCATGAATGACAGGGTTA
Organism: Discoglossus pictus; assembly: GCA_027410445.1. Lineage (NCBI taxonomy): Eukaryota > Metazoa > Chordata > Amphibia > Anura > Alytidae > Discoglossus > Discoglossus pictus. Next base: position 248,865,219 of record CM050163.1, read on the forward strand.
ATGAAGGGCTTATGGGGGTCTATATTGACCCTCATGAGTGAGGGGGTTATTGAATTGCTCATGGGGGTCTGTATTGATCCCCATGAGTGACAGGATTAATGAAGGGCTTATGGGGGTCTATATTGACCCCCATAGATGACATGGTTAATTAGGGTATATGGGGGTCTGTATTGACCCCCATGAGTGAGGGGGTTAATTAAGTGCTTATGGGGGACTGTATTGACCCCCATGAGTGACAGGGTTAATGAAGGACTTATTGGGGTCTATATTGACCCCCATGAATGACAGGGTTAATTAGGGGTTTATGGGGGTCGATATTGACCTCCATGAATGACATGGGTTATGAAGGGCTTATGGGGGTCTATATTGACCCCTATGAGTGACAGGGTTAATGAAGGGCTTATGAGGGTCTGTATTGACCCCCATGAGTGACAGGGTTAATGAAGTGCTTATGGGGATCTGTATTGACCCCCATGAGTGAGGGGGTTAATTAAGTGCTTATGGGGGTCTATATTGACCCCCATGAGTGACAGGGTTAATGAAGGGCTTATGGGGGTCTATATTGTCAACCATGAATGACAGGGTTAATGAAGGGCTTATGGGGGTCTATATTGACCCTCATGAGTGAGGGGGTTATTGAATTACTCATGGGGGTCTGTATTGATCCCCATGAGTGACAGGGTTAATGAAGGGCTTATGGGGGTCTATATTGACCCCCATAATTGACATGGTTAGTTATGGTTTATGGGGGTCTGTTTTGACCCCCATGAGTGAGGGGGTTAATTAAGTGCTTATGGGGGTCTGTATTGACCCCCATGAGTGACAGGGTTAATGAAGGGCTTATGGGGGTTTATATTGACCCCCATAAATGACATGGTTAATTAGGGTATATGGGGTACTGTATTGACCCCCATGAGTGAGTGGGTTAATTAAGTGCTTATGGGGGTCTGTATTGACCCCCATGAGTGACAGGGTTAATGAAGGGCTTACAGGGGTCTATATTGACCCCCATGAATGACAGGGTTAATTAGGGGTTTTGTGGGGTCTATATTGACCCCCTTGAATGACAGGGTTAAAGAAGGGCTTATGGGGGTCTATATTGACCCCCATGAGTGACAGGGTTAATGAAGGGCTTATGGGGGTCTATATTGACCCCCATGAATGATAGGGTTAATGAAGGGCATATGGGGGTCTATATTGACCCCCATAAATGACATGGTTAATTACGGTATATGGGGGTCTGTATTGACCCCCATGAGTGAGGGGGTTAATTAAGTGCTTATGGGGGTCTGTATTGACCCCCATGAGTGACAGGGTTAATGAAGGGCTTATGGGGGTCTATATTGACACCCATAAATGACATGGTTAATTAGGGTATATGGGGGTCTGTATTGACCCCCATGAGTGAGGGGGTTAATTAAGTGCTTATGGGGGTCTGTATTGACCCCCATGAGTGACAGGGTTAAGGAAGGGCTTACAGGGGTCTATATTGACCCCCATGTATGACAGGGAAAATTAGGGGTTTTGGGGTGTCTATATTGACCCCCTTGAGTGACAGGGTTAATGAAGGGCTTATGAGGGTCTATATTGACCCCCATGAATGACAGGGTTAATGAAGGGCATATGGGGGTTTATATTGACCCCTATGAGTGACAGGGTTAATGAAGTGCTTATGGGGATCTGTATTGACCCCCTTGAGTGAAAGGGTTAATGAAGGGCTTATGGGGGTCTATATTGACCCCCATGAATGACAGGGTAATTAGGGGTTTTTGGGGGTCTATATTGACCCCCATGAGTGACAGGGTTAATGAAGGGCATATGGGGGTTTATATTGACCCCTATGAGTGACAGGGTTAATGAAGTACTTATGGGGATCTGTATTGACCCCCTTGAGTGACAGGGTTAATGAAGGGCTTATGGGGGTCTATATTGACCCGCATGAGTGACAGGGTTAATGAAGGGCTTATGGGGGTCTATATTGACCCCCATGAATGACAGGGTTAATGATGGGCTTATGGGGGTCTTTATTGACCCCCATAAATGACATGGTTAATTAGGGTATATGGGGGTCTGTATTGACCCCCATGAGTGAGGGGGTTAATTAAGTGCTTATGGGGGTCTGTATTGACCCCCATGAGTGACAGGGTTAATAAAGGGCTTATGGGGGTCTATATTGACCCCCATGAATGACAGGGTTAATTAGGGGTTTTTGGGGGTCTTTATTTACCCCCGTGAGTGACATGATTAATGAAGGCCATATGGGGGTTTATATTGACCCAAATGAGTGACAGGGTTAATGAAGTGCTTATGGGGATCTGTATTGACCCCCTTGAGTGACAGGGTTAATGAAGGGCTTATGGGGGTCTATATTGACCCCATGAGTGATAGGGTTAATGAAGGGCTTATGGGGGTCTATATTGACCCCCATGAATGACAGGGTTAATTAGGGGTTTATGGGGGTCTGTATTGTCCCCCATAATTGACAGGGTTAATGAAGGGCTTATGGGGGTCTATATTGACCCTCATGAGTGAGGGGTTTATTGAATTGCTCATGGGGGTCTATATTGACCCCCATGAGTGACAGGGTTAATGATGGGCTTATGGGGGTCTATATTGACCCCCATAAATGACAGGGTTAATTAGGGTTCATGGGGATCTGTATTGTCCCCCATGAGTGAGGGGGTTAATTAAGTGCTAATGGGGGTCTGTATTGACCCCCATGAGTGACAGGGTTAATGAAGGGCTTATGGGGGTCTATATTGACCCCCATGAGTGAGGGGGGTTAATGAAGTGCTTCTGGGGGTCTGTATTGACCCCCATGAGTGACAGGGTTAATGAAGGCTTATGGGGGTCTATATTGACCCCCATGAGAGACATGGTTAATTAGGAGTTTATGGGGGTCTGTATTGACCTCCATGAGGGAGGGGGTTAATTAAGTGCTTATGGGGGTCTATATTGACCCTCATGAGTGAGGGGGTTATTGAATTGCTCATGGGGGTCTGTATTGACCCCCATGAGTGACAGGGTTAATGAAGGGCTTATGGGGGTCTATATTGACCCCCATAAATGACAGGGTTAATGAAGTTCTTATGGGGATCTGTATTGACCCCCTTAAAGTGACAGGGTTAATGATGGGCTTATGGGGGTCTATATTGACCCCCATGAGTTAAAGGGTTAATGAAGAGCTTATGCAGGTCTATATTGACCCCCATTAATGAAGTTCTTATGGGGATCTGTATTGACCCCCTTAAAGTGACAGGGTTAATGAAGGGCTTATGGGGGTCTTTATTGACCCCCATAAATGACATGGTTAATTAGGGTATATGGGGGTCTGTATTGACCCCCATGAGTGAGGGGGTTAATTAAGTGCTTATGGGGGTCTGTATTGACCCCCATGAGTGACAGGGTTAATAAAGGGCTTATGGTGGTCTATATTGACCCCCATGAATGACAGGGTTAATTAGGGGTTTTTGGGGGTCTTTATTTACCCCCATGAGTGACAGGGTTAATGAAGGGCATATGGGGGTTTATATTGACCCCTATGAGTGACAGGGTTAATGAAGTGCTTATGGGGATCTGTATTGACCCCCTTGAGTGACAGGGTTAATGAAGGGCTTATGGGGGTCTATATTGACCCCCATGAGTGACAGGGTTAATGAAGGGCTTATGGGGGTCTATATTGACCCCCATGAATGACAGGGTTAATTAGGGGTTTATGGGGGTCTGTATTGTCCCCCATAATTGACAGGGTTAATGAAGGGCTTATGCGGGTTTATATTGACCCTCATGAGTGAGGGGGTTATTGAATTGCTCATGGGGGTCTATATTGACCCCCATGAGTGACAGGGTTAATGATGGGCTTATGGGGGTCTATATTGACCCCCATGAGTGAGGGGGGTTAATTAAGTGCTTATGGGGGTCTGTATTGACCCCCATGAGTGACAGGGTTAATGAAGGCGTATGGGGGTCTATATTGACCCCCATGAGTGACAGGGTTAATTAGGGGTTTATGGGGGTCTGTATTGACCCCCAGGAGGGAGGGGGTTAATTAAGTGCTTATGGAGCTCTATATTGACCCTCATGAGTGAGGGGGTTATTGAATTGCTCATGGGGGTCTGTATTGACCCTCATGAGTGACAGGGTTAATGAAGGGCTTATGGGGGTCTATATTGACCCCCATGAGTGAGGGGGGTTAATGAAGTGCTCATGGGGGTCTGTATTGACCCCCATGAGTGACAGGGTTAATGAAGGCTTATCGGGGTCTATATTGACTCCCATGAGTGAAAGGGTTAATTAGGGGTTTATGGGGGTCTGTATTGACCCCCATGAGTGAGGGTGTTAATTAAGTGCTTATGGGGTATGTATTGACCCCCATGAGTGAAAGGGTGATCGGGACCCCCACTGCGATGGTTAATGGGTTAATGCAGGTCTCCGAGCTTATCTCGGATCCCATGGGGTTAATGCGGGTTTCCGAGCTTATCTCGGATCCCTTCTTGGGTAAGTTGTTCGTGGCTGGGCTTTGAGCCTCGTTTTCGTTTTTTCAGCGGCCATTTTTTCTCTTGCTTTGCAGACAAACACAGCCGACCTTGGAGCCTCCACCTTCCGCAAAAGCGGCCCCTCGCTTCGCGAGGGTCCGCATTTGCGGAGCAAACTGCATCCCTCGCTTCGCTGTGCGAGCCTGCAAGCATTAGCAACAACTCAGATGCTCACAACTATATATGTGATAAGAATAAGAAAAGTAATTTGTATATATAACATTTAATAAAATAAAGCCTTTTGTGATCTTTTCTTTTGGCTGGCTGTGCATAGTGGCCACTAGGTGATGCGGCCGAGGTGTCCATGAATTCTTCTCAGTGTAAAGCGTATAATCTGCCTGTACCTTAACCCTAACCTCCTCACACTTAGCCCTAACCCTTACACCTCTCACCCTAACACCTAGCCCAAACCCTAGCACCCCTCATATTAACACCCCTCATCCCAACACCCCTCACCATAACACACCTAACACTCACCCCTAAGAAATTCACAGACACCTAGGCCAGCCAACAGGAAAGGTCCAACTTTTCTTCCTGTCCAAAACTGTTTTACCTTCTATCCAGTGCAGCTTCTGCAATGCGCAGCGTAAACATATGGGCCAAAAAAGTTCCTTCTAACCGAAAGGCTGCAGGTTTCTCACCCCTTTTCCAGAAGCCAAAGAACTGCCCTTTTTCTATTGCAGAACCATGAGAAGCAGCAGTCACTGATAACTACTGACCCAATGTAGGCCAACTAATGGCATCCACTTAGATACCTACTTTGGAGAAAGTAACCTGTGGATGACTTCATAATGCCTATGACCTCAGTCTGTGTCTTCACATGAACTAGTGAGTGAGCTGGCAAAGTGCACACATAAGAGCCTCTGTGTTAGGCCTGGATGTGACTGACTGACAGACTGACAGGAGGAACAACACAGATCTGGAATAAAAGCAGCGAGAGAAACACATGAAACCTTATCTTAATTACAGTGCTAGGAAATTGTCAAAAATGACAGGAATAACATTTTAAGCCTGTCAGTTCTGTTTGCCACCCAGTGTGAGCACTTTCGGAGCTAATTGCGAGCCCCGCGCTGAGTGCCTTCAGCGCTCATTGCGAGTCTCTCCCCCTGTGTACTTCCTCCCTTGTGTCTCATTTCCCCCCTCCTCTACCTCCCTTGTGTCTCATTTCCCCCCTCCTCTCTCTCCCTTGTGTCCCATTTCCCCCCTCCTTTCTCTCCCTTGTGTCTCATGTCCCCCCTCCTCTCCCTCCCTTGTGTAAATCTAGTGCTGCACAGCATCTCTAATACTTGTTAGTTAGAAAAATAGAGTCGATCTTATTGCCAAGCTGCAATCACCCCTAATTTCACCTAAAGAGACAAGTTCCCACAAGGGGCAGCCGAACGGCAACTGTCTCTGCGCTGCACCTCCCTCTAGCAGTAAATTCATATGTCCAAGAGACCCACCACCAGGGGTGGCTGGTGCATAGGGGCAAAGGGGCAGGCGCACCCCAAAAAATGATCAATCACTTTATTATTGTATTTTAAATTTATATAGATAATACAATTTCATTATATCTTTATATCAGTTTTCATGTCTTTCATATAATTATATACAGTATATATATATATATATATATCACATATAATAGTTGTCAAACTGCGATTCATCATCACTCTTGCGACAAATTACAGTTTGACAACTGCGCATTGCACAACGTGCCGCTCATTGTGCTTAGGGCCACGCATGCGCATTGTCCGTCGTACGACGTTCATGCGCATTGCGCAACAACCCGCGTATGCTCATAGCACGGCATAATCTGCGCATGCATACCCTTTCAGTTTTCTTTTTTCTATTATTCTGTAGTTACTATAGCACCCCTTTAACTTAAACAAGGGAAACCTGAACAAACAAAACATAATTATATAAAAACTAAAACTTTAAATAAATAAAGAACAATGGAGATAACGGAAAATTCAATAAACCAAGTTGAATTTATACATTTATATCTAAAGGGTTCCTTAACCGAGGCATGAGTCAATGCTTAGTCCTTCTTCACCTCCTAAATAATTATTTCTAAGCTATGTCCGTTTAGTTATGTAGCTCAATTTGCTTAGTTAACCTACTATTTCAGTCAGCTGCTATCCATAGCAATGCAATTCTTAAACTTATACAGTTATTGTACACGCATTTACCTCTTATGCCGCATTACAGACGAGCCAGAGTCTCCAGGACCAGCTCTCGAGTCTCCTCCAATCCAAGCCCCCTTCTAGCTCAATTCTGATATTTTGTTGTTATCTTATTATCATTGGATTACTTAGATCAAGGGGAAACCTAACGATGACTCTAACCAGGGTCTCCAGATTTCATAGAACTGCGGCATAGTATCTAATATAGCAGATGTTAACTTCTCATTTATTGCTATGTAATTGATTTTCTTTATAACCTCCTGAGCATCTAGCTTTTCCGATTTCCACTGACTGGCAATGTGTACTTTGGCAGCGGCAGCCATTATCTGGAATAGCCCATTCTGATTTTTTGATAATCTAGGAAGTTTAACCCCAAATAAGCAAGACTCCATGGTTGCCATCCAAGCCTTCATTCATCCTTGGATCCAGAAAATTCTACATTTCTACTCAGGTGATGAACGGACTGACTGGATAGTTAACTGCTGCTGTTACTTGAGAAGATAATTATTTCCTAATTTCCTACTTTGCACTGTGCAAATTACAACTGAGAGGTAAGCTATAATATATTACATTTTATTACCAAGGCAGCAAAAAAAAAAAAACAGAAAACAAATACAAACTTTTGACACGCACATTTATGTGTGTAGGCCCTACAACAAACTAATGTTAACTCAAACTAACAAACAAGTATATTTAAATGACATTAATTTACTGCAACTCATAGCAAAAAATAATATGACACTAATACATATGCAACATGAAGCTGAATCTTTGCCCTTTTTTTCAATATTGAAACAGACTGCATCAACAGCATCAATCAAGAATTTGCACTGTGGACTGTCAAAAATAATTACTTTTAAATATCAGAAAGAAAGAAGAAGAGGTAAGATAAAAAAATACATTACATGCTGAAAAAGACCATTCTTTGCAAAATCAAAAAAAATATATATACAATTAACCATTTAACTTGATTAGCAGTCTGTCATTCTGACAAGAAAAACACTTCAATCAAGGTATAGTATAAAAAGTAGGAAAAAAAGAAAAGGAACTATATATGTTTAATGGCCGCCAATATAAAAAAAAAAAAAAAAAAATAATAATTTTATAAAGACCAAAACAACACAGTTCAACAAACTTCAAAGAACTATACAATTTACAAAGAAAAATTTACAAAGTTTAAAAAAAAAAAAAAAAAAAAAGAGGTGACCACAAAACAGGATAGCATCCGAAACATTAGCAATAGAGATGTCGCGAATAGTTCACCGGCGGACTTTTTTCGGGGAACATAGCATGTTCGCGTTCGCGGCGAACTGCGAACATATGCGAGATTCGACCCGCCCCCAATACTTTATCATTGAGCAAACTTTGACCCTGCATGTCACAGTCAGCAGACACATTCCAGCCAATCAGCAGCATACACTCCCTTCCACACCCTTCTACCTCATGGACAGCAGCCATTTTGGAATCATAAGTAACTTGCAGTCTTACTGAGAGGAGGGACAGTTTGGATGATACTGCATCAATAGGGAAAACCATAGCTAGGCAAGTTTATTCAGTGTCCAGTGCAGTGCTGAAGGACTCTTGTGCATTATAATTATTATTATTACTACTATTTAATGTGTAGATGTACCAGCTGGGCATGCATTATTATTATTATTATTATTATTATTATTATTATTATTATTATTATTATTATATAATGTGTAGATGTACCAGCTGGGCATGCTCTTGTGCATTATTATTATTAGTAGTAGTAAAATACTACTACTACTAATAATAATAATGCACAAGAGCATGCCCAGCCAGTACATCTACACATTATATAGTAATAATAATAATAATAATAATAATAATAATAATACACAAGAGCATGCCCAGACGGTACATCTACACATTATATAGTAATAATAATAATAATGTAGAAGAGCATGCCCAGCCGGTACATCTACACATTATATACTAATAATAATAATAATAATAATAATAATAACAATAACAATAATAATGCTCAAGAGCATGCCCAGCCGGTACATCTACACATTATATAGTAGTAATAATAATAATAATAATAATAATAATAATAATAATAATAATAATAATAATAATATAGAAGAGCATGCCCAGCCGGTACATCTACACATTATATAGTAATAATAATAATAATAATAATGCACAAGAGCATGCCCAGCCGGTACATCTACACATTATATAGTAATAATAATAATAATAATAAAGCAGAAGACCTCCCCTGTGTCTCCCCCCACTCCCTCCCATGTGTCTCTCTCCCCCCCCTCTCCCCTGTGTCTCCCCCCCCCACTCCCTCCCATGTGTCTCTCTCCCCCCCCTCTCCCCTGTGTCTCTCCCACCCTTGCCTGTGTCTCTACCCCCTCTCCCTTCCCCAGTGTTTCTTTCCCCCCTCTCCTGTGTCTTTTCCCCCTTCCCTCTTCCCTGTGTCACTCCCCCCTCCCCTGTGTCTCTACCCCCTCTCCCTTCCCGTGTTTCTTTCCCCCCTCCCCTGTGTCTTTCCCCCCTTCCCTCTCCCGTGTCTCTCCCCCCTCATCTGTGTCTCTTCCCCCTTCTCCCGTGTGTCTCTATCCCCTCTCCCCTGTGTCTCTACCCCCTCTCCCTTCCCCTGTGTTTCTTTCCCCCTCCTCTGTGTCTTTACCCCCCTTTTCTCTCCCCGGTGTCTCCTCACCACTCCCTCCCATTAGTCTCTCCCCCCCTCTCCCCTGTGTCTCTACCCCCCACTCTCTCCTATGTCTCTCCCCCCTCCCATGTGTCTCTTCCCCTCACCTCTCCCTTACCCTGTTTCTCTTCCCCCCTCTGCCTGGTGTCTTCCTCCCCCTCTCCACTGTGTCTTCCTCCCCCTCTCCTGTGTCTTCCTCTCCCTCTCCCCTGTGTTTCCTCCCCCTCTCTCCTCCCCTGTTAGCTTCTATACGCATACATACATACGATAAGAAATCTTTGGGGGGGGGGGGGGTTACCCCTTACCCCCCCCCCCCCAGTTACAACACCGATGTGTACTGTATAATATTGTATTGCATTATGTTATATTATATCACTAGCGACTTGCCTGGCACAAATGATGGGGCAATAAAGTTTGAAGCCATGGCAATGCTGTTTGCCACACAATGTGATGCTTTTTGTACTCTGAGGACCTTCGGCGCTCATTGTGAGTCTCTTCCCTCGTGTCCTTCATGTTTCGTGCTTTGCAACGATCAATCTTCGGCGCTCATCGCAAAGACAGATATATAAGTACAGTGTTAAATATATATATATTTTTGTGCAGTGTATATTAAAAAATGTATTCAGGTCTCAGAGCATAATAAAGTGATTTAGATTTGTAACTGCTTTGAGAGTGCTATCGCTGGCAGCCAATGAGCAGTAATCCAGATATATAACTGCAGAGTAAAAAGTAAAACATTTTAGTGTAATGTAAAGTCTACATTTTTATTTTCCATTACTAATTAATACTTATTAAATGAATGCACGATAATAACTATTGTGATGGAACAAATGTATTAGGAAGTGCGAAGCGTTAATGTATGTAAAGTAACCGCAGTGTAAAATATGCTATTACGCGTATTTTTTTTATATATTTTTTTTTTAATAATAATTAATTAATTAATTACTAAAATACTTTACCTATTTGTAATTAATATATCCAGTGATCAATAACCTGAAGAGCTAACAATCAGTTTTGATTTTCCTGCAGCTTACAGTGTACATTTGGACTGTTGGTGACCCGAGGTGTAAGTGTCAGCAATGTGCGCAGTGCACGAGGGGAAACCGCTTGTATAGTTGTGTAACGCGCCATTTTAGATTTGTAATGTTATTAGTTGCAAGTTAGTGTTGTAAAATGGCGGCGATTGTGTATGTGTTACGCGGCTCGCCAGCAGTTTCCATTATTTATAATAGTGTATTTTGTACCTCGTCCGTTCCTAGGTAAAAGTTGTACATGGCTGGCAATGTTTTGCGCGGTTTGGGGTCGTGTAGCCTCGTTTTAATTTTTTCCGGATGCCATTTTTTTTGTCGCTTAGCCGATTTACAAGTGCCAACTGGGGAAGACGTTACAGATATCACATATATAGTTGTGAGCAGGCGGGTTGTTGCTAACGCTGCAGGCTTGCGAAGCGAGGGCCAGAGTTGCTGGCAAGGAGCGCCGAAGGCTCCCACGTCGGCTGCAATGAGCCGCAGGCGGGACTTACACCATCAAATTTACGGACTTACCATCCAAAAATACGGGACTTAGAAAGAAAACATTTCGAGCTCACAAAAATACGACCTTAACGCCCGAACCGCACGCACTTAAAAACATTAAAAACACAATAAATACACACAACAAACACATAAAAAGCTTACCCACAGCAAGGCGGGCACCGAGGACCTCTGCAAGTGAAGTTACACCTCCATTTAAGTCCAAATTCATGAGTTTAGACACCCGAAAATCACCTAAGTGAGAGAAAAAATGGCCCTTGAAAAAAAGAAAACGAGGCTACAGGGCCCTAAACACGCAAAACACATACGGATTTTCCTAAAAAGACGTACGAGGTAAAGATACACTATTAACAAGGATGCTAAATCATCCACACCCGCGTACCACATACACATTCCCCGCCATTTTACAACACTAACTTACACAATGCGGAAGTACCCAGCTACCCTAACGGCTTCCCCTCGCGCACGCAGCCTATTTACACTACACACTGCACACATTGCTGACACTTACACAGCAGCTCCACAGCACTGAAAACCTACATTGTATGCTGCAGGAACATGAAAACAGATTGTCAGCTCTTCAGCACAATGCTTCCTGCATATATTACTTACAAATAGGTAAAGTATATTCATTTAGTAATTATTTCATTAGCATACAAAAATACATATACACAAAAAAAAACATTATCACATTAAACATAAAAGCCATTCACTGCGCGCCTCACAACGAGCGCCAACGCTGCTCATAGCATACAAAGCCTTGCAATAAGCGCAAAAAACACATCACCGCCGACCAAAGAATAACAGCAAAAGCGCCTATCAGAAAAAAAATACAACCAACAGCCTCGCAATGAGCGCCGAAGGATCTCCGACCGCCAACAAAATGAATGTTTCGTCCAAACCATTACCTGCCTTACAATCTTATTGCCGCCATTTTTTGATGGGCAAGTCGCTAGTAAATATATAAAGATCAAGATAATAAAAGTATCAGGAAATGTAACACAAAGATGCACGCGCGTCTGAATAATACGACAAATACGGATTTTTGTCATAAGTGATATGATCGCAGTATTGGGTCATAAACCCTAAACACTGGAATCTGTTACATACAATTTACTGATGATGTCATTAATGGGCTTCAAGGGGGGGGGATCTCTTTTCATACTTTTGAGCGGTGCAAATCCAACATACGCAGAGCGGAAACGCCACATCTGTGGGACACACACAAAGGGGTTCACTTTGGGAGAAAAAAAAAAACAAATATGAAATATTTAATAATCATATTTTGATGTTACCAACAGATAAGGAAACGAAACTGAGGTTATTATATCTAATAGTAGCAAGCCTGGGAGTACTGGGAGTAATAATACTGCAGCAGGAGGTCAGGACTAATGTCACTCTATAGACACCCAGTCAGATAAAGGTCAGTACTAATGTCCCTCTATAGACCCCCAGTCATATAAAGGTCATTACTAATGTCCCTCTATAGACACCAAGTCAGATAATGGTCAGTACTAATGTCACCTATAGACCCCCAGTCATATAAAGGTCAGTACTAATGTTACTCTATAGACACCCAGTCAGATAAAGGTCAGTACTAATGTCCCTCTATAGACACCCAGTCAGCTAAAGGTCAGTACTAATGTCCCTCTATAGACACCCAGTCAGATAAAGGTCATTACTAATGTCCCTCTATAGACACCCAGTCAGATAAAGGTCAGTACTAATGTCACCTATAGACCCCCAGTCATATAAAGGTCAGTACTAATGTCACCTATAGACCCCCAGTCATATAAAGGTCAGTACTAATGTCCCTCTATAGACACCCAGTCAGATAAAGGTCAGTACTAATGTCACCTATAGACCCCCAGTCATATAAAGGTCAGTACTAATGTCCCTCTATAGACACCCAGTCAGATAAAGGTCAGTACTAATGTCCCTCTACAGACACCCAGTCAGCTAAAGGTCAGTACTAATGTCCCTCTATAGACACCCAGTCAGATAATGGTCATTACTAATGTCCCTCTATAGACACCCAGTCAGATAAAGGTCAGTACTAATGTCACCTATAGACCCCCAGTCATATAAAGGTCAGTACTAATGTCACTCTATAGACACCCAGTCAGCTAAAGGTCAGTACTAATGTCCCTCTATAGACCCCCAGTCATATAAAGGTCATTACTAATGTCCCTCTATAGACACCCAGTCAGATAAAGGTCAGTACTAATGTCACCTATAGACCCCCAGTTATATAAAGGTCATTACTAATGTCCCTCTATAGACACCCAGTCAGATAAAGGCCAGTACTAATGTCACCTATAGACCCCCAGTCATATAAAGGTCAGGACTAATGTCACTCTATAGACACCCAGTCAGATAAAGGTCAGTACTAATGTCCCTCTATAGACCCCCAGTCATATAAAGGTCATTACTAATGTCCCTCTATAGACACCCAGTCAGATAATGGTCAGTACTAATGTCACCTATAGACCCCCAGTCATATAAAGGTCAGTACTAATGTTACTCTATAGACACCCAGTCAGATAAAGGTCAGTACTAATGTCCCTCTATAGACACCCAGTCAGCTAAAGGTCAGTACTAATGTCCCTCTATAGACACCCAGTCAGATAAAGGTCATTACTAATGTCCCTCTATAGACACCCAGTCAGATAAAGGTCAGTACTAATGTCACCTATAGACCCCCAGTCATATAAAGGTCAGTACTAATGTCACCTATAGACCCCCAGTCATATAAAGGTCAGTACTAATGTCCCTCTATAGACACCCAGTCAGATAAAGGTCAGTACTAATGTCACCTATAGACCCCCAGTCATATAAAGGTCAGTACTAATGTCCCTCTATAGACACCCAGTCAGATAAAGGTCAGTACTAATGTCCCTCTACAGACACCCAGTCAGCTAAAGGTCAGTACTATTGTCCCTCTATAGACACCCAGTCAGATAATGGTCATTACTAATGTCCCTCTATAGACACCCAGTCAGATAAAGGTCAGTACTAATGTCACCTATAGACCCCCAGTCATATAAAGGTCAGTACTAATGTCACTCTATAGACACACAGACAGCTAAAGGTCAGTACTAATGTCCCTCTATAGACCCCCAGTCATATAAAGGTCATTACTAATGTCCCTCTATAGACACCCAGTCAGATAAAGGTCAGTACTAATGTCACCTATAGACCCCCAGTCATATAAAGGTCATTACTAATGTCCCTCTATAGACACCCAGTCAGATAAAGGTCAGTACTAATGTCACCTATAGACCCCCAGTCATATAAAGGTCAGGACTAATGTCACTCTATAGACACCCAGTCAGATAAAGGTCAGTACTAATGTCCCTCTATAGACCCCCAGTCATATAAAGGTCATTACTAATGTCCCTCTATAGACACCCAGTCAGATAAAGGTCAGTACTAATGTCACCTATAGACCCCCAGTCATATAAAGGTCAGTACTAATGTTACTCTATAGACACCCAGTCAGATAAAGGTCAGTACTAATGTCCCTCTATAGACACCCAGTCAGCTAAAGGTCAGTACTAATGTCCCTCTATAGACACCCAGTCAGATAAAGGTCATTACTAATGTCCCTCTATAGACACCCAGTCAGATAAAGGTCAGTACTAATGTCACCTATAGACCCCCAGTCATATAAAGGTCAGTACTAATGTCACCTATAGACCCCCAGTCATATAAAGGTCAGTACTAATGTCCCTCTATAGACACCCAGTCAGATAAAGGTCAGTACTAATGTCACCTATAGACCCCCAGTCATATAAAGGTCAGTACTAATGTCCCTCTATAGACACCCAGTCAGATAAAGGTCAGTACTAATGTCCCTCTACAGACACCCAGTCAGCTAAAGGTCAGTACTAATGTCCCTCTATAGACACCCAGTCAGATAATGGTCATTACTAATGTCCCTCTATAGACACCCAGTCAGATAAAGGTCAGTACTAATGTCACCTATAGACCCCCAGTCATATAAAGGTCAGTACTAATGTCACTCTATAGACACCCAGTCAGCTAAAGGTCAGTACTAATGTCCCTCTATAGACCCCCAGTCATATAAAGGTCATTACTAATGTCCCTCTATAGACACCCAGTCAGATAAAGGTCAGTACTAATGTCACCTATAGACCTCCAGTCATATAAAGGTCATTACTAATGTCCCTCTATAGACACCCAGTCAGATAAAGGTCAGTACTAATGTCACCTATAGACCCCCAGTCATATAAAGGTCAGTACTAATGTCACTCTATAGACACCCAGTCAGATAAAGGTCAGTACTAATGTCCCTCTATAGACACCCAGTCAGCTAAAGGTCAGTACTAATGTCCCTCTATAAACACCCAGTCAGATAAAGGTCATTACTAATGTCACTCTATAGACACCCAGTCAGATAAAGGTCAGTACTAATGACACCTATAGACCCCCAGTCATGTAAGGTGTAAACCTTACACTACCTGATCGATACAACATCATACCTGATGTTTTAAAGCACGTTATTCCAAACAATTTAGGAATGTTAGGTAATGTATGCCCTTTATGGCCTAAAACCAGACTCTGTATCAACTATGTAATTTTCCGTGGGAGTTTTGCCATAAATCCCCCTCCGGCATGCCACAGTCCAGTTGTTAGACCCCTTGAAACAACTTTCCCATCACTATTGTGGCCAGAAAGAGTCCCTGTGGGTTTTAAAATTCGCCTGCCCATTGAAGTCTATGGCGGTTCGCCGATGTTCGCCGGGTTCGCGAACATTTGCGGAGGTTTTAGGTTCGCGACATCACTAATTAGCAACATACATAAAACAAAAGCATTCCTCCAACCATCACCCACAAGCCAAATGCAGCAACCAAAAAGTGGTGAACACAAAACAGGATAAAAAAAAAGCTTAACATGATATAGAAAAGGCAATTAACATTCATTTTTACTGTCCAACAACATTTAATACTCATAAAGAAGACTAATTAAGCAAATAAAGTATGCAAAATATGGTGGACACAAAACAGGATTGTACCAAAAGTCACACAAACAGATAGAAAAGTCAATTAATATTCTTCTTTACTGTTTAAGAACCTATAAGCCTTACAAAGAAGCCTAAATAAGCATACTAAAAGTGGTGGACACCAAACAGGATAATGCTAAAAACATTGTGATCATATCCAAAATAGTAAAAACATTAATAATTACAGTAAAAAAAAAAAGATAACTGTAATATACAAATACAATTAAAGTATTTTAAAAGGTTGCACAAAAAACAGCATAGCAGAAAAATTCACCATAACAGATAGAATAGACCAAAACAATAAAATATGCTATTCATTACAAATACATTCAAATACATTTTACTTTTTCTTTTACAACAGACACTGCGTGAAGTGCATCGGACGAAGACTTACAACAGAGGACCAAGAAAGATTCTGCTTGAAATCACACTTCAAACAAGGTACAGTATAACAAGTAAAAAAAGAGAAAACTAAATAAACATGTTTGCTCTGCATCCATGTCAACAGAAAAAAAAAACACCAACCACAATAACAACCACTAATTATAACCTTTACCAAAATATTACTGACACATTTGTCATTTACCTGTTATCTGTCTTTTACGGATAACAATGTTTAACAGTAAACCCAAACTTCAATCTAGCCAACAAAAAAAAAACAACATAAAATAGCATAGTCCACAAAAGTGTCAAAACACAGACTAAATAACATTTTTCATTCTCAATTACCAGTCCTAATGTACAATATTAAGCATAAAACCTAACCACACACATAAAATAGAATACTACAACAAATAGTACTAACACCCAAAAAACAACAATAGAAACCTTTTCACAACCGCAACATATAAGCCTTTAAATAAAATATAAAAATACTATTACAACAATCCCCTGTAGGACAAATTACAAAGACTAATTTCTGCCCTCTACTATGCCTATAAGCCAAAAGTACAACAAAAAAAGAAATGACTAAACCAAAAAAATATATAATTTCAATTAACACTATACACCTACTACATCTAGAAGAAGGTATAGTGTAATTACCTTGAGTGTGCTATTCATGTAAGGCAAAAATTACAACCTACGACAGAAAGTAAAAGCAAAAAAATAAAAAACACTTATTTAACAATACAAAGAAAGTACCGCTACAATGAACTACAATCACATAGAAACAAACTGTTGATAATAAAAAAAAAAGAAAAACAAACTTAACATCTCAAACTAAACTAATTATACATTATTTTCTTTTACAGATTAACATGGCTGATAAAGATAGCAAACAAGAAAAGATAAGATGTCAAGCTAGAGAACGACAACAGAGATGGGCCAACCAGCAGACACCAGAGCAGAAGGAAATTCGACGAGAAAAAGAACCCAAAAGAATTGCAAGCAAAAGAATATCACCTGCAAAAATTTAAGATACACCAAAAAAAGCTACTAACAAAACAAAGCATTTAGAACCTGTTCCTCAAACATCAGTTGACATTTTACCTCAACAAATAAAAGATACACCAAAAAAAGCTACTAACAAAACAAAGCATTTACAACCTCTTCCTGAAACATCACATGACATTTTACCTGAACAAATAAAACATATACGAAAAAAATCCACCAAAAAAAACAAAGCATTTAGAACCTGTTCCTGAAACATCACATGACATTTTAACTGATGAATTTGAAAATGAAACTGATATATGCTTTGCAAATTGTCCTTTACTCAAGTCTTTAGCAGTAGAGGTTCATAATTGTGGGGACATGAATACTCAATGTCAGTTTTGTGAGGCTTATCATTTTAAAGAGGAGAGACCCAGAGATGGCCAATGTATTAGATGCTGTCAAAAAGGCAAGGTCAAACTTCCAGAAAGAAAACAATTCCCAATCTATTTACAAAACATTATGACTGAACCTACTTTTCCAAACTACTAAAATTTTAGGACAAACATAAGATCCTACAATAGTGCCATATCCTTTGCATCTATGGGGGCAACATTAGTGAATTTATATAGCTAGATAACATTATGGCCAATAACCCACTACACTAAAGCTTATAAAAAATAGGCAGAAGTAGAAAATGAACAACAACTTCATGCAGAAAGACATCAATTACCAATCCCAAAGGTCAATATGGTGCTTAAAAGAGATAGACATACTGATAAACGTCGTTATAACTTGCCAACATCAAATGAGGTTGCAATGGTGTTTCAAATTGATGAAGGAGAACCACCATTTCAAAGAGACATTAGAATATATCCCAGAAATAAGGAGCAACCATTCATTAATATCAGTATCTTAAGTCCAAATTTAGATCCAATGACATATCCCATTTTTTCCCCACACGGAGAAGCAGGTTGGCAACCAAAATTAACACTTCCCAGTTACCCAAATGCTAAAGCCAGAATCCGAAATAATGTTTCTATGCTAAAATTTTAAGTAGCTCAAATTTTCCTTCGAAATACATTTAATCCAATTTTATGTGGTGGGAAACTTACACAACAATGGATTATTGATTCATATTTGCAAGTTGAGGCCAATAATTTAAACTTTATAAAATATTAACAAGATAAACTACTTGTAGAACAATATTGTGGACTAATGGACTATGTTGTTGAGGTGGCTACAAGCAGAGACATGACAGCTGGCAAAGCCATCATTTTACCATCTTCTTTTCAAGGATCTCCTCGAAATATGAGAGAAAGATACAATGATGCTATGGCTATTGTCACCAAATTTGGCAAACCCGATTTATTTATTACATTTACATGTAATCCCCAATGGCCAGAAATTACACAAAATGTACTTCTTGCCCAAAGTCCTTCCGATAGACCAGATTTAGTAGCCAGAGCTTTTTAAATTAAATTAAATGAATTAATACGTGACATCACTATAAGTCACTTATTTGGCAAATGCCTTGCTTATACCATTGAATTTCAAAAAAGAGGCCCTCCACATTCACATCTTCCCTACTGGTGAGAAAGTGGATTCAGTCATTGTTGCTGAACTACCAGATCCAGAACTATATGGTAGACTATATGAGATTGTTACTCATTGCATGATTCATGGACCCAGTGGCGAGCTTAATCCTCAATCACCATGTATGGAAAATAATAAATGTTCCAAAGATTTTCCAAAAGATTATAGAGACAAAATATATGCCAATTGTGATGGCTATCCACTTTATAAAAGAAGAGAAGGAGATAGTGCCATTATTCGTGGCAAAAAAGTTGACAATAGATATGTAGTACCCTACAATCCACATTTACTCATGAAGTATACTGCACACATTAATGTAGAAGCCTGAACTTCCATCAAATCCATTAAATATGTGTACAAATATATTTACAAAGGCTATGATGCAGCTACTGTAGTCGTCAAAAGTGCAGACAACCCCGAAAGCACCGAGTTAGTACATGATGAACTTGCATCTCATGTAGATGCTCGCTATGTAAGTGCACCAGAATCTATGTGGCGCCTTTTAAAATTTGAAATTCATGATAGATCACATGCAGTATATAGAGGAGGAAATAAAATAATCCCAAGAATTTACACAGTTAGTCCAAGAGATCTTGAACGTTTTTGCTTACGACTATTACTTTTTGTTTCAAAGATTTTTATTCAACAGCTTTTAAGTTACATTGTAAACAATTACGTTGCAAACATCTGTTAACTGAAATTATTGAGATAATTGTTTCGATTGTTATTAAAATATAGCATAACAAAGTCAGCCCCGAAATACCAGGCAATTCTACCCTGAACAGGAGAAACAGCAAACCCCAGACGCGTTTTGGCCTTTATGGGCCTCGTTAGTGAGGTGCAGCTGAACTCCCTAAGGCACAGTGAGCAAGGGGTCCATGTCTGGAGTCCCCTATTACCTTTAGGGAGACTAAACCCTAAAGGTAATTTGCATATACAACATAACAAAGTCAGAGGTGCTCATCAGAGAACAAACTAACCTTAATAGGTTAGTTCTATAGCCATGATAAGCTACTCTGAGAGCAACCTCTTTTAGCTCACTTGTGCCCTTCACAGAGAGAAATATCCTGTAGTATATCAGTCTGGTCCAACTCAAAAGAGTGAACCAGCCCCGAAATACCAAGCAATTCTACCCTGAACAGGAGAAACAGCAAACCCCAGACGCGTTTTGGCCTTTATGGGCCTCGTCAGTGAGGTGCAGCTGAACTCCCTAAGGCACAGTGAGCAAGGGGTCCACGTCTGGAGTCCCCTATTATCTTTAGGGAGACTAAACCCTAAAGGTAATTTGCATATACAACATAACAAAGTCAAAGGTGCTCATCAGAGAACGAACTAACCTTAATAGGTTAGTTCTATAGCCATGATAAGCTACACTGAGAGCAACCTCTTTTAGCTCACTTGTGCCCTTCACAGGGAGAAATATCCTGTAGTATATCAGTCTGGTCCAACTCAAAAGAGTGAACCAGCCCCGAAATACCAGGCAATTCTACCCTGAACAAGAGAAGGTCCAATTAAGGTTAGTTCGTTCTCTGATGAGCACCTCTGACTTTGTTATGTTGTATATGCAAATTACCTTTAGGGTTTAGTCTCCCTAAAGCAGTGGCGGCTGGTGACTTTTCAAGTTGGAGGGGCGACAGGGCGAAACATAGCCACTCCCCCTTTTCAAACCACACCCATTTTTATAAATCCTCCCCCTTACGTCATGATGACCTTTATAAGCCCCGCCCAATGACCTTATACTTGTAAAGCACATTGAAATACATGATCACCAATGCAGAAATGTCAAGAAGTAAAGTAACAATGTGGTAAATTCATTGGTATACAATATAGATTGAAAAAACTCATGTGACAAGACTACAGCAATATCATAATTGCACCTATACGTATTAACAGAAAAATTAAAGGAGTGACACCTACCATTAGTCGGGTCTTCTTCTCAGGGTATTCACGTACAGTAAGTTGACCAACGAGTAGAAACAAATCTGCAGCCACATAGGGTTTGCACCTGGGGTTGAAAGAAAACAAGCAAATCAATCAGACCATTCAAGAACAAAACCATACTTAAAAAACATTAAACGACCAAGTGTGACCATATAGGCCTCAAACATACCTTAGAAGACCAAGTGTGACCATAGGCCCCAAACATACATTAGAAGACCAAGGGGAACTATATAGGCCCCAAACATACCATAGAAGACCAAGTGTGACCATAGGCCCCAAACATACATTAGAAGACCAAGTGGAACTATATAGGCCCCAAACATACCTTAGAAGACCAAGTGTGACCATATAGGCCTCAAACATACCTTAGAAGACCAATCAGCACTGTATAGGCCCAAACCAGTGGATCTTGGGATTCAAGAAAACAACAACATTTCACTTCTGTTTAGACAACACAATAATCAATGTCAAACAAACACGTTGAATTAGCATATGGATAACCATATGAGCAGTAACGCCACGCCAAGGCTTCAACAATTGTTACTGACCATTCACACACCTTTCATAGCTCCTTCAATATGCACACCCACACACCATTCATACTTTACTTACCACTAGTTATTTTTGGTAGTGAGGTGGTGCCATTTCTGAGAACTTTACGTACCCTTGAAGGTGCCTCCAATTCCTTCAAACCAATGCATTCAACCGCTACAGGGCCATGGTGCTTTTTAAATACCTTTTTATCCTCTTCAATGTGGAGAAGCATCTTTCTGGTTCTTTAGTAGTCTTCGGTGTTGTAAGCAGGATTCCTTATAGCTTCACTCACTCTGTTAAATTATGTAGATTCAATTGATGCTAAAGTTGCTGCAGAGCAACAGCACTTGTACAGACATGGAATTCTTGCTTCCCGTACACAAGTGACAGCTACCCTTGGAAGTGCCTCCAATTCCTTCAAACCACGCCAAGGCTTGTTACTGACCATGCACACACCTTTCATAGCTCCTTCCATATGCACACCCACACACCGTTCATACTTTACTTACCACTAGTTATGTTTGGTAGTGTGAGGTGGTGCTGCTTAACGCAGTTTATCTTTGCACACCCTGGGGGTATGCATTCTTCTTTGCTACAATCACTTGTATTTAAATTTTGCACTGCGATCTTTCAAAGAACAAAACTTCTCAATGGTTTTTTCATTGAAGTCTGGGATCTCGGAAATCAGTTGCTTTTCCATTGAGAGCATCGCCAATGCATTCAACCGCTCCAGGGACATGGTGCTTCTTAAAAAGGTTTTTATCCTCTTCAATGTGGAGAAGCATCTTTCTGATTCTGCAGTGGTCATCGGTGTTGTAATCAGGATTCTTAATAATTTCACTGTCTCTGTGAAATCATTCTGCAGATTAAATTGATGTAAAAGTTTGTGCAGAGCAACAGCACTTGTACAAGTATGAAAATCTGTCTTCCCATACCGAAGTGACAATCTCAGTGCGTAATTGTTCCTTCTTCAGTATTGGATATGCTTGCACGGTGTCTTCCAGAGCTTGCGTTGGAAAGCAAGTGTCATGGGTTTTACACAAGTCACTTTGAACAAGTTTGGCACTGACTAGGTGATTTGAAAATGAAAAACGTTCTTTTGCATGAACCACCACTATGTCACATACCTCTCTTGAAAGTTGTCTCAAGGTTGAGATCTCTGCACTCCGTCTGTTGACTGTTACATCGCTCGGCAAACTTGCTTCTATCTCTTCAACAGAATTACGGATTTTCTGGATGCTGGCGACAAAGTCTTCTGTGACTTTTTTGATATAAAAAGTATCCGTGTCTCGCTTCTGAAGCTGACTATAGAGGATGTCAACATGTGGCATTATTAAATGAAATAATTTAAGGAAGTAAAGGAACTCCCTGTCTTCCAGCATTCCAATGAAAACTGCGGCTTCACGTATAGATGTTGGATCAAAGTTTAGACATGCTTCAATTGTCTGGAAACACTCAAGTAGTGCATCTCTGTTCTCGTAGATGACGTTCACGGTCCTAACGTTGAAGTTCCATCGTGTCGGTGCACCTCTTGGAAGTCTTCTACCAACTACCTCATCCAGAACTCCAGTCCTTTTTGGAGAGCGTGAAAAAAAAGATGGTATGCCGCCTATGTTGGAAAAAAAAACTCGAACTCTTCCAATCCTTGAGACTGCTTTCTCCATTATTAGGTTCAGTTGGTGAGCATAGCAATGGACGTAGTGTGCGTTCGGGTACACGTCTTTTATTTTTCTTTGAACTCCTCCTTGATCTCCACGCATCACACTGGCACCATCGTAGCTTTGAGCTATGAGTTTCTTCTTGTCTTCTGGCTCTGGGAGAACAGTATTCAGTGTTTCCAGCACAACAGCAGCAATCAAGTCTGCATCCGTTGATTTCATTTCCGTGAAGCCATCAAATCTTTCCACCACTTGATGCTTCTTGTCAATGTAGCGATAGACTACAACGCACTGTGTCCTAGCCGAAATATCGGTTGTTTCATCCGCTTGGATTGCCACAAACTGGGCTTCCTTAAGCTCTTGGTGAATCACTTCCTTAATAACTTCATGCATGCAGTCCAGTAGCTCATTCTGCACGGTTTTGGACGTGCCCTTAAACACAGTTGCAGTCTTCAAATGCTGTTCCATTGCACTATCGATACTGCCAACCAAATCCACCAGGCATCGAAACACTCCTGGATTTAGCGATGTTTCACTCTCGTCGTGTCCTCTTAATGCCAGTTCAAAAGCGCCACAAAAGCGAACACAATCAATTATCTTGGAAAGGATGTACCTGTTCTTAGCCACTTCTTGGTTGTGTTTTTGTATACTGACTTGGTATCCTTGGTCCAGTTGAACTGCAATGTTCGCCTGTCCAAGCATCTCAAACTTGATCCTGTTATCCAAGTGAGCTTTAGAACTTTTGTGTTTCGCCAATTTGTCAGCTAGATGTTTTACGTCAGTCACTCCAGTTTTGGTCCAAGCAGCGTCACAACCAAATAGGATGCATGGGAAACAATATAAGGCCTTCCTAGAAACGCTTCCACAAAGCCAGTCGTTCTTCTTGTACCATTCAGTATTGAAAGTACGGATATATTGCTTCCCTCTATCTCTTGCGATTTGCTGCAGATTTATCTCTGGTTGGTCAGGTCCTAACCGTTTTACTTCCACCTTCTCCTCAGAGGTTAGGGTGCCGAAAGAATTCACAAGTAGAGAGTCAATAGTATTCATTTCTGATACCAATAGAAGAAAGAGATCACGGTATATTACTTTATATTATGTCACAAAATTACTTTAAAATAACAGTGTGTTGAATTCACTGGTATACATTACAGATTGCAAACCCTCATGTGACAAGAGTACATCAACATCAAATTTGCACCTATACGCATGGACAGAAAACTAAAGCAATGATACTCACCAACAGTTGACTCTCCTTCTCGGGGTATTCACGTCCAGTAAGTCAACCAACGAGTCCAAACAAATCTGCTTCCACAGATAGTTTGCACCTGGGGGGTGATAGAAAACAACCAAAAAAACATTAGAACGTTCAAGACCCAAACCTTAACTTTTAAATTCTTGGATTGGTTTGCACCTGGGGGGTGATAGAAAACAACCAAAAAAACATTAGAACGTTCAAGACCCAAACCTTAACTTTTAAAACCTTAAAAGACCAAGTGTGACCATATAGGCCCCAACCGCACCTTAAAAACCTTCAAATTCCAAGTGTGACCATATACTCACCTACAGTTGACTCTCCTTCTCGGGGTATTCACGTCCAGTAAGTCAACCAACGAGTCCAAACAAATCTGCTTCCACAGATAGTTTGCACCTGGGAAGTGATAGAAAACAACAAAAAAAACATTAGAACGTTCAAGACCCAAACCTTAACTTTTAAAACCTTGAAAGACCAAGTGTGACTATATAGGCCCCAACCGCACCTTAAAAACCCTAAATAACAAATTGGGACCATATAGGCCCCAACCGCACCTTAAAAACTTTGCCCCAACCGCACCTTAAAAACCCTAAATAACAAATTGGGACCATGTAGGCCCCAACCGCACCTTAAAAACCCTAAATAACAAATTGGGACCATATAGGCCCCAACCGCACCTTGAAAACCCTAAATAACAAATTGGGAGCATATAGGCCCCAACCGCACCTTAAAAACCCTAAATAACAAATTGAGACCATATAGGCCCCAACCGCACCTTAAAAACCCTAAATAACAAATTGGACCATATAGGCCCAAATTGTACAAAAAAAAAAAAAAAAATATATATATATATATATATATATATATCTCAATTGATATCAATATATCTCAATAAATAAATATGTATATATATAAATAAATAATCAATATATAAATCAATCAATATATAAATATATATATATATATATATATATATATATAACTCAATATATAGATATATATATATATATATATATATATATCAAACAATAATCAATATATAAATCAATCAATATATCTATCAATTAATATATATATATATATATATATATCAATATATATAAATATATATATATATATATATAAATATATATAAATATATATATATATATAAATATATATATATATATATATATATATATATAAATATATATATATATATATATATATATATAAATATATATATATATATATATCACACACACATAAAAAATACACATAAATATACATAAACATATACATAAAACAATATATATTAATTGATATTTATTATTTGATTAATTGATGTACTTTATTACTTATTTTATTATATTGTTCATGTATTTCTATTACACATTATTTTTTATACATATTACAGTGCTATTTTTTGGCTATACATGTTACAGGATATTATCCTGTAACATGTATATCACATAAAATAGCCCTGTAATATGTATAATACATACAGGGTCAAACAAGTTCACACTAACCTTTTTTTCCCTTACAGGCTTCCATACCTGCTTTACTGATTTGCTAATTTTTTAAAGACTCTCATTGGTTGAAATCGATGTCAATCAAAAATTTCAGCCAATCAGAGTCCTTCAAAAATTAGTATATAAAGCAGACCGTGGGAAAAAATCAATTAATCGCGGGTGGGGCTCCTTGTAGGAGGAGCTCTGTTAGTTTGTTGTTTTTTTTTTTTAGAGCGTCGGGTTTTTTTTGGTGGAGGCCTCTTTCAATGGGCCAGAATGGATGGATGGACAATGGCTTCAATCAAGATTGGATTATTTTTGGACAATGGCTTCAATCAAGATTGGATTATTTATTTGACCAGTGGCTTCAATCAACATTGGATTATTTGACCAGTGGCTTCAATCAACATTGGATTATTTATTTGACCAGTGGCTTCAATCAACATTGGATTATTTATTTGACCAGTGGCTTCAATCAACATTGGATTATTTGACATGGGCTTCAATCAACATTGGATTTTATGACATGGGCTTCAATCAACATTGGATTATTTTTATGACTATCCAGGTCATAGAGGACAGAAGGCCAACGCTGGAGGGGTCAATTTGACAGGTAAGTATGTGCTGTTGTTTATTTTATTTTTATTATTGTTTGTTTAAAGCTGTTTACTTTATTTGTATAATTGTAATAATGTTTTTACTGTATTGTTTTTCCCTTCCCTTATTTTTATTTTATCTTTAAAAGTGACAGGCACATGCACATGCCTGTTACTTCTAAAAATGGAATAAAAATAGGGGGGGGGTGCTAGGTACTGGTAGGTAGTTGGATCAGGGTGGGGTCGGTCAAGCTCAGGCGCCCATCGGTCGGTCAGTGGCCGCGTAGGCCACGATCAGGGGTGGCACAGGCCTCATGGGGGTGAACATCCACCCCCATGTGGCCTGTGCAACCCCGCTCACCGCCCGAATACCCCGATCACCATGATCGGGGTAATCGGGCGGTGGCATAGCATAGGCCACATCGGGGTGGTGGTGATCGGGCCTCGGGGGTGGCACAGGGCGGCGACATGGAGGTGATCAGGGGTGGCACAGGCCTCATCAAGGGGGTGATCCGATCACCCCCATGTGGGCCTGTGCAACCCCGCTCACCACCCGACTACCCCGATCCCGTGATCGGGGTAATCGGGCGGTGGCATCGCATAGGGCAGGCCTGATCTGGGGTGGCACAGGCCACATGGGGGTGATGGCTGGGGGTGGCACCAGGCATTGCAGGCCTAGGGTCGTCGGTGGTAGGTAAGTTGGTGGGTGGCTGGGTAGGTGGCAGGCCAGGCAGGCATAGTGGGGTAACTGGTCACCCCTACCTTTTATTAGGGGCTACTAGGGGTTTGGTTTGGCCAGGGGCAGGGCAGGTGCCAGGTAGACTTACTGTTAGGCAGGCAGCAGAGCAGATGTGAGTAGTTTCAGCCAGGGAGGTCTCTCAGTCTCAGCGTGACCAGGGTCAGGAAACAGAAAGGGGGAAGGGACAGGCAACTGGTGGTTTTATTCACTGTATCAGTCAATCAAAAAGTAAACTCGAGGCCCTATTAGCTGACGGGCGCTCAGGGCTAACTGTCTGGGTGGGTTTACAATGTTCTCTTAGCAACTGAACAACCTTCCATCTTTGATTGGTCAATGATGGAAGACTGTAAGTCATTAAATTGATACATTTATGACCGCCCATGCATATCGTCACTGTGATGGTGGGCGGCATGCATTAACGGTCAGGGGGCCAGGCCAGGACTCATTGAAAAGAAGAGTCTAAAGGTTAGTGTACTTTACTAGTGTAATATGATCACACAGGGTGCAGGGGGCTACAATAGATACACAGCAGCATTAGTTAATGTAGCGCAAGGGGTTATCTTAAAGTGACAGTGTCCCTGGGAATAGTTTACTAACTTTACTTCATTTTATTACTGTATTAAGACTTGAATGATGATGTACACCTTATATTTAATTGTTTTTGGGTTATTGTTGTGTTTTTGGGTTATTGTTGTGTTTTTTTATTGCAGGGTCACGAAAATATTTGGGGGGGCGTTTGCCCTGACGCCCCAATGGACGGGCCGCCCCTGTCCTAAAGGTAATAGGGGACTCCAGACGTGGACCCCTTGCTCACTGTGCCTTAGGGAGTTCAGTTGCACCTCACTGATGAGGCCCATAAAGGCTGAAACGCGTCTGGGGTTTGCTGTTTCTCCTGTTCAGGGTAGAATTGCCTGGTATTTCGGGGCTGGTTCACTCTTTTGAGTTGGACCAGACTGATATACTACAGGATATTTCTCCCTGTGAATGGCACAAGTGAGCTAAAAGAGGTTGCTCTCAGAGTAGCTTATCATGGCTATAGAACTAACCTATTAAGGTTAGTTCGTTCTCTGATGAGCACCTCTGACTTTGTTATGTTGTATATGCAAATTATCTTTAGGGTTTAGTCTCCCTAAAGGTAATAGGGGACTCCAGACGTGGACCCCTTGCTCACTGTGCCTTAGGGAGTTCAGCTGCACCTCACTGACGAGGCCCATAAAGGCCGAAACGCGTCTGGGGTTTGCTGTTTCTCCTGTTCAGGGTAGAATTGCCTGGTATTTTGGGGCTGGTTCACTCTTTTGAGTTGGACCAGACTGATATACTACAGGATATTTCTCCCTGTGAAGGGCACAAGTGAGATAAAAGAGGTTGCTCTCAGAGTAGCTTATCATGGCTATAGAACTAACCTATTAAGGTTAGTTCGTTCTCTGATGAGCACCTCTGACTTTGTTATGTTGTATATGCAAATTACCTTTAGGGTTTAGTCTCCCTAAAGGTAATAGGGGACTCCAGACGTGGACCCCTTGCTCACTGTGCCTTAGGGAGTTCAGCTGCACCTCACTGACAAGGCCCATAAAGGCCTAAACGCATCTTGGGTTTGCTGTTTCTCCTGTTCAGGGTAGAATTGCCTGGTATTTCGGGGCTGGTTCACTCTTTTGAGTTGGACCAGACTGATATACTACAGGATATTTCTCCCTGTGAAGGGCAAAAGTGAGCTAAAAGAGGTTGCTCTCAGAGTAGCTTATCATGGCTATAGAACTAACCTATTAAGGTTAGTTCGTTCTCTGATGAGCACCTCTGACTTTGTTATGTTATTAAAATATAGTATTCATGTCAATAAACAAACTTTTAGCCAGTTGTCTCGCCATTCTTTTTTCCTTTTTTGGTGATAATTATAAGTAAATACACAATGAGAGTTCCACTCCTGGGTGTTCCTCCCTACATCCACTCCTGTGATCTCCCGTACTACCTTCATTACCTTTTGTCGTCTAGATGAGTTGTCTCTCCGCCTCCCTACTCCACCCGTTACAATCCTCTCCGCACTCCACTCCCCGGACAAGCCACCGCTACCGGCCAAAATGTAATGTTCTTTTCTGTCCAGTCCCTACAGTGTGCTATCTGGAGACTGAATCCAAGGTCCCCAAATTTCTAGGTATATGTGGTGAGTGTCCAACAAAGTTTGAGTCATTCTTTCTTTAATACAAAGATAATTTATTTTGTTTATGACTTCCTGAAATTGAATATGACTGCTTTTCCATCTTCTAGGAATTATATTCTTGGCGGCTAAAAAAATCATTTGGACCAATTTGTTCCCCTTTTTACCCAGCCTCTGGTAATGAATTCCCAAAAGACAAGTCGAGATTGATGGTTCTAGGGGAGTTTTGAGAATTTGTGAAGCTAATTTGGTAGCTTCTGTCCAAATTTTAGCCACTTTAGGGCATTTTCACCACTTATGAATAAAGTCTCCCCTTCCCTGGCACCCTCTATAGCACCTATCTGAAGTTTTTTGGGATAGCTTGTTAAGCCTGGCAGGGGTCATGTATGCCCGGTGTAAGATCTTTAATGAGGTTTCTAGCAAGCTATAGTTATATGAGCCCTTAGACAGGCTCAGAAAGGCTTCAGCCCATTTGTCCCCCTCCCAGTTTTGTTGCATATCTATCTCCCATTTCAGTGTGTAAGCAGGTTTCCACAAAGTCTTTGGGGCATTAAACATGGTGTATAGTGATCCTAAGGTTCCTCTAGTGAAGTTTGTATTTTTACACATTATTGACATCCACGATTCTTTGGGTGGGCCGTGGATCCTATGTATCTCCTCAACCCAGTGTCTAATTTTGATGTAGTTAAACATTTCTTGGTGAGGTATCTCTATTTTCCTGTTCATTTCTGCCCAAGGAAAAAATTCTGTCGCCCTCAAACCATGCTCCAAGTTTGTCTAAGTTGTGTGAAGTCCAGAATGTTTTGGAGTCAGCTGTGAGGGTGGTCGCTAGAGAGGTTGATGTAAAGATTGATGTAAGAGGTGATACGGGGTGAATCAGTTTATGTTCTTTCCTAGCCCATTTCCATATTTTCAGCGTAAATTTGGTTATAGGGTTATGGATTTGTGAGTCGAACGTGTGCGAATTCGGAGCCCATAGAATGATTTCCCACTTTAATGGAGCCATTTGTAGCTCTTCGATAAAAACCCAATTGGGTTGTAGGGTGGTAGAATGTACTAACGGTATAGAGGCAATTTGAGCTGCCTTAAAGTAGGTATTAAAATTAGGGCAGGATAATCCTCCTCTAGACTTATGTTTATACATGATTTGTCTGGCGATCCTAGGGGGTCTATTCCTCCAGACAAATCTAAAGACCTGGGCTTGAAACTGTGCCAATTCCGTATTATTAATCTGGATCGGCAGTGTCCTGGCCAGGTAAAGCAGCCTTGGCAAGATGTTCATCTTGACCGTGGCTATTCGGCCCGTCCACGAGATCTGCCTTTTTGTCCAGTTTTCTAAGTCCCTTCGAAGAGCCCTATATAGGGGTGGGTAGTTGGTTTTATAAATATCTGTTAGTGAATTAGTCAACTTTATCCCTAAATAGTTTATGTAGGAGGCGGGCCAAAGGAAGTTGTGAACCTTTTTCAGTTGGTCTAAGATGTCCCTAGGAATGCCCACGCTTAAGGCCTCTGTCTTGCTATGATTTAGTCTCAGTCCTGAGAGAGTACTATATTCATTGATTGTGCCCATTAGGGCGTCTATGGAGGGGCCAGGATTCGAGAGAGTGCATAGTAAATCATCAGCAAACAAAGAGCATTTTAGGTGCTGATGTCCCACCTGCACCCCTTCTATAGAGGAGTTTGCTCTTATCGCCTGGGCCAATGGCTCAATGGCCAAAGCAAAGAGGAGCGGAGACAATGGGAACCCCTGTCTCGATCCTCTCTCTATATTTATGCTAGCCGTCTGGGAGCTTGGTAATTTTAGAGTGGCCTTGGGTAACGTGTAGTATGTGTGTAACAAGTTTAAGAAATTGCCCTCAAACCCGAACTTTGCTAACGTGGCAAATAGAAAGGGCCACTCTAAGGTGTCAAACGCTTTCTCCATGTCCAATGCAAGCAGGCAAACCGGGGACCCCCTAGACTTAGCCAAGTGGATGACATTTAGAGTTCTCCTGATGTTGTTGCCAGTTTGTCTGTGCGGGATAAACCCTGACTGGTCTTTGTGTATCAAGGATGGCAGAAATATTGAAATCCTTTGAGAGAAGATCTTGGCAAGCAACTTGACATCCCTATTAAGCAGTGAGATAGGTCTATAGTTTTTGGCATCTCTCTGATCCCTACCCTCCTTAGGGAATATTGTTAATTCAGCATGGTTTAGTTCTGGGGGGGGGGGGTAGTCTCCCCTCTCAGTATCGAGTTAAACAGATTACATAGATGGGGGGCCAGAAGTGTTGAGAACTTCTTATAGTATATATTGGTGAACCCATCCGGGCCTGGGGATTTTCCTAGTTTTAGTTCCTTAATCGCTTCTAGAACTTCCTTGATAGTAACTTCTTTGTTTAGAGATTGTAGATCAGCGGGCGAGATTTGAGGGAGGTCTAGTGAGTTTAAGTAAGAGGTAATGTTGTTTTCCGTGGCCACCTTTTTCCTGGAGTATATATTTTGGTAATATTCCCTAAAAACTTTTTGTATTTCGTTTTGGCTATATATGAGGTCGCCCTCTTTATTTCTGATTTGGGAAATCCTGGACTGGGCGTACTGTGCTTTCAGGCTTCTGGTTAACAATTTATCCGGTTTGTTTGCCTTATTGTAAAATAAGTGTTGTGTCCTTCTTAGTGCCTTGTCCGTTTTTATGGACAAAACGCTATCTAGCTCCAGCCTCGTCTTGTCTATCTCTGTTCTCAGGGAGGGGGAGAGCTGATTTTGATGCTCTAGTTGTGCCAATTTGCTTCCAAGATTTCTCTCCCTTTGTAGATTTTGTTTTTTGAGTTGAGAAGCCATTTTAATGCACACTCCTCTTATAAAGGCTTTATGGGCCATCCAAACCCATCCCGCTCCCGTTTCCCTGCCTGCATTGGACCCAAAGAAGTCTGGCAATTCTCTCTCTATCTGCTCCTGGGTTGAAGGTAGTGTGATTTGGTATTCATTCAGCCTCCAGGTGTAAGGCATGTTGAAATGATTTCCCAAGTCCACTTCCAATAAAACTGCTGCGTGGTCAGACCAAGTGCAAGGCACTATGGTCGCTCTGTGTGAGCTGTCTAGAAGTTAGTTGCTTATGTAAATAGTGTCAATGCGTGAGTAGGAACCATGAGTGGGTGAGTAGAAAGTAAATTCTTTCCCTCTCGGGTGAAGTCCCCTCCAGGCATCTACCAGGCCAGCAGAGTGTAGGAGTTTCTTAATTTGTCTAATTTTGTTGGAGAATCGGTCACTCACTGGAGCTCTAGATTTGTCCGCCTTTGGGTCCAAGACTAAATTGAAGTCCCCTCCTACTACTAATTTCCCCCAGTTCCCCCCTTCTAGTGCCCTTAAGAATCTTATTAGGGCCTTATGTGGTGCCGTTGTGGGGGCATAAAAGGAAGCCAGAGAAATCGTAGTTCCCGAGATTGTACCTTTTATATTGATAAAGTACCCTTCTCGGTCTACCAGTTTGGATGTTAACTGGAATTGGAGGTTCCTGTGTAACAATATTGCTACTCCCTCTTTTTTTGAGGTGTGGGTAGAATGAAAGAATTGAGGGTAATCTTTGTTAAGATATGTAGGGGTCTTATGTCTGGCGAAGTGGGTCTCCTGTAGGAATATTACAGACGGTTTGTAAGTTTTGTAATATAAAAAGGCCTTCCTCCGTTTAAAAGGAGAGTTAAAGCCTTTCACGTTGTGAGTAAGTACTGTTATGGGCATGGGTAGATTAATAAGGTGTCTGTCAGATACGTTGAGTTAGCCTTACCTTTCTGGCGCGTTGTCGAGGAGGGAGTGAGGAGCGGCTTCTCATTCCGGAGGTATGGAAGTGGCCGAGCCCTGGATGAGCGAGTTCTAGCAGACTTGATTCTAGTTAGAATATAAAAGCAAGAGTGTGAAAGTCTTGATGTCACCCCCTGGTGCCCTATCTTAGAAAATAGCTGGCTTAATTTTGACTTGGGTAATGTGATTGTGAATGAGAATAGATTTTGCCCGTTGACCTGCAGACAGGCAACCACTAAGGCCTCCACCAGATAGGGGCCAATTTGCTCTCATCATGGGACCCTGGGAATGCTAAAGGGGCAAAGGGGGCAAGTAGGCAGAGGCTGTAGGGCGTTAATATTATTTGGGTAGTGATTGGTAATAGGAGGACAGGTAAGTAGCGTAGGTGGTTGATCCCAGCTTAGATATGTTCCGACAAGGTATGCTCTGGAAGGAATACAGAAATAAGAGAATGAGTTGCTTGGTGTCACACCCAGGAGAGGGTAGGTGAGCAAAGGTTGGTAAGTAGGTGGTAGGAGAGCAGAAATATAGAGAGTTGAGAAGAGAACAAAGAGAGTTATTGCTGAAAAATGATGCATTCTTAGGACTTCCAGCCCTATCCTATGCTTTTCAATCTTTTAAAGTACTAGCGGGCTCTGCTTCAGTTCCTGCCGGCAAGGACAGGGGTGAATAAGGTAAAGAGAGTGTTACAGTGAAAAAGAATAGCCAGATCCATAGATAACTTGTTTAAACATTAATAACAATACTCTCTATATTAATTGTAAACAGTAAAAACAGCTAGACCTAGACTAGCGAAGGTGGGTCTTACCAGGCTAAGTATCATTCCCTCAACTAGCAACAGTAGTTATATCTTTAATAGTCTACTAAAACCTGCTAGGAAGGGAGGAAAAGCAAAACATGGGTTAGTAACAGTTCAAGAGTCTTTGGTCAACTGGGTACATCTTGTAGCAAAAGTCCTGAGTTCCTCCGGGAGCCAACCCAAAAGGCGGGAAGGAGGAGGAAAAGGTAGTAGAAACAGTTAGTTCAGTTCTGAGCAACCTTCCTGAGAGTCTCCTCTAGGGAGCAAAAAAGTAGAGTCACAGGAGGCCCCTGGAGGTCCCGTGGCTTTTGGGAGGCTTTTTAATAGCTTGGTGCCTCTTCAGTCGTATCCTCGTTTTTAATAGTCCTTGAGGATAAAGACAATTGTGCTAGTGTGTTAGTGTGCCCATGTTTTGGCTGGGGCGCCTGTTGGCAGTTTTTGAGGCGTGGTCAGCAGGCCTCTTTTGTCTGGTCACTTCAGACCACTGTCTCTTTGGGAGAGGTAAAGCAGCTGAAGCAGATGTCGAAAGGACTGGGTCCCCCCCAGTGAGTTCAAGACGTTTGAGAAGATCTTGGCAATCGTCTAGGGAGCGTGTTGTATATTGGGTACCTCCCACAGAAAAGATTAGGGCAAAAGGAAATCCCCAGCGATATCTGATGCCATGGCGGAGTAGAACTTCCAGGGCCCGCTTCATCAGCCTCCGTCTTTGTAGTGTAGATGGAGAAAGATCCGCAAAATTGAATTGAAGCTTGGCCCCGTCAGGGCCAGTGATCGAGGTCTTGTTGCGGGTGGCTGCAAGGATCAAGTCTCTGGATTGTTGGCGTAGAAGCCGGACAATGATGTCTTTAGGGAGGTCCTGGTTGCGGCTCCCCCCGAGGGCTCTGTGCGCTCGCTCTACCTCCCACTCGTGGTCTGGGTATCCTGAGAGGATCTCATCAATCGTGTCCTTAAGGTAGCGAGGGAGATCAACTATAGCCGTGGAGACGCCTCTAATCCTCAAATTAAATCATCTGGATCTATTCTCCAAGTCCTCAATCTTATCCTCTATGTCAGAGATACGGGAGATATTGCCAGCAATGTTGGCCCTGTCCCTCTCCTGTGCCTCTACCACTTGGTCCATGGTCTCCTCAAGTTGGTGTGTCCTTTGTCCGATCTCCTGTATATCTTTTTGCAATGCCGTGACTGCCCTATTGATATGGGAGGCCAGGAGGGCTTCAATTCTTGCCATTGAGACACTGTTGATGGATACCTCCGGCTGTGAGGCTACCTCTTGAGATTCTAAATCGGAGATGTCCGATTGCTCTGAGGCGGGGTCTTGCGTCGGTGCATCCAGTGTTTCTATAGTTTTGAAATGCTCATCAATTTTTTTTGATGGTAAGGATTTTTTATTTTTCCCCATTTCTGTGCCGCTGATTGTTCCCAGGTTGGCTGTTGAAAGCCTGGGCATTTGGCCAGTTGTTCTGATAAGATCCCTTCGCTTCAGCTATTTCCTCTCAATTGATTAGGTCTGCTGTGTTCGGTTTTGTCTGGATCCGCCTAGTTTCTGTAATGTTGTCTTGGCGTCTTTTGGTCCTTGCCGGCCAGAACCATGCAGGGCCGCTTTAGTTACATCTCAATGTATTGTTGCGCTTTGCCAATTGTGTGCTCTCAACAGGCCGAGGCTGCTTTCATCAATGTCCCACTAGATGGCGTCAGTGCTCTATTAAGTGTGGGTGATGTAGCCTGTTGAGTGCTGGACTGCACTATTTTCTGAGCGCCAGTAGGTGGCAGTACTGCTCCATCTAGTGGTGATAGTATGCTTGGCTTGTTGTTGTGCTTATACTGTGCTCAAGACGCGGCTGTAGCAGTTATATAAAGAGAGTTAAATCTTATTTCCGGTATTAATGAGGCAGTAGTAATGAAAATGAAAATAAAGAGGTTGTATGCCCCCTGCTGTAGTTTGATAAGCGGTGCAAAGTCCTTGTCCCCTTGGGGTCAGTATCTGGGCCTCAGAATCATAAAGTCCTGAGCAAGTTCTTATGTCACTTGAATCAAGGTGTAGTGAGGCCACCCCTTAGTGCCTGCAAGGCTGCGGGGCTTTCAGTGCCAGTACAGTTGCAATATCTCTGGCACAGTTGAGCACATAGCCTCTGGGCCTGGTGTTGTCAGAAGCAGAGTGTAGGTGTGGGCATTTGTTGTTGTATTATTTTGATGAGGCTGCCCCTTCTTTCAATTGCCAGGGCCTCTGTATCAGCCTTCTCTGCTAGAGGGGAGCTTGCAGGACTTGAGTGCAGATGTGGTTGAAATATCCCCCAGCACAGGGTGCCCTGAGGGATTAGCTCATCCTGAGGCTTTAGCTCTCTTGGTAGGGTATTGATCACAAGAGGCCTCTCCAGGCTCAGACCCACCTCGTGGCGCCGCAAGATGGGCTTCGCGGGCTTTTTCCTTCCACCCGGTGTCATGAATCAGCCAGTGGCCATATTGGATTTGGGTGTGAACTATGCTGGGGCCATTTTGTGACTGGCAGCGGTGGCCATTTTGGGCTGGGTGGTCTTCCACATGCTGTTGTCATGGGGAGGAACAAAAGGTTTGGGGCTCCCAGACACCCTGTTATACTGTTATACGGTTATACTGTTATATTATTATGATTATTGTCTAAGGAAAGGAGCAGGGTTCCCATCACCATCAATAAAAGTCATCATAATGCATGAGATGGATTGATGTGGAATCCCTGCCCCAATCCCATATACTATGAGGACATTAGGTGGTTTTATGTGAGGTGCGCTTTTACGCGTACTTAAATAGACTGACAGTGTGTGGAATATGTACACATATATATATGATAGTATGGGGTAGTCATGCTGGATACATTGCCACATACATCTTGCAACAGGAGAAGGACCCCAGCTGGCCACCAAGGTTAATCCTTTAAGTACACATACTTAAGTCAGGAACAATAGGCTCCCACCAGACATAGGGGCACCCTCTATCCAGGGGGCCTCTGGGCTCTCCCTAGCCCAGATCCAGGGGCATGGGTCATAGCAAAGAGATGTGTCTCTCTTAACTGCCAGCGTCCAAATGACTCTGTTAGCCACACCTAGTGGGCGGCCCAGGGGAGGGGTCTGGAAGTTCCCAGAGCTTACCTCTAGTCCATTGGCTAGAGGTAATCAAGTTACTGTGGAAATTACCCCATTGGCCAAGAGGAAGATAAGGGTTGGACAAAGGGGTAGCCACTCCCTGTACTGTTGTTGTGAGTTGTTTAAATACTTGTGTAAAAATAAAGAAGTTGTTCATAATTTTCATCAAGACTTTGTGTGCAGGTGTATTATTGACCCAAGGGCATATGCTGGCAGAGGAGATCGTTTCTGACTCCATGCCAGGTTCTTCCCAGGCACACTACCAAAAGCTGGGACTTATGCTCTTGCATCCACAAGGAAGGTCCATTGGTCTGAGTCACCCAAATCTTAGGTCTAAAACCTACAGGAGATAAGAGAACTAGGATTCTCTATACTCCATCATCATTGTAGGTTGTGACAATTGGTGGCAGTGGTGGGATACTCTACAGAAAGACCAAGAATGGAACAGACGGATATCACCAAAGAAGCAACAAGACGGTTTAATGCAGCCAGGCACTTATACCCCAGTAAGATGACCGCACAAGAGGTGTCCAACGTACTAGACCAGTATTGCCAGAGGATCTGGCAGGAGCGCAATGGAGCGAGAACTCCAGCTCAGCAAATACTTGGCTACAGAGAGACATTGCGTCTAGAGAAATGGATGGCGATTCTGAATCTGTGGCAGGACGATGAGCTAATGGGCTGGCTGGAAGTACTAGTAAGAAAAGAGGTTGCCTTGGAGAACCAATATCACGTTTTTCACGCCAGAATAGTTGGTGGCCTGGGAGAGGAGTTTGATTTCCGCTTGGAGATAGATTCTGGCCTCCAAGACATTGTGTATGGTGATCCTGAAGGGGGCATAGGAACCTTTAAAAGGCACAACAACTTGTTTGTGGAACGCTGTCGTGGTCTGGGACTGGAACCGTGGTCCATGGAGGCTAATTTAATGGTACACCTGATTGAGCAGGAACTGCAGCTGGAGGAGGAGTATTTTGAGTTGTGGGACGAGATCTATGGGGAGACATTTTGCCCATCAAGAGGGGAACAACCCAGTCAAGAGGACTGGTCGCCAGATCGTTACAACACAGATGGTATGTACCGAAGTGATTGTGTGCAAGGGGTCTGGGGAGAACATAGTGATGGAGAATGCCTTCCTTTAAAAAATATAGAGACTGTGTCAGAGCCTAGAAGGGATGGTAAAGTCAGCTTGGGACCAAATCACCAGCTCCAAGCGCCAGAGACCCAGGGGAATGTTCCCTGGGTGCGGTCAGATAACACATGTTTGTCCCCTGATACCCCAAGAGACTTAATCCCAGAGGAAATGCTAGCAGAGCACAGTTTCTCCAAACAGGTCTCACCTGAGGACTACCTTCCAGCACAAATCCTGGCAGAAACCCCAGTAACTGCTCAACAGGTAGGGCCAGATGAACTAAGTCTGCCCTCAGAAGTTCTAGGCAATGTGTATGGGCCAGAACTGCTAATGTAGCCAGGGGCTCAGGATAGCCACCCAAGAGACTGTGGGGAGGGCTATGTAATGCACTCTGGGGAAAAGGCCGTAGAGGTCAGGTTGGGTGGGAAGGATAAGATTCCCCAGCCTACAACAGATAACCAAAATCTGTACTCTGACATCCCAGGAGAGTTGCTACAAAAGGTGCTAGTGAAGCACAGAGCCCAGGAGGGCTATGTAATGGACTGTGGGGAGGGAAAGGAACTGGTTCTTAGCTACAGGGAACCAGGCCTCACACAGCAAGAGTGCCAGGGGCACCAAGAGAGTGCCAGGGGCACCAAGAGCCCGACAGGGGCAGCAAGCTTGCCAGCCTTGGCAAAGGAGCCGTGGGTGCAGTGTGGCACCATAGTAGAGGGTGAACCAAGTGGGGAGATACCCTGGATAACCAATGTCCAGAGGCCCACTGGAACAGACACCGCTCCAAAGGCCATAGAAGAAGAGGGTCAGCTGAGGGCCCCAAAGAACCAGCTGGGTGGGAATTGCGAGTCTCCCCAGCCTACATCAGAGAGCCAAAGCACAGTCATTCAACCAAAGGCAAAAGAAGAGGGTCAGCTGAGGGCCCCAAAGCACAGCCTGGGTGGGAACAGCGTAGTTCTCCAGGCTGCAACACAGACAGACCCAGGGGAAGAAAACCAGGAGGGTCTGTCCAAAGATACAGATCTCCAGGAGCCAGAGCAAAGGGAGGCTGTTTTATGGGGCTCCCAAAAATACGGTTTTGCCTCAGAAGAATGTATGGGTGCAACCCACTGTGTCCCCAGAGACTTCCATGCTGCTGCCAAAAACAGAGAGCTGGGATCCTGGACTGTTTTGGGTGGGGGTGCAGGGCAAGAGCAATTTGCTCTATACAGTGGGAGCAAGGCCAAGGGCTGGGGGAGGTCTTTACTCTGCACCTTGGGACTGTGTGCGCACCGACATGAACTTGCCTAGCATGCAGCGGGCCTGGCCAAACCAGCAGATTCATGACTATCAGCGTAGCTGAGAAAATCTTGGATGTTCTCCGCCCGCTTGGGGAAGGATTGTCATGAATCAGCCAGTGGCCATATTGGATTTGGGTGTGAACTATGCTGGGGCCATTTTGTGACTGGCAGCGGTGGCCATTTTGGGCTGGGTGGTCTTCCACATGCTGTTGTCATGGGGAGGAACAAAAGGTTTGGGGCTCCCAGACACCCTGTTATACTGTTATACGGTTATACTGTTATATTATTATGATTATTGTCTAAGGAAAGGAGCAGGGTTCCCATCACCATCAATAAAAGTCATCATAATGCATGAGATGGATTGATGTGGAAACCCTGCCCCAATCCCATATACTATGAGGACATTAGGTGGTTTTATGTGGGGTGCGCTTTTACGCGTACTTAAATAGACTGACAGTGTGTGGAATATGTACACATATGTATATGATAGTATGGGGTAGTCATGCTGGATACATTGCCACATACATCTTGCAACAGGAGAAGGACCCCAGCTGGCCACCAAGGTTAATCCTTTAAGTACACATACTTAAGTCAGGAACAATAGGCTCCCACCAGACATAGGGGCACCATCTATCCAGGGGGCCTCTGGGCTCTCCCTAGCCCAGATCCAGGGGCCTGGGCCATAGGAAAGAGATGTGTCTCTCTTAACTGCCAGCGTCCAAATGACTCTGTTAGCCACACCTAGTGGGCGGCCCAGGGGAGGGGTCTGGAAGTTCCCAGAGCTTACCTCTAGTCCATTGGCTAGAGGTAATCAAGTTACTGTGGAGATTACCCCATTGGCCAAGAGGAAGATAAGGGTTGGACAAAGGGGTAGCCACTCCCTGTACTGTTGTTGTGAGTTGTTTAAATACTTGTGTAAAAATAAAGAAGTTGTTCATAATTTTCATCAAGACTTTGTGTGCAGGTGTATTATTGACCCAAGGGCATATGCTGGCAGAGGAGATCGTTTCTGACTCCATGCCAGGTTCTTCCCAGGCACACTACCAAAAGCTGGGACTTATGCTCTTGCATCCACAAGGAAGGTCCATTGGTCTGAGTCACCCAAATCTTAGGTCTAAAACCTACAGGAGATAAGAGAACTAGGATTCTCTATACTCCATCATCATTGTAGGTTGTGACACCCGGCTTCTCCTCTTCTGGCCCCCTTGGCTCTCTGCCACAGGCCCTACATGGCTCTCAGGTGCCCTCCTGGCTCCCCCCTGCAGCTGACCTGCTGCTCTGTGTGCCCAACGGACCCTACGGTCCTCGCGAAGCTCAATGTACCTCCCCGCCGGCCTCACAAGATGGCGGCCTCCTCCTACGACTATTACTTTTAAATGTTCCTGGAGCAAAAAGTTTTGAACACTTAAGAACTGTTAATTACATAGTATATGAATCCTTCCATTTAGCTGCAAGA
The DNA here is from genome assembly GCA_027410445.1 of Discoglossus pictus. Classification (NCBI taxonomy): domain Eukaryota; kingdom Metazoa; phylum Chordata; class Amphibia; order Anura; family Alytidae; genus Discoglossus; species Discoglossus pictus. The sequence continues at coordinate 248,906,049 of CM050163.1, forward strand.
CATAGAAACTTACTAGCTGATGATACAGAATGGGAAAGATGTCTAGAAGAAGCAGCACTATGTCAAATGCCACGGCAGATGAGGGAACAATTTGCATTTATTTGTATCTTCTCAAATTCTCCAAATACATTAGCTATGTGGGACACATTTAAAAGTAATATGGCTGAAGACTTTATGCAACGATACAATGAACCTATTGCACACTTAAAAGCGTAAATGGAAATCCAAGAAGTATTTTTAACTCATGGATTAAGTTGTGCAAGTTTTAATTTGCCTGATCCAGGTCTTATAGATGACATAAACTTTAAAGACTATGACATTCAACTACAAGTACAAAGAACAGAAGAAAGACTTGCAACTTTAAATATGTTACAATTGCAAGCATTTAATGCCATTAAAAATGCAATAGATGATGACATGGTCAAAGAGCGTTATTTCTATCTTGATGGACCTGGCGGATCAGGAAAAACATATCTATATAATTTATTAATGAGTTTTGTACGAGCACAAGGTCAAATAGCACTGCCGTTTGCCACTACTGGAATTGCTGCACTTTTGTTAGAAGGTGGAAGAACTGTACATAGTGGCTTTAAACTGCCAGTGCCTATTTTAGAAGCCTCTGTGTCAGATATTCGCATGACATCATTACAAGCAAAAAAATTGAAAAAAAGTAAATTAATTATAATAGATGAGGCCACAATGATGTCATGTTATGCCCTCCAATGTATTGACCGTTTGCTTCGTGAAGTCATGGATAATACTTTTCCATTTGGTGGAAAGGTAATGTTGTTAGGTGGCGACACCTGTTGTTGTACATGGAAATCGAACTGACATTATCGAAACCTGTATAAAGTCAAGCACACTATGGAAACATTTTACCCATCTTCAACTGCAACAACATATGAGATCAGAAGGACAAAATTATTTCAATGATTGGCTTATTAAAATTGAAGGCAGAACAGAAAAAATACCAAATTTACCTGAGGACACTGTGCACATCCCACCTCAGATGATTTGTCACCAAGATCTTATATCGGCTATATTTGAAGGTAGCATAAATAACCAGGAATATTCAGAGCTTGCCAACCAAGTCATCCTAACATGTAAAAATATGGATGCATTAATGCTCAATAATGAAACCTGAAAAAAAAATTAATGCACCCCAAAGAAATTATCACAGTGCTGATTCTGTACTTGCTGATGACAAAGAAAGTCAGGCAAACTTTTCCACTGAATTCATAAACTCACTAACTCCTTCTGGAATGCCACCACATATTTTGCAGCTAAAGAAAGGTGCAATTGTCATGTTACTGGGAAATATGAACCCCAAAAAAGGCCTATGCAATGGTACAAGATTAATTGTTCAACAATTAAAGGACCATTTCATAGATGCAGAAATTTTAACTGGTACCCATAAAGAAGAGAGAGTTTTCATACCAAGAATATATTTAGCACCAAGTGAAAGTAGTCTCCCTTTTATACTTCAAAGAAGACAATTTCCCATCATTATGGCATTTGCCATGACCATTAATAAATCACAAGGACAAACTTTCAAATCTGTGGGGATTTTCTTAGAACAACCAGTATTTGCTCATGGCCAATTGTATGTTGCCTTATCACGGTGCAAAAATCCACAGGCAATTAAAGTTTACATTGAAAAGAATGAAAGTCAAGGTGATTTATTAGAAGATGGACGCATTTTTACTAAAAACATTTGTCTACTATGAAGTACTGTAACTTTCCATAAAACAAACCAAAGCCATGCAAAACTAATTTAAAAGCAAACGCAAACAACTAAAAAAAACACAATATAACAACTAATTTTTTACAAAAAGTACACACAAATGTCCATTTCCTTCAAAAGGTCATTATTACGCCACAGAAATTAGTTTAGAACTACAATATTTTAATATTAAACTATATAAAATTATCAAACACATACAGAAAAGTCGTTACACATCGCGGAACAACTTTAAGTTCTCGCCTTCTCTTTTAAGAGAAACCCTTTTCCACAGACAAAACTCTATGTGCAATTTAAAACAATTACTACACCAACAAACACACAAATCAATAAAGAATTCAGTCATAATTTATGGAAGTACTGTTTATGCATGATTAGCCTCACAAAACACTTGCTTTGTATTATTTTGACAAATTCTGTTCAAATGTTAATTAACTATGTTACTATTTCTAATGTTACAAGTTTTAAAAAAATATTTTCAAGTTCCTTACTTAGACATATTACAAAGTTCATGTTAACAGCACAACCACGTTTTGAGGCGCAATGTAAATATTGTCTTTTATGTTAAAAATTAATGCAGGGAGTAATCCGATCGCCAGTTAATGAGGTTAGGAAAGAATTATTTTTTTTCCCGCTTTGAGACAATTGGCTATGTTTCAAAGAGGTGTTTTACTGTTTGCCTTCCTCTGCATTCAATGTATATTTAAGTTAACAATTGTTCAGATAGAACTTACATGTTAAAAAACCATTACCTCAAGATTACAATACTGATTAATTTCAAGTTTAACTGTTCTTACATTCAAATGTTAATACTTTTACTAGAAAATGCTTTAACAGTTACTGTTGAACAAAAGAAAATATTACAAAAATAAACATGGTTAATATAACAATTGTACTTATTTCCATATAACTAAAAACTTACAAGTGTCAAATACGTATATTACTAACTAAACAACTTTACACACATACACATCTCATTGCCGTCATTTTTTGACGGGCAAGTCGCTAGTAACTAATAATACCCAATCTCAACAACATTTCTACTTGTTAAAGTAAACTGAGAATTTTTATGTCTATCTCAAAAATCTGATTCTGACAGGCCCCCCCTCTGAGGACCTGACTAACCTATGTTTTAACTAAACTATTCTATGCCTATTCTCTTTCCGCTAGGGTGAATCAAAAAGTCCTGGAACTGAGTGAGTGAGTAAAGTCTCTGAACAACTTCCTGTTGATGGGCTTGCTTTCACTCCGACCGTGTTGATATCAAGCCCTCAGGGGCCAGTCCAGGATCTCCTCTGTGTTGGGAACTGCACACGGCCTGGCTCTTGCTGGATACGTTTTTATCTCTGGAACTTCTGGGCGGAAGCGGATCCTCTTTTAGAAGCTGTGAACCCACTAGAGTCCATTGTTTTATCAGGATGGGAGGGGGTGGTGGGCGGCCATGATCCTCTGCCTGCAGGTAGATCCACCATCTCCTCCAGCAATTGGGTCCTCTGTCCCAGCTCTTTCAGATCATTCCTCAAAGGTTCTATTGCCTTGGTTAAGAGCTGTTCAATAGTTGCAATAATGTGTTGCCTTGATTTCTTAGAGGTCTCCTCCTGGTCAGATGAGTCTGAGTGATCAGAAGCCGAGTCTAGTAGAGATGTTGGCTTGGTTACTTTGGGTGAAAAATGCTCTCGGATGCCCTTTGCTGAGGGGGCCCTTTTACTTTTCTTCATTTCTGTGAGGTGGAGCTTTGCCTGCTCCAGGAAGCTGTAGAATTCCTTTTCTTATCCCCTCTGCGTTCAAACCACTCAGGAGTGTATGATTGCAGTTGTTGCGTCACCTCAAGCTGGTCAAATCAGTTGCTGTGGTCTTGCATAGAACAGATCGTGGTTGCCAGTTAGTCAAGGCCTCCTGTCGGGTACCTTTTACATCTCTTGGGTCAATAAGTCATATTGGCCTTTGCTGATTCTTCCAGGTGTAGGTGAATAGGAACCGCCAGCCCAGCTCTCAGGTTACATGTCAATTGTAGTTTTGCTGAGTAGCCACAGGGTGGCAGCGTGGATCCACAGCAGCCTTAACCAGAGTTAACTGGGTCTCTTGGATCAGGGAGTAGAGAGGCCACCCTTTGGTGTCTGCAAGGCTGCAGGGCCCTCAGTGTCAGTAAAGTTGCAATATCTTCTGGCACAGTTGAGCACAGCACATAGCCTCAGGGCCTGGTGTTATCAGAATTAAGGTACAAGTGTGGGCATTTATTGCTGTATTCCGTTGATGGGGCTGCCCCTTCCTTCCACTGCCAGGGCCTCTTTATCAGCCTTCTCTGTTGGAGGACAGCTTGCAGGGCTTGTTTGCAAATGGGGTGCAAATCTGTGAAAATATGTCCCAGCGCAGGGTGCCCAAAGGGGTTAGCTCCTCTTGAAGCTTTAGCTCTTGTGTTAGATTGTTGACATCTGGGGGCCTCTCCAGGCTCAGACCCACCTTGTGGCGCCGCAAGATGGCGGCCTCCTTTTCGCAGGCTTTCTCCTCCCGCCCGGCTTCTCCTCCGCTGGCCCCTTTATTTCCCAGCCACCAGCCTTATAGGGCTCTCCGGTGCCCTCTTGGCCCCCTCCTGCCTCTGGCTTGCTGCTCCGTGTGCCCACGGACTCTGCGGAGCTCTCTGTCCCCCTTCTCCAGCCTACCAAAATAGCGGCCTTGTTTGCTCCACGGGCTCCCGCCCTCTCCTCTCTCACCTCTTTGTCGGGGGGTTCTGGGCACCTGGGGTCTCTGGGCTTGCCTCTCCCTCCTCCTGCAGCACCTCCGACTCCTCGTATGGCGAACACAGCCCCGGGCTGGGGATCTTCTGTCTGCTCCGGTGTGCTCAGCTTCCTTCACCGGCGTCTCTCCTTCGTCGGTCGGGGCGTCCCTTGGGGGGTCTGGTCGGCTTCCCCTGCTGTCCTCTGATGTTGCTGGGGGTTCCTCAGATCTTTTTGGGGCTATTTAGCCCAAAAACCGAGATTAATTCTCGGAGCTCTCCCCTGACACGTCTCGCTGGTCCAGATGCTAGCTCCGCCCCCATTTAATGTGGGTTTTAAAGGTCCGGTTGGGTTTCTGTATGGTCCCGCTTGGTGTAATGTGGGTTTTAAAGGTAAGGTTGGGGCCTATATGGTCACGCTTGTTGTTATGTGGGTTTTTAAGGTCCGGTTGGGGCCTATATAGTCCCGCTTAATATTTTAAGGTTTTTTATGTATGGTTTTGGCCTATATAGTCCCGCTTGGTATTTTAAGGTTTTAAAGGTTCTGTTGGGGCCTATATGGTCTTGCTTGGTGTAATGCGTGTTTTTAAGGTTCGGTTGGGTCCTATATGGTCCCGCTTGATATTTTAAGGTTTTAAAGGTCCGGTTGGGGCCTATATGGTCTTGTTTGGTGTAATGTGGGTATTTATGGTCCGGTTGGTATTTAATTTTTTTTTTTTAGGTACGGTTTTGGCCTATATAGTCCCGGTTGATATTTTAAGGTTTTTTAGGTAAGGTTTGCACCTATATGGTCCTGCGTGGTGTATTGTTGGCTTTAAAGGTCAGGTTGGGTCCTATATGGTCCCGCTTGGTGTAATGTGGGTTTTAATGGTCCGGTTGGGGCCTATACAGTCCTGCTTGGTATTTTATGTTTTTTTAGGTACGGTTTGGGCTTATTTAGTCCTGATTGGTGTAATGTGGGTTTTTAAGGTCCGGTTGAAGCATATATAGTTCCGCTTTGTATTTTAAGGTTTTAAAGGTCCGGTTGGGGCCTATACAGTCCTGCTTGGTATTTTATGTTTTTTTAGGTACGGTTTGGACTTTTATAGTCCTGATTGGTGTAATGTGGGTTTTTAAGTTCCGGATGAAGCCTATATAGTTCCACTTTGTATTTTAACGTTTTAAAGGTCCGGTTGGGGCCTATATGGTCACACTTGGTGTAATCCGTGTTTTTAAGGTCCGGTTGGGGCCTATATGGTCCCTGTAACGGAGCTGGAACACGCAGTCCAAATCTCCGCTGGTATACGGTATAATACCCAGGAGGCACTACAGTCTCACCATTCCCGACCTCCCATATTGGACGACACACAATTTGGGAGTCAAATGAATACTGACTTTATTTTGTTATTGCAGAAATATTTATACCCATCTCTTCCCACAGGCAATCCACATCCCCCATATTTGGCTGCACAATACCCATAAAGAGAACAATAGGTGGGTCACACCTCCCTGGCAACTTTGATACAATCAGACATTGATTCAATTACACTTCTTTGTTCTTATCTGAGAATGAAAATACTATACAATAGACTTCCTTTATCTTATGCGGAGTCGCTGTAACGAGATTATCTCCCATGCCAAGTAGCTGTAAATGTTTGGGACAATATTCTGCAGAGCATCAACCAACATACATATATTAGGATCATATTTTAACCAAGAATAATCATAAAACAGGGTAAAACAGTGATGGGTTCCGCTACACACCTCCCCCGTGACCATAAGCCGGCATACACGGTCTGATCCCAACGGATCGGCCTGGGGATGTCCGGACAAAAGTATTTGTTGGTCAATTCTCTAGTTTGACAACCCATCAGCATTACTGCAATTCACATTTCCCATATCCCCAGATAGCTGGGATCTGCGCGCACAAAACCACCGAATAGCGCTCAGATCCTCTTCACACAGTTCAATTGCCATGTAGCTAAAGTCTTTCCCATAGTCTTTCATTATATGAATGGGCTCCATGGCACAGTTATCTGGGGTATCATGGTTCACACAGGGCAAGTACAGAATGCCCCCCCTGTATGTAAAGGGCCAGAATGAGTGACTTACACTCTGGTATGGCCGAACACTGGTTCCAAAGGGCAATATGTACCAGGGCCATAGTCGCAGGGCAGGAGGCTGGCAAACAGTCCTCTCCAAGCCAAGGTGGCGAAGGGCACTTCGTCACACATCTCTCCTTTGGGGGGAAGTCTAACCAGGCACCTGGATATTTTGCTGTGGTGAGGGGGCAACACGCTGAGGGGACTTGAGGGGCAGAGGCCAGCGGCACTCTGCCCTGATGCCAGCTCTTCTGCTGGTATAACCTGCAGGACCTCCTGCTCTGTACCAGGGACAAAGGGAGGGCAGAGGCCGACTGCACTCTGCCCCGCTGTCAGCTCTTCTGCTGGGGTACTTGGGACATATTCCGGCTCAGTAGCCAGGGAAACGTGGGGGTCAGTGGGGGTTAACATTTCCTCTGTTAACCCTGGGGCCACATTAGAAGTTAGCTGGGGAGGGGAGTTTGTACTTACCCCCTCCTCCGGTTGTCTCAGTGACGGTAGTTGGGGATCTGGACAAGCTGTGGGCGCAGAGACCACGGTCCCATCTGCGCCGTCTGGGAGATTGGTGTCTCCCCTGGTTAGGGTAAACTGTCGCTGGGGGGGAAGGATGACACCTTCTGCCCCCTGTGTTTCACACTGCCACTGAGGGGGAAGGACGACACCTTTGGCCCCCTGGAGTACCCACTGACGCTGTGGAGGAAGGTCGACACCTTCTGCTCCCTGGGGTACACACTGCCGCTGGGGGGGAAGGACGACACCTTCTGCCCCCTGGGGTTCACACTGCCGCTGAGGGGGAAGGTCGACACCTTCTGCTCCCTGGGGTACACACTGCCGCTGGGGGGAAAGGACGACACCTTCTGCCCCCTGGGGTTCACACTGCCGCTGGGGGGGAAGGATGACACCTTCTGCCCCCTGGGGTTCACACTGCCGCTGGGGGGAAAGGACGACACCTTCTGCCCCCTGGGGTTCACACTGCCGCTGGGGGAAAAGGACGACACCTTCTGCCCCCTGGGGTTCACACTGCCGCTGAGGGGGAAGGACGACACCTTCTGCCCCCTGGGGTTCACACTGCCGCTGGGGGGAAAGGACGGCACCTTCTGCCCCCTGGGGTTCACACTGCCGCTGAGGGGGAAGGACGACACCTTCTGCCCCCTGGGGTTCACACTGCCGCTGGGGGGAAAGGACGACACCTTCTGCCCCCTGGGGTTCACACTGCCGCTGGGGGGGAAGGACGACACCTTCTGCCCCCTGGGGTTCACACTGCCGCTTAGGGGGAAGGACGACACCTTCTGCCCCCTGGGGTTCACACTGCCGCTGGGGGGAAAGGACGACACCTTCTGCCCCCTGGGGTTCACACTGCCGCTGAGGGGGAAGGACGACACCTTCTGCCCCCTGGGGTTCACACTGCCGCTGGGGGGAAAGGACGACACCTTCTGCCCCCTGGGGTTCACACTGCCGCTGAGGGGGAAGGACGACACCTTCTGCCCCCTGGGGTTCACACTGCCGCTGGGGGGAAAGGACGACACCTTCTGCCCCCTGGGGTTCACACTGCCGCTGAGGGGGAAGGACGACACCTTCTGCCCCCTGGGGTTCACACTGCCGCTGGGGGGAAAGGACGACACCTTCTGCCCCCTGGGGTTCACACTGCCGCTGGGGGGGGAGGACGACACCTTCAGCTCCCTGGGGTACACACTGCCGCTGGGGGGGAAGGACGACACCTTCAGCCCCCTGGGGTACACACTGCCGCTGGGGGAGAAGGACGACACCTTCGGCCCCCTGGGGTACACACTGCTGCTGGGAGGTGGAATTAGTTGGAGTATTCCACGTGGAGCGGTTTCTGTTTCTGGGACAGTCTCTCTGCATGTGACCCTGCTGGTTACACGTGTGGCACCTGATGTACCGTGGAGGGGTTTGGTAGTTCCCACCACCCGGACGCAGTGCTGGGGGGGGGTTTAATGGTGGGAGGTGGGTTAGCAGCTCCCCAGATGGACCGCTCCCGTGCCCGCTGCTTTTCCATTATGGATTTGTGGACATCCGTCATTAACCATTCCAAGGTTTTCATGGGAAGCGTATCTGGGAAAAAGGCCAGTCTGCTTTGGAGTTCTCTTCCAAACTCATTCTGTGGGGTAATACGAGGTACTGTAACCATGAGTTCCTTTCTGTCTGCATCCCTGTAGTCCGCAGCCGCCTGCTCCTCCTCATGATGGAACGCTGTCTGAAAACTAGCCGGTTCCATCCTGCTGTAGCCAGGGGCGCTGTACGGATACTAGCGTTGCCCTCAATTTGTACTCCACGGAATGGTGTCTCCTGTAGCTGTCCTTCTGACCATGGGAACAATCCCACCACTTGCCAACAAATGTAACGGAGCTGGAACACGCAGTCCAAATCTCCGCTGGTATACGGTATAATACCCAGGAGGCACTACAGTCTCACCATTCCCGACCTCCCATATTGGACGACACACAATTTGGGAGTCAAATGAATACTGACTTTATTTTGTTATTGCAGAAATATTTATACCCATCTCTTCCCACAGGCAATCCACATCCCCCATATTTGGCTGCACAATACCCATAAAGAGAACAATAGGTGGGTCACACCTCCCTGGCAACTTTGATACAATCAGACATTGATTCAATTACACTTCTTTGTTCTTATCTGAGAATGAAAATACTATACAATAGACTTCCTTTATCTTATGCGGAGTCGCTGTAACGAGATTATCTCCCATGCCAAGTAGCTGTAAATGTTTGGGACAATATTCTGCAGAGCATCAACCAACATACATATATTAGGATCATATTTTAACCAAGAATAATCATAAAACAGGGTAAAACAGTGATGGGTTCCGCTACAGTCCCGCTTGGTATTTTAAGGTTTTAAAGGTCCGTTTGGGGCCTATATGGTCCCGTTTGATGTAATGTGGGGTTTTAAGGTCTGGTTGGGGGCCGCGCATGCGCATTGCGCAAAGGGCTGTGCAGGCGCACTATGCAACGGCGGCCCGCGCAGGTACATTGTGCGCTGAAGACACAGGAGGAGGAGAGGAGACACACAGGGAAGGAGGGGGAAGACACAGAGGAGAGGGGGGAGAGACACAGGGCAGGGAGAGGAGTGGGGAGAAACACAGGGTCAGGGAGAGGAGGGGGAAGAGACACAGGGGAGGGGGGAGACACAGGGGTAGAAGAGGTGGGGAAAGAGACACGGGGGACAGGGGGGAAAGACACAGGGGGTAAAAACACAGGGGGGAAGGAGACACAAGGGAGGGAGAGGAGGGCAGAAATGAGACACTAGGGAGGAAGTAGACAGAGGGAGAGACTCGCAATGAGCGCCAAAGGGGAAGAGACACAGAGGAGGGGGGAGAGACACAGGAGAATGAGAGGGGGGGAGAGACACTGAGGAGGGAGGGAGAGACACAGGTGAGTGAGAGGAGGGGGGAGAGACACAGGGGAGTGAGAGGGGGGAGAGACACAGAGGGGGGGGACACAGAGGAGGGGGGGAGAGACACAGGGGAGTGAGAGGAGGGGGGAAGAGACACAGGGGAGTGAGAGGAGGGGGAAAGAGACAAAGGGGAGTAAGAGGAGGGGGGAGAGACACAAAAGAGTGAGAGGAGGGGGAAGAGACACAAAGGAGTGAGTGGACGGGGGGAGAGACACAGGGGAGGGAGAGACACAGGGGAGGGGGGAGACACAGGGGTAGGAGAGGTGGGGAAAGAGACACGGGAAAACAGGGGGGAAAGAACCAGGGGGGAGAGGGGGTAAAAACACAGGGGGGGGAAGTATACACAAGGGAGGGAGAGGAGGGGGAAATGAGTCACAAGGGAGGAAGTAGAGACTCGGACCTTTAAAACCCACATTACACCAAACGGGCAATGAGTGCCTTCTCCCCCCCCTCTACTTCCTCTCCCTCCCCTGTGTCTCTTCCCCCCTCCTCTGTGTCTCTTCCCCCTCTCCTGTGTCTCTTCCCCCCTCCTCTGTCTCTCCCCCGCTGTGTCTCTCCCCCCATCCCTTGTATTTCCTTTTCCCCATCTCCCTTCCCTGTGTCTCTTTCCCCCACTGTGTCTCTCCCCCGCTCTGTGTCTCTCCCCCTCCTCTTCCTCTCCCTCCTCTGTGTCTATAGGAAAAAAGGAACAAGAACAAGAGAAGCCCTCACCATACAGAGAACAGAGACAGATAATACACACATATATATATATATATATATATATATATATATATATATATATATATATATATATATACTAGCAACTTGCCTTTCAAAAATGACAGCAATAAAATGTGAATCCTGGCAACGCTGTTTGCCACACAATGGGAGCCTCTCCCCCTCTACTTTACTGGCCTCGCAATGAGCGACAATAGTCCCGCTTGGTATTTTAAGGTTTTAAAGGTCCGGTTGGGGCCTATATGGTCCCGCTTGGTGTAATGCGTGTTTTTAAGGTCCGGTTGGGGCCTATATGGTCCCGCTTGGTATTTTAAGGTTTTAAAGGTCCGTTTGGGGCCTATATGGTCTGGTTTGGTGTAATGTTGTTTTTTATGGTCCGGTTGGGGCCTATATAGTCCAGCTTGGTATTTTAAGTCTTTTTAGGTACGGTTTGGGCCTATATGGCCCTGCGTGGTGTAATGTGGGCTTTAAAGGTCCGGTTGGGGCCTATATAGTCCCACTTGGAATTTTATGTTTTTTTAGGTATGGTTTGGGCCTATATAGTCCTGATTGGTATAATGTGTGTTTTTAAGGTCCGGTTGGGGCCTATATAGTTCCGCTTGGTATTTTAACATTTTAAAGGTCCGGTTGTTGCCTATATGGAACCACTTGGTGTAATGTGGGTTTTTAAGATACGGTTTAGGCCTATTTTAATTTTTTTAATGTTTTTTTAGGTACGGTTTGGGCCTATATAGCCCTAATTGGTGTAATGTGGGTTGTTAAGGTCCGGTTGGGGCCTATATAGTCCTGCTTGATATTTTAAGGTTTTAAAGGTACGGTTGGGGCCTATATGGTCCCGCTTGGTGTGATGTGGGTTTTAAGGTCCGGTTGGGGCCTATATAGTCCCGCTTAGTATTTTAAGGTTTTAAAGGTCCGGCTGGGGCCTATATGGTCCTGCGTGGTGTAATGTAGGTTTTAAAGGTCCGGTTGGGTATATATGGTCCCCCTTGGTGTAATGCGTGTATTTAAGGTCGGGTTGAGGCCTATATAGTCCCGCTTGGTATTTTAAGGCTTTAAAGGTCTGGTTGGGGCCTGTATGGTCCCGCTTGGTGTAATGTGGGTTTTAAAGGTCCGGTTGGGGCATATATGGTCCCACTTGGTGTAATCCATGTTTTTAAGGTCAGGTTGGGGCCTATATGGTCCCGTTGGTATTTTAAGGTTTTAAAGGTCCGGTTGGGGCCTATATGGTTCCGTTTGGTGTAATGTGGGTTTTAAAGGTCCGGTTGGGGGCCTTATGGTCCTGCTTGGTGTAATGTAGGTTTTAAAGGTATGGTTAGGGGCCTATTTTAAGTTATTTTAGGTACATTTTTTTTAGGTACGGTTTGGGCCTATATAGTCCTTATTGGTGTAATGTGTTTTTTTAAGGTCTTGTTGTGGCCTATATAGTCCCGCTTGACATACTATGTTTTTTTTTGTTACGGTTGGGGCCTATACAGTCTTGCTTTGTATAATATGGGTTTTAAAGGTATGGTTGGAGCCTAGATAGTCTCACTTGGTTTCATAAGTGTTTTTAAGTATGATTGGACTCTCTGATTTATTTGCTTGTTTTATATCACGCCCAGGTCCAAACACTCTGCGGCTGCAGACTATTTTGGACTACTACACTTGAGTGAGTGTCATTGCATTCATGCAGAAGAGAAATTTTATTATTTGCCTGAATCCCAAGATTCTAGAATTTTTGAACAGTATTAAAAAATCAGAGGTGGAGTCTATTTCATTGGCAAGTATAAGGTAACTGGGCGGGGCATATAAAGGTCAATAGGACGACAGGGGGGGAGTCTACAAATGTGTGGGGCCTGTGTACGGGGAGGACCCAAGACTTGCTCTGGCGCTCCTCCAACTTGAAAGTTCACTGCCCACCACCCCTGTGTCATGCTGCTAAATCTCTTCACATGCAGAAGAAACCAGAGAGATAGATGGTGGATGGATACAAAGATAGGTTGATAGATAGATAGATAGATAGATAGATAGATAGATAGATAGATAGATAGATAGATAGATAGATAGGAGGGTGTGCATGTTAATTAAAGTGGGAAGGTCCGAGAAGATGAATATACTACACATGGCCACAGAAAATAACACAGACAATTAGAGAGGGAATTACTTTTATTTTTTGTAAGTTATTACTAGTAAATGATATTGCCCTTTTCTGAATCACTACCTTGTCACGGTGAAGGTGCGTGTGTACCTCAGTGAAGCTGTGAGCCATACCATGTAGGGTCACCCAAGATGGGCAGGCCATAGCAAAGAGGTCAGACAAATCAAGGTTCACTGGAGAAGGACCTGGCAATCCACTACAGTATCTTTGCCATGAAAACCTGATGGATGATAATAATAATAAGTAATATTGCATAAATGAAAACATATACACATACTTAGAGAGAAACACATATTTATCTATTATTTCTAAAATATGTGCACACATACGCAAATGCTTATATGGTGGCACAAATAGAGAACCCCACTAATCTACCAACCAGTTTTGTCCTATTTGGACTTTATCAAGGTATGATTGGTATCAGGAATACAACTTCACAGCTTGACTATTTTCCTGCTGAATAGGTTATAAGTAAAAAATCCAGGACCCAAAAAATACCCATTATTTATTATTAATGGTATGTATATAAATGTGTGTAAAATATATAAAGAATTTTACATAAATTCATATGGAATTCATACTTTTTGTAAAACACCAGTGCTCTAAATGATCTTTATTTAAACATATGTGCTAAAATATGAATGGATAAAAAATATAATACAAAAATATATATAAAATATCTAAAACTACAACACACATACATACATGTATTATTACTATTATTATTATCCTTTATTTGTAACTCTCAAATATATTCTGCAGAGATATACATGGGTTAGGTGCAAGGCAAAATATATTTTAACACTATGCAAACAAATAAAGGGCCTGTCTTTGATCTTAGAATATGGCATACAAATTGATTTTCCAAAGCATCTTGCAAGATTAAAAACTCACAAATTTACAATCTAGAGGGTGATAAGCTTTCTTATACAGGACTGTTTTTAGTGATGTTTTGAAGGTTTTGAGGCAGGGGGACAGTCTAGTAGAGTGAGGCAAGGAGATCCAAAGAATAGGGGCAGCACAAGAAAAGTCCTAAAGGCGAGAATGAGCGGAGGTGATAAGACAGATGGAAAGAAGATTGTCATTAGTAGAACTGAGAGGGCGGGTAGGGAAGTATTGAGACAAGAGCAGAGATATAAAGGGGTGCCCCAACCCATACAACATTTAATCTATTATTAATAATGCGTTATTAATCGAATTCATATTTTATTAAATATATATACATACAAATGCATATCTACATATATGCACATTTCCGTACACATACAAAATCAAATTTCCTAAAGTATTTTTTTCATTTTCATCAATATCTCCAAAATAATATACATAACACATACATGACTTTTACGAACCACGTTGCAACAATTATCTTCTAACCTAATTACAAAATGACTTTTATATAGCAGATCCTACTTAGAACCAGTTGCGGCTATTGACCTTCCAAGTTGGTGGGGTGGAAGAAACCAACACTGGTGGAATTTATGTATGTGAAAGGGGAGTTTATATTTTTGGACAGCTATTGTTGCATTGAATGATGCAAGGGTCCGCTTCTGGGACAATGAAGGGTGATGGGTAGGCTGTCAGTTTCAGTCCTATTCTATTATCCAACAAAGCTCTGAACTTCTGCCTGTTTCCACCACTCCCAGCCCTCCCTCTATTTATAACATTCAGCTCTCAGGATGTGATATATAACAAACACAAAATGGATTCCTGTACTCATAAATAATCTTCAAACATTCAGATTTTCACCCCAAAATGTTATGTTTATGTTTACTGGTAATATCGCTGGTTTGGTTCATACTTGACAAACAATTGACTTTTCTTGAACTGCAGTGGACTTTTAATTTCGAAATCAGCAAACAGGTGAAAGGTCAAGAATTAAATCAGCACTGCAGGCCTGTATTTAAAATATTAAATAATAGCCTTTCATTTATTACCTATTATATGTAATTACACTGCAGCTAGAATCACCATTTTGGTTTCTACTGCTCTGCTTCTACAAGTTGGAGGAGTTGTGAATGAGGAAAAGGAAGCTTCTGTCTGTTACAATGGAAATTTGGGAACTTAAAATGTCAGTGTTTCAAAAGGACTAGTGGAGAGAGCATTAGTTTAAAAGAAAACACCCTGCTTATATGATCCCTGAAAGATGCTGGGAAAGTTAAACTGCATATATTTACTAGCTGTGCTTATTTAATTTTCTAAAAATATTTAGCTTTTTAGTTCTAATTATGTAAAGCCCATAAAGTAAATATGGAAGTTTTTCGCCTTTGTGATTATTTTTCCAGATGATGTAAGTAATAGATTTGGGTCAGCCGCCATTGCTGGGGGTCTGCTAAAAGGAGAGGTCCTAGATCACATATATAGTTGTGGATCTTGTGCGATGTTGGTGACGTTTACGATGTTGGTCAATCTTTTGCGTACATCGCGCAGCGAGGGCGGCAACTGCAAGCCTCGCTAAGCGAGCCATTGTCGCACGCATGACTTAGGCTGCAAAGAGCGCCTTTGGCGCTCATTGCACTGCGAGCCTCGCAAAGCCAGGCAAACAGTTGAGGCACATGGGACGCCGCCGAAAAACGTAGCACTTTGCAGCCGACTGCGAGGAACGCAGTTTGCTAATTTAACAGCCAAACTTAGTTCAAGCGTGTAACTCGAAAAACACAAAAATAGCACTCATTGCACTGATCACCTCGCAAGGCGAGGTGAGCAGTTGAGACACGCAACTCTAAAAACTCAGAAAAAAATAAAATAATAATTTCACAAAAATAATAACACACTCACACACAGCACAGGGGGGAGCCAGGAAGCCTTGGAGTGAGGTTGCAAGCGCTTTTGAGCCACATTTGCTGTTTTTCGGCAATCGAAAACTGGCTAAGGTAGGGAAAAAATGGCGGACAAAAAAACGTAAAAAATCTGAAATAGGATGAAAACGAGGCTGAGAAAAGCCAGGCACGCAGCACTTTGAAAATACACAACGGCAAAGATAGTAACACTTACACGAACAACGCCAGGCAAGAGGGACTTTGAAGTGAAAACAAACTGCTTTTAGCGCCTAACAAGCAAACATTCAACAGACACACAGAGCAGAAAGAGACAGGGGGGAGTTGGTGGAAAGAGACATATGGCATTACCCCAAAGGTGCTCATTGCAAGCCCCACGATAAGCGCTAAAGGCACTAATCGTGGGGCTTGCGATGAGCGCCGAAGTTGATCATTGTAGAGCAGGAAAGTTGAAATACACGGAGGGAGAGGCTTGCAATGAGCACTGCAAGCTAATTATTCAGTATGGCAGTGTGTCTCAATGTATGCCTTCAACTTATTTATATGTATTTTGCTTCCATGATTTGTTTTTTCACACTTGCTCATTCTTTAGTATCATCATGTATTAATATTACTCTATGAATGAACACTCAGGAACATCACGTGATGCCAATGTAAAAATAGCTACAGCGATGCCAGCATGATGTCAGTTTCCGTAGTGTAGCGGTTATCACGTTCGCCTCACACGCGAAAGGTCCCCGGTTCGATCCCGGGCGGAAACAACGCTTTCGTTTTGTCCTAGTTTTTTTATCTGTTACATATTATACAAAATCGATACAGTATTTGGCTTTTCTAATTACAATAAATGAAGCTATTACTAATATATAAAGTTTCTCGAGTGCCAAGAACTGGGTGTATGGAGAGCCCGGTATGAATGTATGTGAGCGTCCACTGTGCTCCTCCAGGCCGCTAGGGGGCCCCGATATCACTAAGCGGTCTGATCCGGGTCACAGGAGCACAGAGCCGGCTCCAGTCTGCTGCTTCCGGGCCTGGACACCGAGGAACACCCGCCTGGGTGAGACAGAGAGATAGAGGGGCAAGGGAGATGGAGAAAGAGGAACAGTGTGGGGTAAAGAGACTGCACCGGGGGAGTGTCAGTGATACTGAGAGATGAGTAGATACCGTGTGATGGAGAGAGACACTGAGGAAAGAGGCTGACTGAGGAGGAGAGAGGAAGAGGATAGAGAGGGGGAGAAAGAGAGGGACAGACACAGAAAGAGACTGCACCGGGGAGTGTCAGTGAGACTGAGAGAGGAGTAGTTACCGTGTGATGGAGAGAGACACTGAGGAAAGAGGCTGACTGAGGAGGAGAGAGGAAGAGGATAGAGAGGGGGAGAAAGAGAGGGGCAGACACAGAAAGAGACTGCACCGGGGGAGTGTCAGTGGGACTAAGAGAGGAGGAGATACAGTGTGATGGAGAGAGACACCGAGGAAAGGGGCTGGCAGAGGAGGCTAGAGAGAGAGGCAGACAGAGAAAGAGACTGCACCGGGGTCGGTGAGACAGAGAGGAGATGGGGAGAGACACTGAGAAACATATGAAAGAGACTGGGGAGAGGATAGAGAGAATAAAGGACGGACTGAGAGATAGACAAATACAGAGAGCAGTGGACAGAGAGAATCAGAGAAAGGGCGGAGGCAGAGGGGAGAAGAGAAGAGGGAGAGGGGAGCAGAGGGGAGGAAAGGAAGGAAGAAGCAGAGGGTAGAGAGGTCTGAGGAGAGTGAGACAGCATAAGTGGCAGTTCCAGAGTATAGGTTGTTGGAAGGAAGAGAGAGAAAGGGCAGGCACAGAAAGAGACTGCACCGGGGGAGTGTAAGTGAGACTAAGAGAGGAGGAGATACATTGTGATGGAGAGAGACACTGAGGAAAGAGGCTGGCTGAGGAGGAGAGAGGATAGAGAGAGAGGCAGACAGTGAAAGAGATTGCACCGGGGTCGGTGAGAGGAGATGGGGAGAGACACTGAGAAACATATGAAAGAGACTGGGGAGGGGATAGAGAGAATAAAGGACGGACTGAGAGATAGACAAATACAAAAGACAGAGAGTGGACAGGGAGAATCAGAGAAAGGGCGGAGGCAGAGGGTATGAAAGTAAGAGGTGAGGCAATGGAGAGGCGGAGGGGATGGAGAGGCGGAGGGGATGGAGAGGCGGAGGGGAAGAGATGGAGAGGGGAAGAGATGGAGAGGGGATGAGATGGAGAGGGGATGAGATGGAGAGGGGATGAGATGGAGAGGGGATGAGATGGAGAGGGGATGAGATGGAGAGGGGATGAGATGGAGAGGGGATGAGATGGAGAGGGGATGAGATGGAGAGGGGATGAGATGGAGAAGGGATGAGATGGAGAAGGGATGAGAGGGAGAGGGGATGAGAGGGAGAGGGGATGAGAGGGAGAGGGGATGAGAGGGAGAGGGGATGAGAGGGAGAGGGGATGAGAGGGAGAGGGGATGAGAGGGAGAGGGGATGAGAGGGAGAGGCAGAGGAAGGGGAGGAAAGGGAGAGGAAGGGGAGGAAAGGGAGAGGCAGAGGAAGGGGAGGAAAGGGAGAGGCAGAGGGGAGCAAGGGAAGGAAGAAGCAGAGGGTAGAGAGGTCTGAGGAGAGTGAGACAGCATAAGTGACAGTTCAAGAGAAGAGGTTGATGGGAGGAAGAGAGAGAAAGGACAAGTGAGTGTGGAGGAAAATACACCAGGATAAGGATGATAAACAGGTTGCAGAGGGAAGGGAGAGGCGGAGGGGATGAAAGGGAGAGGCAGAGGGGATGAAAGGGAGAGGCAGAGGGGATGAAAGGGAGAGGCAGAGGGGATGAAAGGGAGAGGCAGAGGGGAGATAAGGGAGAGGCAGAGGGGAGATAAGGGAGAGGCAGAGGGGAGATAAGGGAGAGGCAGAGGGGAGATAAGGGAGAGGCCGAAGGAGAGGCAGAGGGGAGGAAAGGAAGGAAGGAGCAGAGGGTAGAGAGGTCTGAGGAGAGTGAGACAGCATAAGTGAGAGTTCGAGAGTAGAGGTTGATGGGAGGAAGCGAGAGAAAGGACAAGTGAGTGTGGAGGAAAATACACCATGATAAGGATGATAAAACGGTTGCAGAGGGAATGAGAAAATATACAGCAATTGTGAGATGTATAGTAGGACCGTATTCACTAAGATGTGATCGTGAGACATCCTTTCACTAAAAATGAAGCTTTTCCACTAACTTTAAATTGAGGTGAGGGCTGAGCTCACTATTGGGAAAGCTCTCATGTTAGTGGTTGTAGTTTACAGAGGAAGAGAGATGGGGGGGGGGGGATACTGTATGTCTCTGCTGAAGTTCTATAAACTGCTCACATATGCACTAATGTTAATACCCCAGCCTCTTTGTTATGATGTCACTAATTGCCCCAATATCCTTCAGCCCCTGGATGGTTCATGCAGAGAGTAAAGCGTCTGCGAGTGGATACGGTAACAGCGGAAGACACCAGGGGCAGGTGATCTATATATCTGTATCTTCATTCCAGTTTCTACACAAACAAAGTAATGCACAACATGCAATACAGTCAACCATTATTGTACCCTGAATATTTGGTATTATCTCATCTTCTTGATTTTTTTTATTTGTGGCCCCTAGTTAACTATGGTTATTTGCACATTACCCTGCTGAAAATTCCTGATTTCGATACTAAAATAATTTCTCTTCAGAATGATTATGGATTCTCCTAGATAATACCTCATTGTTTAATGTCAATTGCTGGTTCTCATGCCCAGCATTTTGGTCCCACCAGAGAGACAATTCTTCCATAGTATAGGAGTATACTTCCTGGCAAAGCCTCAATTTATTCAGTGCCCCTTGTAATACCGGTAATTAGATTAATATAACACACTAAGCAGTGCATTAGAATTTCAATCCTCTGATCCCCAGTGACCATTGCAATATGACTGAATATTAAATAATTAATTTTAAAATGAGCCAAAATTAACAAATAATACGATATCAGGGATGTAGAAAGTAAGAGATCAGTGTGTTTTGAAAGTAAAATATGTATATTTTTCAGAATATGAAAAATAGTGGCACTGATGAATATTGTAAAAAGGTTTACTGAATCTTGGGAATCCGTAGAGTATTTTTTTAATTTTATCTCTTGGTGTATGTTGGATGTGGTTAATAAGGGCTATGTAAAATACAATTTTTTAGATTTGTAAAACAGCTGCTGAAATGTCAGTAATTCCTGGGATGCATTGTAGTGGTAAGAGTTGCACAGAAATACACAGCCATTGTAACAATCTTAAATAGTATTTTTTTTTTTTCATCATCTCTTCCACATTGTTTTTTGATCTGGGTATTTATTACTCCTGAGTGCTTCCCGGGTTTTTGGAGCTTGCCATTTTAACTTTGGTATTTAACATTTTTCCCGGTTTCCAGTGTGCGTGGCCCAGCAGTTGATTCTCTAATGTCAGTGGAGTTGTTATCAGAACGCACGGAAGAAGACATGGAGGCGGGTTCTGCTCCCTTCCGGGTTGAGCGACATTCATGGGAGGGTCTGAGGGATATTATCCATGGGAGCCGCAAGTACTCTGGGATTATGGTGAACAAAGCACCTCATGATTACCACTTCCAGCAACGGAAAGATGAAAACATTATACATTCACACCGCCTGTACTACCTGGGTAAGGATACCTTCATTCCACGATTACTATTTGTGTAAAGGGAAGTACTCTAACTTTACTAGCTGAATGTAAAAAGGGTCATATATGTGGACACTTTCACACCACCTGAATCATCTGGGTGAAGGCTCACTGCACTTCATAGTTGTTGATACATTTGCACACTGCCTGAACTAGCTGGTCAAGGACATCTTTCTGCCAGCACAGGTGGATAAGGGCATGCAATATTATTGTTGACTGGTTAATGCCATTATCTCTATTGCTTTTGGAGAAGGGAGTATAGCACACCTAATACAAAAAATCTTCTCCTATCCCTCTTCAGGAATGCCATACGGGAGCAGGGAGAACTCATTACTATATTCAGAAATTCCCCGTAAAGTGCGCAGAGAAACCACGCTGCTGCTGTCCTGGAAACAACTGCTGGAACATTTTCAGGTGAGGCTGAAGGGAGTGGAGATATAGTCAGCCTTATGACTGTGTGGTTCCCTGAATAATTTCACGCTGATCAGATATTCTTGTAAGCACAGACAACCCACCCATCCTTCATGTCCTAGTTCTACTTTTAGTAGTTTATATGTTTTCTGTCTCTCTTATGCAGGCTACTCCTCATCACGGTGTCTACTCTCGAGAAGAAGAGCTGCTCAGGGAACGCAAGCGTCTTGGGGGCTTTGGAATCACCTCTTATGACTTCCACAGTGAGAGTGGCCTCTTCCTGTTCCCAGCCAGTAACAGCCTATACTACTGCAGTGATGGGGGTAGCAGTGGCTTTTTGGTGAGAGAACATAAAGTGTGGTAGAAAACACTGGAGTCGAGATGATTACGGCTAAGTGCAGTGAGAGCATGTAGTGCCTGGGTAGTTATGAGTAGTAGTGTTGGTTGTTCATCAATCGGTATCAGAGAACTTTATGAATGATGAAAATGCACACTGTGTTAGTGGGAGATGTGTGTGGATAGATGGGAGCAGCACTGTATGTGTGGGTAGCACTTGTTTTTTGAAGAAGAGCATTGAATGTGAGCCAAGTTTTATTTCAGACATCATCCACAAAGCCAATCGAAATTCGAACGCAGTGTGAGGGACCTCGGATGGATCCCAAGATCTGTCCTGCTTACCCAGACTTCATCTCATTTATCAACAACAATGACTTATGGGTAGCCAGTATAAAGAGTGGGGAGGAGAGAAGACTGACATACTGCCACAAAGGTAAGAACTTCCCCTTACACCGAACACCCGTGTTGTCTCCCCTACTGCCCAGTTTATCATTCAGTCCCTTTCTTCGCTGGCTGCATGTCTTTTTTTTTTCTCAGTACAAGGATCATTTGTCTGTATCTATAGGTCTGCGCAGTGTGACAGAGGATCCCTGCTGTGCCGGAGTGGCCACATTTGTGATCCAGGAAGAGTTTGACCGTTTTACTGGATACTGGTGGAGTCCAACAACTGTGGAGGGTGAGTATTGACAACATGCAGGCAAAATGTGTTCTGTAGTAGCTAGTTCATATATTATGTGGTGCATACATGGGTTCTGTAAGTGCTGTATGTGTATATGGGGATAATATAAATGAAGAGAATGACATCCTCTCTCCCCAGCTCCTGAGGGGCTCCGCTTGCTGCGTATTCTTTATGAGGAAGTGGATGAGTCTCAGGTGGAAATTATACACGTCCCATCCCCAGCTTTGGAGGAAAGGAAAACAGATGCATATAGATACCCCCGCACAGGTGAGGAGGAGTGGATATGTTTCTTATAAGGATATTTACATGTCCATTACTTATTTGTTTGTTTTCTTCTTTCTGTTTTTATTTCTATCACTACTGTTAATTTAATTTTTTTCTACAGGAAGCAAGAACCCTAAAATAACCCTTAAGTTGGCAGAAATAACAACCAATGAGGCGGGTGAGGTGAGTATGGATGAACATACTAATGAGAATGTTACTGCATGGAGAGGGAGGAGCTAAATAAGGGAATGAGTATCTTGAATTAATGTGGCATGTATAGTGTGGGACTGTTTCTTATTGTCACCATACCTCACCAGATTGTCAGTGCTCAGGACAAGGAGCTGGTCCTTCCATTTCAATCCCTTTTCCCCTCTGCGGAATACATTGTGCGAGCTGGCTGGACCCCAGATGGAAAATAGTGAGCATTACTTAAACACTCTTCTTTTACTGGGCAGGGCACATGAGTTTTATTCACAAGAGTCTCTCTGACCCAACTGAAGGGTAACATGGTTATCCTGCTCCCACCACCACAGACTTTGACTCTTAAACCAAGTTATCTTCTTCCTTCCCGCCCCCACCAACATGTACTCTTGATCGCCCCTACACTCATACATGCCTTCTGCTCAATACACTATTTGATTCTACCCTCACTCATACACACATACATGCTGTCTTTTACCTTGCTGCTCATATTCTAATTTCTTCACACAGGTTTGTGCTCTTTTGTGTTCTCATGCCCTTCTCTTCTACATGCGTGGTTAGTTCTCTAAACACTCTCACTATCACCACCCCCGATTTTGCTTCATCTTTTATCCTTCTCCCTACAAACATGTGTAGTCTGTTCTACATGTTCTCATTTCCCCTTATCTTTTGTCCTTTTGCTTTCTTGCTGACTGACCTCTCATGTGCTCATTCTGAACCTTTTTGTGACCTGTTTCTTGACACTCTTTACTTGTTTTCTTTTCCGTATTGCTTGTTCAATTATTCAATAGCATTATATTCTACGTAGTGTTGTTGCCTCCTTCTCAAGTCCCTCCCCTAACTTCACTAACTGTCAACACTCCTACAGTGCTTGGGCCATGCTCCTGGATCGGCCTCAGCGCCTGTTGCAGTTGGTACTTCTACCACCAGAACTCTTCATCCCAGTATGTGATGATGAGGAGCAGCGAGAGCAGTATGTACGAGAGGTGCCTCCACACATTCAGCCACAGGTCATTTATGAGGAGAAGAGTGACACATGGGTTAATGTGAGTGAAGAAATATTGGAGAGAGCTTAGTGCCATTACGGGCAATGTGTGGGAGAAGAGAAGTGAGGGAGAGTAACTGTATGTGTATCAGTATCTAGAGTGGAGGATGTGACCGTTGCAAGAACCTGCCTTACACTGATGTGCCCCATATTAGGTCAATACTGCAGCCTGGGTACTGGTACTTTACCCTAATCCATGGCTTGCTGCCCGTATGAGATTAGGGCCCATAGTTCAAAATTGATTCCCTTGTTAAGTAGGCAAAATGGTTGTATGTCTTGAGCCTAATTTGCATGCCACTACACAAATTCCATAGCAGCAGTAAGAATCCTGTTTACTGAGAAGTTCTGTGAGAAAAACATGCTTGAGGCATGTAAGTGTATCATACTGATCTTTTCTTTCTTAGAGTGGAGGATGAGAGACATGAAATGAGATGTAGCGCTCTCTAGAGGAGGAGTGAGCGCAGAACCATTTGAGACAAGGAGAGCATGGCAAGGGAGGTAGCAACATCTGGTTGATGAAGAAGGGGGATTGAGCAGCAACAAATGGAGGAGAGAAGGATGAAAAGCAGCAACTTTTAGCAGAGTGTGCGAACTGTGATAGTTGGGTAAAGAGGGAGAGTAGTAACCTCAGGGCAAGAGAGGGGAGGGAGAGAAGCAACAACCAGAGAAACAGAGGTGGGTTCTCTATGGGCAGGAGGAGTGCTAAGCGATGAGTACTGCTGTGAGAATTTACTTCATTTAAATAGCATCTCTGTGAGCAGTACTTGTATCTTGTTTATGCCTCTCAGGTTCATGATACCTTCCACCCATTGACTGAGCATGTGGAGGATGAAATCCGCTTTATCCGCAGCAGTGAGTGTCATACAGGATTCTGTCACCTCTACTTGGTCACCTCCGTGTTGCAGAAAGAAGAGAGAAACTGGTCACAGTCTATAGTACCCAGCACAGGTTTGTGACTCTCGTTTTTATCCTTGACTATGATATTCTGTTCCATCTTTCTTCTCACACTCTTCCTCTCTAACATTTCTTCTTCTTTTACTCCCTTCATATTATTACATTACTCTGCCTCTGATACCTGTTAACTCATCAGTCCCACAATACTGCAAAAATGTATGGAAGATAAATTTTGAGCAAATAGATTCTAATCATGAAATATGTAACTAATTTATTAAAGACCGACATTTGTGAAAATAAAACTGAAGTATAGAATAGCAGATTCAGAAGCACAGTGTGGGCTCCTAAGGTTGTACAGCTCCTGTTTTGTTTGTGTAATGTATTGGGTCCTGTGAATTAAATGTGAGAAGTTGCTGCAGTGCAAAAGACGCAAGGAATATTCACTTAGCAGGTGAAATATTCTCACTTTACATACTGTTTCCAGCAATTTAAAGGGCCTTTTAATTCCCTGTAAGTGCTCTTCTTCGTGGTGTGAAAGTGCACAAGATTGTATGTTAAAATAATATATTTTTTATTATGCTAATAACTGCTAAAAAAATAATTAATGTTGCAGTCTGTTTACAAACTCACTTTGTGCTGCCTACTGGCAGTTTCATGATTAATAACAGACAGCCCGGGTGTGCGGTGAGAAAAGTGATTGATTGCATTCCTGAGTTGCGGGAGAAACTGCTCTCAAAAGTTAAGACAACTAACCTATGTAGGTGTTTTCAGCATGCCATAATCTGCACAAACTGATCTGTTGAGGGCCAGCAATGTGTTTTTTTTTTTTTTTTTTTAATTGTTTTGCTCATTACACAGAGCAGAAGCTGCATGTCTGGGCAGTCAGTGACTCATGTAAACATAGACTTTACTTAATTTCTCAGTGAAAAATGCATGTATTTAAAAAAAAAATCAAAAGTATTTCAACATGCTTTTAGGAGATCTTTATGTGGTCCAAATTGTACTGAATCAAGTGGCCCTTTAAATTCTTTGTTGCAGTGTTTTGCAAACATGCTTTTGATTAATTACTAAACAATTTCTCACTTTTTCAAATATGCACTTTGCAAATTTGCCAATTGGAAATTCAATACAATAATTATGATTTACTATTTAGACAATATTTTCAAGTAGTCATTAAAGCATTCAGTGACAGAAGACACTTTAAGACCACATGTTCCTTTAAGAAATCTACTTTGTCACACACAGTCCTTGGAGCTAACTATAAGTTATTACTTGTACTAGCTACTTGTTACTGTCTTCGCCGTCGTGTATTTTCTAAGTTCTGCGTGCTTGGCTTTACATTTTTTTCCTCCGCCATTTTTTCCAATCTGATTTTGGATTGAAAAAAACCCCCAAATATGGTTAAAACTTGCTTGCAACCTCACTCCCAGGCTTCCTGGCTCTACCCCTGTGCTGCGTGTGAGTGTGTTATTATTTTTGTGAAATAATTTTGTTTGTTTTTCGGATTTTTAGAGTTATGCGCTTGTATCGCAGTTGCGACCCTCGCAGTCACGTGCCTCAACTGCTCGCTTTTGTGAGGTGATCCGTGCAATGAGCGCCTTTGGTGCTCATTGCAGCCTAAGTTGTGCGTGCGTCGAGGCTCGTAAAGTGTGACCAACATCGTAAGCGTTTCCAACACTGACATATATCTATAATACCGTATATACTCGAGTATAAGCCGAGTTTTTCAGCCCTTTTTTTAAGGCTAAAAAGGGCGCCCTCGGCTTATACTTGTGTGTCTCTCTAACCCCCCCCCGTGTCTCTCTAACCCCCCCCCCCCCCCCGTGTCTCTCTAACCCCCCCCCCCCCCGTGTCTCTCTAACCCCCCCCCCCCGTGTCTCTCTAACCCCCCCCCCCCCGTGTCTCTCTAACCCCCCCCCCCCGTGTCTCTCTAACCCCCCCCCCCGTGTCTCTCTAACCCCCCCGTGTCTCTTCCCCCCCCCCCCCTCCTCATTCTCCCTCCTCAACCCCTCCTCCTCAACCTAAATCCTCCTCCTCATTTTAACCACCCCTAAATACCTCCCCCTCTTCCCTCACCTGCTTCTGCTACGGCCTCCGCTCCTTCTTGACCCGGCGCGCATGTGACATCACATGCGCGCTGCGTCATTAGCATATACCGGGTTCCGCCACCCGGTATATGCTAATGATGTGACGTCACATGCGGAGGAGGGAGGTTGAGGATGGGGGAGGAGGTTGAGGATGGGGGAGGAGGTTGAGGATGGGGGAGGAGGTTGAGGATGGGGGAGGAGGTTGAGGATGGGGGAGGAGGTTGAGGATGGGGGAGGAGGTTGAGGATGGGGGAGGAGGTTGAGGATGGGGGAGGAGGTTGAGGATGGGGGAGGAGGTTGAGGATGAGGAGTGGGGTTGAGGATGAGGAGTGGGGATGAGGAGTGGGGTTGAGGATGAGGAGTGGGGTTGAGGATGGTGATAAGGGAGGGGGAAGAGACACAGGGAAGGGAGAGGGGACACCGAGGGCACAAGAAAGACACAGGGGGCAGCACATTTCCCACCCTCGGCTTATACTCGAGTCACTCATTTTACCCAGTATTTTGTGGTAAAATAGGTGCCTCGGCTTATACTCGGGTCGGCTTATACTCTAGTATATACGGTAATAATATAGTGATGTGTGAGTACCTGACTAACCCTTAATGGGACATGAGGCTCAACTGTTTTTTTTTTTTTTTAAACATCTAAAAGAGCTAATTTTAAACATTAAAAAGTATTTATTTCTGTTTGTCTTTTTTGTGCACGAACAAATATTAAATAAAACCTGTTTAAACTTAATTGAAACTAACCAGCAATACAGAGAGCATACTCTAGTCTGTAGCTCTCATTTGCTGCCAAGAGCAGTTGAACTTCTGAATACATTTTTTTGTGCTCTGAGACATTCATTTGAGAGAAGAAAATACACTAATACAAATTATCAAATGTTTTCTTTTTGATGCAAGAAAGAGTGGGAAAAAATCCCTCTCCCAATAAAGTACCATGACTTCGCAATTAAAAAGAATCTTAACATAGGAAGTTGTCGGAATATAATTATGCAGACCTATTTAATATGATCCATGTCTGAAAATGAGCTGCTGCTGGTATGTGATATAACGTCATTAATTGCTGTAAACTTAGAATCATACGAGAAGGGCATTAAAGCAAAGGGATGCTTTTTCTATTACAGGGCATGTTCCACTTAAAATTAAGGTTATATAATTTAACAGTCGCTCTTAGGGGAGAAGATTACCTATGTCATCTATGTACTAGTTATCATACTTACCTCAATGTGTGGAGTATGGAAACTCATTTTTGTCACTGATACTGAACTCAGTGTCAATAGTTCAAGAGCCGGTCAGACTACTGCTGAGATCTAGGCTGTGACCGTTACATCCATGCCCTGTGTTCTTCAGCTGCTCACATCACATCACAGAAGATAGTAATAAAACGCAAGGGCTAAAACTCGTACATATATATTTGAACTTCTATAAGTGAAATATTTAATACAATAGTTTTTTCAATCGATTATCCAAATTCAACAACACATTGCAGTAATCATCATCAATACAGCAGTGTGTTTTTAGATTTATACATATGCAGTAGCTAAATAGCCAAAAACAGTAATACAAGTTTCAAAAGTGATTATAAAAAAGACACACAAAAAAAGAAACAAAAAGCAAATACATACCCTTATGGACACGGAACGAATCTCCAAGAAAGCCTGTTTATAAATTCTAACTCCACTTTGCACAAACTGAATCTCTTCAACTTCTTTTTCCCCTTTTTTTTTTCATTCTCCTCTTTCTCCTTGATTTTATTATTATTATTATTATTATGTCTCAATGCTTTTCCCCCCTTTTTTTCCCTTTTATTTATCATTTATTTGATAGTCCTAAAGCAAATGCACCCATTTCTAACTGATAGTTTTTATTTATAGCAAATTTAAGTTTGTTCCAACTTGGAACTTATTGTTACTTCTATTTTCATGCTATCAGTAATTTTACTGTAGACATTAATTGCAAAATAAATGCTTTTTTTCTATAGACCGCGTATTTGGTAAAATGGGAAGTAGCGCGATTTCGGGGGATGGGAGAATATAGATTTTAGTTATTTTAGAAATGTTTTCAAAACAATCCCTCCACATTAATTGAATTTGTGTACACTCCCACCACAGATGGTAAAACGTTCCTCTTACCCAACAATTCCTCCAACATTCATTAATAATTGTTGAGTCTAAAGATTTAGACATTTTAGCCAGTGATAGATACCTTCTATTCAATACCTTACAACATACTCGTGGGAGAGTGTTTTATGAAACTATCAGTAAATTCCATTTAAACCATCTTTCAGTTGTCCAAGTCTTACCTATATCTTTTTCCCAAATATCAATTTTAATAGTTTTTTCCCTTTTTTATATTTGAACTTCTATAAGTGAAATATTTAATACAATAGTAATTATTATTATTATCATCTTATCAAGGGCTCTCTAAAGAATTGTTAGGTAGTGCCTAATTATAAGAAAGATAACATTTATTGTGCATTTCAACAATTGCCATATTTTTGTATAATATAAGACTATACTTTTTTCCAAAATTGGGGGTCGTCTTATACACAGGGTTAACCAGTTGAGAGACCCTGCGCTTGCCGTAGCGCAATTTCCGGTTCCTTGTCTTTGCGAACAAGCTTCCCCAATCACTAGCCTGTTAACTGCTAGTCGGGGGAATGTTTGTGGCATTATTGCGCTGGATGAACGGAACAGTCTGTGTGTCAATCCTAACATACGAACGCTCAGTATGTCTGAAAATAAAAAACAATGGTCATTCTTCCAAATACAAATTAAGTCATCAAATATGCAAAAGGAATATGGAAATGAAGCTTCAGAGAGACATAACACTCAGTGGGAGGAGGAGGTCAAACGCATGTTACTGTACTAAATGCAAATCTAAAAAAGTGTCCTCTGTTTCATGTTTTAAAATATTGATTTCTTAATTTTAAGTTTGAAAAAGTAGGGGTTGTCTTATACATGGGGGTGCCTTATACACAGAAAAATACAGTAATTACTATTTTGCAGTCAAATCCACATGCTATATTGGCTCCAGATCTCTCCACTCCCTGAATGAAATATTGTGCCTAGAGTGAAGCCACACCTGGGGAGAGCTATGTGAATTGGCATACCACAACTGCAGTATGAAAGTGGTTGTTGAATAGAAATTGTGGTTGTACATGGCTGGCAGCTCAGGTTACCCTGCTACTAATGTGTGGTTTAGAGAGTGGTCTTCAGCCTGGGGGATCATTGAAAAAGTAATTGTTTATAAAAAATATTTTGCTGGCCATTTAACGTGTTTTCTTTTATTTTTTTTCTTCCCATCAAGCTCTAAATAACTATAATTTAGAAACCCCTTTTATTAGACCTCTAAAGTGGTCCTTTAGTAGCTTAATCTGTCAGTCAGAGGCATGTGACAATATACAGAGGCATGTAAAAAGTCAGGGTAGTGATTGGGTTTTATAGCATGGTCACCTCATGCTCTGCAAAGAGATAAACAAAATGTAATGCTAAGCAGGGAACAGTGTACCAAGACAACCAAGTAATATTACTTTGATAATTACAGTGTGGCCTCTATTGCCGGTACTAATCATTTTCAATCTTTGTTGGAGATAGGAGAGCTTATTTGCTCTTGGACAGTACAACATGTATGTCTCTCTTGTCTACTCCTCTCCTAATAACTCTATCACAAAGCCTTTCCTTGTCCTTCCTACAGATACATTTAAGTGCCACATACGTGAAGAAATGGCTCTGACTAGTGGGGACTGGGAGGTGCTAGCACGTCATGGATCTAAGGTACTGTCGAAGATTTATGTGGTATCTCAAGGGGCAAAACAGAACGTCCTGGGGTAACATGCCTTGTGCCTCTTTCCAGATATGGGTGAATCAGGATACCCAACTTGTTTATTTCCAAGGGACGAAGGACACTCCACTGGAGCATCATCTTTATGTAACCAGTTACATTAACCCTGGAGAGGTAGTGAGACTGACTGAGCCTGGGTACACCCACAGCTGCACCGTGAGCCAGGTGAATGAGATCTTCTTAATACTTTGCAAGTATTCAGAACTATATAATTTACATCCTAATGTACTTAAGAAGACAAATAAAACAAAAAAACCAAGACAAGTTAGAAGTAATGTTTAGAGTGTGTATATAGTCCGATAAATTAACATTCTATATTATTTAAAATCCCATGGTGCATTTAGTGTTAATTTACCTAATGAGAATTGCCAGGGCACCCTCAATGGGCAATGTAAGGATAACTGTATACAAGTGAACCTGACAAATCATTGTGCAATGACATTCTCTTGAATGTTTTTTGTGTGATTTCACAGAGCTTTGACATGTTTGTGAGTCATTACAGCAGTGTGTCTTGCCCACCTTGTGTACATGTATACCGGCTAGATGGAAACCCCATGCACCAGCAAACACAGTTCTGGGCCAGCCTGATGGAGGCAGCGAGTGAGTCACTGGGTTTGTGTTTTCATTCTTCATATCTTCCCAACTCTCTTTTCTCTTGCTCCTTAATGCTATATGCCAATGCATATTCTTCATTATCGCCCTCTAGTTCTCAACAGTATGTCCCCTATTATAACTTATCAAATTAAGCCGCCATTATTGTATTTTGTCTCTTATTATCCCACACATATTAATATCCCATCTCTCACCAGTCTCTCATATGTCTTATATCTATCTCTCTTTGCATTGACTTTTGTATCTCCTTAGCCTGGCCATTATATTTGTATTCTTTCTCTCTCTTTCTTTCCTCAGGTTGTCCTCCATACTACGTGCCCCCAGAGATCTTTAATTTCCAGACTTCGAGTCAAGAGAAACTCTACGGAATGGTTTATAAACCTCACAATTTAACCCCAGGAAGCAAACATCCCACTGTATTATTTGTTTATGGGGGGCCGCAGGTGAGAGGTTAAACAAGGGAAGTGGGGGATTCAAAAGATTTGCAGCAAGAGAAAGTAATGATGGTCCTGGCACAGGGAGAATACTATACTCTTTAAGAATGCAGTGCTCGATATTTTTTCCCTCTTCTCTTGTCCCTCACAACAGGTGCAGTTAGTCAATAATTCATTTAAGGGTATGAAGTATTTGCGTCTGAACACGCTGGCACATCTTGGATATGCGGTAGTTGTAATAGATGGCAGAGGATCCTGTCATAGAGGGCTCGTCTTTGAAGGAGCACTCAAGAACCAGATGGTAAATTGAACATTCCTCTCTTTTTAAAGAAAAAATAAATAAAAGCCATTTTATAGGTGCATCTACTTCTGTATTTTTGACTACTCCCATCTATTTGTAATCTTGTCTGATTCTCACCCTTTCTAATAGGGTCAGGTGGAGATTGAAGACCAGGTGCTGGGTTTGCAGTATGTGGCAGAGCGATATGGATTTGTGGACCTTGATCGCGTGGCTATTCATGGC
Source organism: Discoglossus pictus (assembly GCA_027410445.1). Classification (NCBI taxonomy): domain Eukaryota; kingdom Metazoa; phylum Chordata; class Amphibia; order Anura; family Alytidae; genus Discoglossus; species Discoglossus pictus. The sequence continues at coordinate 248,937,671 of CM050163.1, forward strand.
TGGTCATATGGCGGCTTCTTGTCTCTCATGGGACTTATTCAGAGGCCTGATGTGTTCAAGGTAAAAAGTGGACACAATCATGTGAACTTGGGATATGGTGAAAATTGATGATCAATAAGGGCAGTTTGATATTTAGAGACTGTTTCCCCTCTGTTGTAGGTGGCTATTGCTGGTGCACCAGTTACTGTGTGGATGGCTTATGATACTGGATATACAGAACGTTATATGGATACACCAGAAAATAACCAGGCTGGGTATGAGGCTGGATCTGCAGCTCTGCATGTGGATAAGCTACCGAACGAGTGAGTGTCAAAGAACTCTGATTCTTTCCCCCTCTCTCGTACTTCCTTTCTCTCTTGTTACCGTCTTTCCCTTCTCTTGTCTAACCCCTCTCACGTTATTTCTTCTTTTCCAGGCCTCATCGTCTCCTGATCCTTCATGGTTTTCTAGATGAGAATGTGCACTTTTTTCACACAAATTTCTTGGTGTCACAGCTCATTAGAGCAGGGAAACCTTACCAGTTACAGGTACCAACAGGGAATGGGAAACTGTATTGTCAAGAGGTTGTCATTTTGAAAAGTGTTGATTATGTCAAGATTTTCTATTTATCCTTATGTTTTTTTTCCCTCTGGCACAGATTTACCCCAATGAAAGACACAGTATTCGTTGCCCTGAATCTGGAGAGCACTATGAGATCACGCTACTTCACTTCCTGCAGGAGTATCTGTGAGAGGATGGACACTGCTGGGAGTGAGGTCTGTTGGACCCTACAGGGAGAGTGGCCTGGCAATGGAGCCCTGTTGGGCGAGATGGCTGAACTGAGACTCTGCAGCGAGAGAGAGAGAGAGGCCAGAGACAGCAAGGTGAAGTATTTGAACCTACTGGGAAAGAAAAAGCTGAAACCCTGGAAGAAGAGACATAGGAAAACTTACCGGGAGAGAAGCCGCTGTCCTCAACCTACAAAGGAAATGACTACACCTGCCCTTCACTCTATGCAGAGGCACAGCTGCTTCCCTTTTCCCTATTTCTGCAGGACAGATGTCCATCCCCTCTCCATCTCTCTGAAACCCCATCATTTTGCTGCTTTCTCCTGATTTGCCAGGTGCTTGCAGAGCACAGACTCTGTATACAGGACATGTGGCCAATCCGTCCATCCTCTTTCCTCAGTGACCTCTGACCTACAGAGCATTGTGTTTCCTGTTACAAAACAGTTCAGGTCTCCAGATACTATCTGCCTCAGATCCATTCTTTGCACACAAGTGTGTACACATACACAGCACCACCTCATTATTCCCAATGTATTTTAATTCCTTATTATTAAGGAAATATTTTTATTGATTCTTAATCTTTTGTAACTGGTGAGTGTTACAAATAACGACTCATTAAATATTGAGATTTATGTGAGCTCTTTATGGTGATGTATGTATAACTTAAGGAGATACCGGTGTGTGTATTGTGTAGGGCTTACAGTGGCACAGATCATGCAACTAATGCAGATATTAAACATAAGACAACGTACACAATTGCAATTGACTGTAATTAAAAAATGGAAGTGCCTTAAAATTGCTATTGAAGTTATTTTATATATAATTTAAATGAAAGCTTTGCCCTGAGCCCAATGACCTTATCAAAAGCATTTAATTCAGATTGCCAGTGGTGAATGATAAAGATGAAGAGCATGCCCAGCTCTAAACTAGTATCAGTCTCCGAGATATTGAACAGTTGCATTAAATTGTTTCACAGTTGAACGTCTGTGACTTACAGAAGACAAAGCCCAGCTAAAAAATAGTATTACTCACATCTTGCTAATCTTCATTGCTGCTCATAAAACTATTCACTCATTGGGTAGGTCATTCAGTGACATTATACCGATAACAACTCTAACTTCCCTATCAATATTAAGGCACTTTCACTACAGTTATCTCTGCAAAATGATAAAACATATTGTTCTATAGTAATACCTTTTTTTTTTATTGAACTGACAAACAGTATTGAGAGACGTCACTGAGTTGTAGACGCTCCTTTAAAGGCCAGTATAAACTCAATTAACAAGCATGTTATTAACCTTACAAAATCTTCAACCATGTTTGCCTTACCAGTGAACAAATGTAGATAAAAGCACAAGTCCTTGCAGTCCAGAGATTCACAATGTTCCCTGCCACTGGGGGGGGGGGGGGTTAATATATTTCTACAGTACACACTTTTTATACAAAAATAGATTGTAATGTTTAGAATATGATGGAAAATGTTGGACTACAGTGGCTCTTTAAGCGAGTGTTTTGCTTTAGTGTAGTGATTACCATAATTTCTTTTAAAAAATTGCTTTCTATGATCCTCTAATTAAGAGGTGATGCTTCTCAACAGTGTGTCTCTTTGTACTGAATATTAGTCCAATAAAACTGCATCACATATTTGTTTTGCATATTTAGAAAAAACATTGGTTGTTTGCACCCACGATTCAGGTACAGATCCTTACACCAGCATTTATAAATGGCTGCAGGAAATTATTGAGATGACCCGCAACACTTTAGAAGACAGTGACCTTTTTATTCAGCCCTTGGATTGAATTAAAATTATACAGTGAACTAACTCTCTGGCAAGAAATGTTCATATGAGGAGTGATTGTGTGTCTAGAGCCAGATGTGACTGTGAAATAAGTGTAAAACCTGAAAGAGCCAGGAGATGTCAGTAGTAATATACATTCCCAGTTTAATTATATACAAAGCAATGCTCATAGTGTCACTAATATATAGGTAACGTATGATAGAGGTTTATCAGATAATAATGCATCTACATTATGCAGCAAAATAAACTGACCATACTACTATATGCTTCAATTCTCTACAGTCAGCCCGAATGTACATTAAAATAAACAGCGTACCTGTTCTCTTTCTAATGGAAATTGTATATTTACTGATTTTCCTCTGAGTACTTTTATTTTGAGGTTCTGGATGGAGTGATTCACCTGGGTGAAATGGTGTCCAATTGGAGTACAGTAACTGTCTTCATGGTGCTTTTTGATAGGGCTTTGGTGGAGGTTCATTTGCATGTATAGTTTCTGGCTGGTTTCCCCAATGTAGCACCCCTTTCACATACAGTACATTGTATCATGTACATTATATTGGATGATGTACATGAATATGAACCTCTAATGTTGTAGGTCTTGTTGTGCGTGGCTGTGTCCTCTTTGCAGATGCTTTGGCATAGTTTGCAGCGACTTTTATTGCAGGGTTTGGCGCAGATTTCTGCCTGTTTCCTCCTCCTTCACTTCTCTGAACAAGCGTGTTGTGGTAATTGCGGGCAGAGGCTCGCAATGAGCACTGAAGGTGCTCATTGTGAGGCCCTTAAAGTAGGCAGTGGAAGAGGCCTTCATTGTGAGGCCCGCAAGTTAGAGGGGGGACAGCCTTGTATTGTGTGGCTAACAGCATTGAAAGCCTTCAATTGTTATTAATGTCACTTTTGACGGGCAAGTCGCTAGTCATATTCCAAATATAATTTCTTACCTGTACATATTTCACACCTCCCCAAATTGAATTTTCTCTCTCTCTCTCTCTCTTATGTTCCTAAATAAAACATTCAGGTCATGTCAATGTAGGAAACATGAAGGTGAGTGATGTGGTTAGGAGGATTTCTCTGGGTAAGGGTGAACAGATACCCGCATTTTCAGTTACTTAGACCCTTGTCACCTTCTAAAATCTGCACCTTGAAATGTCCCTGAATACCAGGATAGGCAGGTGAGTGTCATTAGGTAATAGTTAAGAGGGAGTTCTTCTCAGGATATGTGAAGCTTTACTTTTAAACTGATAACAGGGAGAGGAGCTGCTGAAAAACATCACCACAGCATGCTGCTGTGGGGATGGTGTTCTTTGGGTGATGTGATGAGTTGGGTTAAAGCCAGACATATCTTTTTTTTTTGATGGCCAAAAAGTTCAATTTTGGTCTCATCAGACCGGAGCTCCTTCCTTCATACATTTTGGGAACCTCCCACATACCTTTTCGCAAACTCAAAAAGTGCCATTTTGTTTTTTGCTGAAAGTGTTGGCTTTCTTCTGGCCACTCTGCCATAAAGCTCAACTTTATGGAGCGTACGGCTTATTGTCATCCTATGTACAGATATTCCAGTCTCTGCTGTGGAACTCTGCAGCTCCCCCAGGGTTACCTTAGGTCTCTGTGCTGCCTCTCTGATTAATGCCCTCCTTGCCAGGTTTTAATAACCTAATCCTGACTTGTACTTCTCAACAACATTGTTCTTTACTTGTTTGGAGAGCTCCTTGGTCTTCGTGGCAGTGTTTGGTTAGTGGTGCCTCTTGCTTATGTGTTGCACATAAGCCTCTGGGGCCTTTCAAAAAAGGTGTGTATATGTAATGGCAGATCATGTGACACTTAGATTGCACACAGTTAGACATCATTTCACTAATGTGACTTCTGAAGGTAATTGGTTGCACCAGAGCTTTTTATGGGCCTCATAACAAAGGGGGTGAATACATACGCCCATGCCAGTTTTCTTTTTTCTATTTCTAAAGAATAGTTTTATGTATACGCCTTGGAGTAGCAAATATCAATACCAACAAGTAAATACAAAAAAAAATCATGGGAAATACCACTGATCATGGGGATATAGAATATAGATACTGTTATTTAAACATTTAACTCATACCAATAAATGTACTGTATAATACCACAATTAAAAAAATGACAACTAGGAGTTTACCTTATGGATTGCATAGAGATGCAGGGCTATCATACCATTAAATATTGATCAGGCTAATTCTCTAAAAACTTATAAAAAAATAATACATTAAATTAATATATATATTGAGTGCATGTGATCTATATGACTAATTAAAACAGATATCTAAATAATACCTAACATATTCTAAATGTATTTTCTTTGCTTATGAGTTGTTATAATTCAAAAATCAAATATGTGCTTTAAATGAAAAATAAATATAGATCAAAAGTGCTAGGAGGACAAATAAATATTTCTAAATGGAAAATTCCCCTTGTATCTATGTAACTTAAATCAATGATTTATAGTGTAGAGTGAAAAATATAAAAAAAAAAAAATACAGTCTTTTAAATGTTAATAAAAAAAAAAAAAAAGCCCTTAGTATGGTGGAACTCCTAATATGATAAACACATTATATATAGGCTTGGCTTTGCAGACTCAATTGCAGTGGTTGCATGGGAAAGTTTGCTCTGGTTTGGGTGCATTTTTTCTACATCTCCTTTTTGTCTTTAAGACCAGCCCTGTGTGTGCTCTCGAAAAAGGAAATAGCCTGGTGAATGGTAATTCTCCAGGCCTTTTGATCTAAAGCTAAAGCGGACTATTGACGAAGGTCAATATGACAGGCATCTATTCAGTGAGTCCTTGTACCTCTTCTTAGCTCCTCCTCTGTCACAATTACTAGAGTGGAACTCACAATATAGGACAATCTTTGGATGACGATCATCCTCCATCCTAGAAATGTGTCCTGCCCAGCGCAACTGCTTCTACAACAGTATAGCCACAATGCTGATGACTCGTGCCTGTTCTAAGACTTCAGTGTAGGTAACATAGTCATTCCAGTGGATGTTGAGGATGGTGCAGAGACAATGTTGATGACAGTTAGTAACCACGACTCAGAGCACATACAGTAGAGTGGTCAACCCAACAGCTGTGTATACATTGACCTTTGTGCACTTATTGAGATGTTTAGTACATTAATGTCCAGCTTGCTAAGGAAAGTGTAATCATGGGGTTATTATGTTTAGTATGTGGATAAAGAGTTTTAGGGTGCCAGGTAATTGTATCCCAGGAGTCCCCATAAAAACCCAGGCTGGCAAGAAACAAAAGCAATTTGTGCCGAAATTTGAGGCCTTCTTTGCTTTTTTGCCTACATATTAAGGATTTGGCAATTTTAGGGGGCTTATAATTCCATATAAATTTAAAAATGTAATCCTGGAAATTGTTTAGATCTTTTGCTATTACCGGTATCTGCAAAGATCTGAAGAGGTAAAGAATCCTGGGGAGAATGTAAATTTTTATTCAAACTCTGCTAATGGACAGTATCACCATTGATTTTTACTATTCTGTACATTGCCGGATTGATTGACGTGTAACCTCCATGTTTTACTGACATAATGATGATGGTCTCGTTTACTTTTGGCTGTTTCTAAATTGGTAGTTATGGGCTTGTTTAATTGATCATGATCACGCTCTTAAATGCTACTTACGATTGCATGGTCTACAGTTTCGGCTTTTGGCCAGGTAAATGTGGGCTTGATCAATTGAATCGCTCTGTAACTGATGCAAATTTCAAGTCCGCAGACTTACGGACGGTATAAAGGCAACTGCGGGCTTGCAATTGAATAGGGACCAAGGTTGATATATTTATATATATTTATCATAAAGAGTCATATTAGAATAGCTTTGAAATACTCTGTAGGTCCATACTGTATATGACAATTAGGCATATTAATTGGAATGAAAGCTGCAATCGCCTAACCCCTTAAGTATATAAAAATGTCTGCTAGCCTGAAGGTTGCACTTTTACAGGAAAATAGACACTTGAAATTGTCCAACAGTTCACTCTTTCAAAAAACAAAACTATCTCACATTGTCTAAATTTGTAGTTTTCGCTGCACCCTGAGTGAACAGCTTTCCCTGCAAATTCAGCACAATAGTTAGACAAGTCCATGAACAAGCCCGCAACTTACAGGCCGAAAGCCAAAACCATAAACCATGCAATCATATGTAGCATTTCAGAGCGTGAACATGACCAATTAAGCAAGGACGTAACTACCCATTTAGAAACAGCTAATAGAAAATAAGACATGTCAATCAATTAGTGTTTAGGGGTCTGATATGCGATCAAACACGCAATCCCGCACAAAGTAATAAAAATGAATGAAGGAAATGTTTTAGTCCATGTGGTTGGCCTGATATGTATTAACTCCTTGATTAACGAGATTGATATAACACCGAAATGAAACCTAAAAAAAAAAATCGCAGATTTGTGAGCTTGAGACTGTCATGCAATTAATTCTAATGTCTGCCTTTGCTTTCGCAGTCTTTTAAAGTGCAGTATTGATTTTACAGTGCTACGAACTGGTGTTTAATCCCCTTGTGAGTCCTATCTGCTACCAGTAGGATTTTCTTTTACATTTAACATCTACAAGTGTGAAAATTTTTGTGGGTTTGAGGAATTTTAGGAATTGAATAGTGATTTGCAATTGTAACTCTTGCAGGCATAAAAGATCAAAGGCTTAGATGGATTATAAATTATGATTTTGACAACCGCAGGGATTTTCAGCCCGTAGCACATAGATTGTTTGCGGCTCGCAAAAAGACGCTAATTGAATAGCAAAATAGTTTACTGGCTACATTATAAGCTCCCGTAAACAACAATAGTTCAAATGAATGGAGGCCTTAATGTCAGTTCTTGGCTCAATCTTCCCCTGCTATCTAATCCAGATTGTAATATTTCAAAACATAGAAACAGAATTAATTCTGTATTAGTGTGTAGACACAGCTTCCTGGGAAATGCAATTGAAAAAAGCAGCTCAATAGAGGAAACTGAACCCCATAGTAAAGAAGTATACATCAGTAGTTAAAAAAAAAAAAAAAAAAAAAATATATATATATATATATTTTTTTTTTTTTCTTTTGCATTAGTTTCGGTTTGCCCAAGTGTCACAATCTGCTTCTTCAAGGGGGCTTGATATGAACCTAGTTCAAACCTACCCCAGCAGAATTGTGTGGTTCTTGTTCTCTGTGGCACAAAAGATGGCTTCTGAAGAGGACAACGCCCAAAGGTACACAGAAAGAATACTGGATACAGGTTATTAGTGGCCTCCTGCAAGATCACTCACCAATTCAGGGCACAAACACAAAAAACAGCCTCACACCTTGGATATGTGAAACTAGGACTTACCCTCTTTGAATCATAGAACCAACATATTTATACATCTCCCATACCGCACCCTTGTGTACCTTTGTGTATGTGCGTGATGAAACACATCTGCCTTGCAGCTTTGGTTGCTATAGATCTTGAGATAAACTCATCAGATATCTAAACGATATGCCTGGTGTCTATAGATAGCTAGGGCAGAAAACATTGATGTTAATCTCAAGTATTTGCTTGCTCAGGCCTACTGAAGTGCATGCATCTGTCTTTCTCAATGCCTGTATGTGTGAGGATGCAATGTTCTGCAGTTAAGCTTATGTGCAGAGCATTTTCACCTTTTCCTCATGTATTCTCCTGTTCTATATCACATTTTGCCTCTATGACATATTCGAACTAGAATACAAGATAATAATCTACAGACGATATATAACCACACACAATAATATGTAATTACAATGCAACAATGTCATGCTCCCTTGGCCATATCCATAATAAATGGTAATATTACAGTCACTAAACAATGTAGTCATGACAATAAGTTTAGTTATTCAAAAGACCATATGGAAAAATGTACTGCTGTTTTAATCTGCATACTGCCTGCATAAAAGTTCATATACATTTACAAAATACAATTGAGGCCATAGTCACATAATAAAACTGTGACATGCTTACTTTCCACCACGTTAGGTGTACCCAAGTAGGGAAGCTCTATGCTAATTTGCTGTATATTTGCTGTATGTGCTATATCACTCCTACCTTTCTCAAGACTTGTTGGGTTCTCAGACCAAGAGAACCTGTTGTGATTATCAATACCTACTCCTGGATTCAGAATGGTTTTACCCCACACGATAATCACAAGAATAATCAGATTGCAGCTGTGTCTTTATTAAGTAACCTTAAGATTTGATGCATTCAGTGTAAAAATGTTGTATATACACACTAAGAGAATTTTTGTTTCCCCTCTTATTGTGGCAATTTAGCTACTTTCATAAATTATAACCATCCTGCCAAATTAATAATAGTCATTAAGTACAATATGAGGACAGAGTTAGACAGGACTATGTGTCTGTATAATGCATGGTGACAACCTCACCACACATTACTAAGCACTACCTCACAGGCTCAGGCAATGTTGGATGTCTATCTAATGTAAGGTGGCCCATAAACCTTATCAGACAGCAATTTGTAAATATAATATAAGGCACAGATAAACTGAATTATTTCTGTGGCTCAACTACAACAGGTCTTCCGTGTGTCATATTGAATGTGACTAGACTGCAAAATGTGTGTCTAGTCAGGAAAATGCATTTGGACTTTGGGGAATACTGTGAAAAATTATTTACAGCACCTGATGAAGGGTGACCGCCTTAAAGCACGCTATAAAAACAGACTCAGAGAAAACTTTATCAGGAGAGGCTTAGTCAGTGCAAAGTATCTATTTTATTATTTATTATTATTATTATTGTATACTAAATTCAGATTTATCTGTCTCATGTTCACGTGGATACTCTCTCCCTCTCGCACTGAGGACAGACAGGCATCATTGGCTGTCCATTTAAGGTAGATTACATTCACACATACTAACACTTTCTTTAACTCACACTAACACACCCTCTAATGTTTTTACAGATGGATGGAGACCTAGAAACTTGTTGCAATAATGCTATATTTGGAACCAAAGTATCACTCAAACATATCCATCCATTCAAAAATATCAATGGTTTCATTAATCTTTCCCTTCATCAAGTATTACTGGTACAACCTAAACCACAAACAGCTGATTACTTCTCGTTTTGTTTTCCACTTGATGAGATGCTAACAAAGAAGACGTGATTCGTCAGTCTTTCAGTTGCTTTAAATGAATTCAGTGGAGTTTCCAAATATTGTATACATTTAAAACTACAGGTAATAACAAGTAATCTATTAACATAATGTTACATTTTAATAACATCCAATTAATTACATTTTATTACAGTAAATTTATATTGAATTCTGCAATTTATATCTTTCAAGTAAGGATGTCCTTAAATCCTAGCCTGTGCCACAAGGCTAGGGTTGAAAACCATTGTTTTTTGCATCCAATATATCTGTAATCTTGAAAAGCTTAATCAAATAAAAAAAAACATATAAAAATAAAGTGTCATTAATAAACCATACCTTAAATTAAATTATAAATTATAAATTAACTTGTGAGACAAAATCCTGGCAGTGGCCTTTGTGGCTTCAGCAATTACTAGTTTGGTTGACTCCAGGAACAGCTCAGTGGAAGATAAGACGTGTGGACCTCGATCAAATAAGCAGTTCTAATATACACTGGTACCAATCACTACCAATATGTTAGCTGTTAGTACTCCATAACAGAAACAGTCCAGAATACTTATGTTTGAGAGTCCTTATTTGTTTGGTATAGTATCAGGTGACTTTTCACATCTCCAACACAACATTCTTCATTAATTGTTCTTAGGTGTAATTTTTCTGCTGCTTTAATTTAGAATAATATTCAACTTCTCATCCTCATAATCTTCCTCAAGATTTGATAAACTTTGCTTCATTGACATGCATTGGGCATCTGAAGCTAAAACTTTGCAATCTGGATTCTCCATCACATTCACATGACCCTTGCAGGATCCATTCAGCGCTTAACCCAGACTAATAAAACATATTAAACTACAATAATTAGAATACACCAATATGTTGAAAACAACGGGCCACAGCATTTATTGAAAATATAATATACAAATATTCAATACTCCAAAAAGGGGATGGGGCCGGGCCAGCGGCAGCAACCTCGTGCCTCTGAGCATGCGCCCATGGGCCCACCTACTCACTGCTGTAACATGCCCATGAGGTCAGAGAAAACCACCTTTTCTTTACCACTGGCCCGGGCATCTCCCCTCCCTGCCACAAAGCAGGAACGGAACCCCCTGACAGGGCTGCAAACTATCCGGCAATGTATAAAATAATAAAAATGAATGAAGGAAATGTTCTAGTCCATGTGAGTGGCCTGATAAGTATTAACTCCTTGATTACTGAGATTTATATAACATGGAAATGAAACGTAAAAAATATAATGTTTTATTGCAGAGGGAAAAGGCTTTCCAGAATGACACGGTTTCACACACTTCACCCAGCATTGCTCCCAACCGCAGCAGTGAAGCAAAGGGGATGGACTGGTTTTCCCTTCCACATACCGCAGATAACTCGTTTTACCACAAAAACCTTTGTCAGGTGCCTTAGCCTGGCCAGCTTGAACATAAAAGCTAGGGCTGCCACATAACCGCTGCCTACGAGCTCCCATCACTCTTGCATTTACAAGTACCACAACAAGATGCCTGTCATCTTTTCCTCCAAGTCAGCTCCAACAGCTAACGCCACCAATTCACTCCACCTCAGCCAGACCTTTTTATAAGTGTTCCAGGTAGCCGGAGGCAGAGAACTCCTTATCAATGCTGCTGTCTCTGTGCTCCACGTTCCCAAAGCGCCTCAGGAAAACTGTCACCCTGTAGCTACGCTTTTGGATTCTAACCGCCTGAAGTGCTCCCACCAGTAAAACTTGTCTCTTACCACTGCTCCGATATGAATATTATGTTTGCAGGGTGACTGCCGATATGTCTGATATTAGGTTGGCTAGCAAAGCCATCCTGAAACCCCTGTGTCAGCAGCTCAGCTGCTGAGGCCTTCCCTTTTATCCTACTGTAGTGTTCTAGTCACGGGTGCATGGCGTTCAGTAAGACTTGCCTTTTTGTAGCTTTCTGACCGCGTTTGTTGCTGTCCCTCGACTTGCTGCACTTGGCCAAGGCTCAATCCTGGCTGACCGCGGAGTGGCAAGGTGGTGCCAGTGCGCATCCCTACGCCCTCCTAAGCCTCTCCTGTGGGGATTAGCCAATCAGCGTGCTCGCCCAGGTTACGCTGGGTCATAAGACCCTTCTGGCTACCCAGGAAGCCTAGGCCACCTCTGTGTCCCACAAAACTAGCCTTCACCAATCCTTAGCTCAGTGCTCATGTAAATATCATCAGTCTCCCCATACAGAGATAAACACAATCTAGCCTAAGTACAGCTACAATAGTGGCAGAAATAGCTTTATGGTTTATTACTAATGATGTCGCGAACATAAAATTTTCGGTTCGCGAACCGCGAATGCAAATTGCCGCAAATGTTCGCGAACTGGTGAATCCGGCGAATCGCCATAGACTTCAATGGGCAGGCGGATTTTAAAACTCACAGGGACTCTTTCTGGCCACAATAGTGATGGAAAAGTTGTTTTAAGGGCACTAACACCTGGACTGTGGCATGCCGGAGGGGGATCCATGTCAAAACTCCCACGGAAAATTACATAGTTGATGCAGAGTCTGGTTTTAATCCATAAAGGGCATAAATTACCTAACATTCCTAAATTGTTTGGAATAACGTGCTTTAAAACATCAGGTATGATGTTGTATCGATCAGGTAGTGTAAGGGTTAGGCCCGCTTCACAGTGACAGACCAAGCTCCCTGTTTAACGCACCGCAAACAACCGCAAACAGTCCATTTGCACAACCGCAAACTCCCCATTTGCACAAGGTTGGATACCAAGCTTGCCATGTCCCGTTCCTTGTCCTCACTGATGTCATTGAAGGTCTCTTCCTCCACCCAACCACGTACAACACCAAGGGTCCCCGAAAGGTGACAACAAGCCCCCTGGGACGCCTGCTGTGTTTGGTCTTCCACCTCCTCAAAGCCACCTTCCTCCTCTGACTCCTCTTCTTCAGACTCCTCTCACTGAGTTGCCTCTCTCTGCATTATTATAAGGTGTGTTAAGTAGTACTACTCTTATCAGTTTAATACCTGTTACGTCACCTATCAGGGGGCGTGTATAAGGCCTGGATTTTTGGAACCGGGAGATGGAAAAAGATGCTCGGTTGGTCGTATCACTTCAATTTTGGGGCACGGCACGTGCAATCAAAGTTGCCACCAGATAGGAGTGGCGTGTTTGTAAGTACTACTCTTATCAGTTTAATACCTGTTATGTCACTTATCAGGGGGCGTGTATAAGGCCTGGATTTTTGGAACCGGGAGATGGAAAAAGATGCTTGGTTGGTCCTCCCACTTCAAATTTTAGGCACGGCGCGTGCAATCTAAGGTGCCACCAGATAGGAGTGGCGTGTTTGTAAGTACTACTCTTATCAGTTTAATACCTGTTACATCACCTATCAGGGGGCGTGTATAAGGCCTTGATTTTTGGAACCGGGAGATGGAAAAAGATGCTGGGTCGGTCCTCTTATTGTCACAAGGCCGGGGGGGCGCCCCCTCGTCGGGCTACCTGGTTGATCCTGCCTCAAAGATTAAGCCATGCACGTTTAAATACACACAGCCGGTACAGTGAAACTGCAAATTGCTAATTTAATCAATTATAGACTGGTTCCTTTGATCTCTCCATCTGTTACTTTGATAACTGTCGGAATTAGAGAGCTGATACAAGCCGACAAACGCTGACTCCCCGGGATGCGTGCACTTATCAAAAATTAAGTATTGTTGCAGCCGCTGCTGTTGCAGCGACCAGAAAAAATTACGTTTGTTTCCCAGGCAGAAACTGCCCTAAAACATTGCGTCTTGAACCCTAGTTGGTGGCGGATAAGTCATGCAAGTCATGCGGCATTCAAAGATAAAATACTGCAGCTTGTAGACCATTTTTAGCTCAAGGCAGCTCATCTCATCAGCCTTTTTTTAGTCTAATATATGGCCCAGTGTCAGTCCGTTCGGGATCCATCCCTCATTCATCTTTATAAAGGTGAGGTAATCTAGACTTTTTTGACCTAGGCGACTTCTCTTTTCAGTGACAATACCTCCTGCTGCACTGAAGGTCCTTTCTGACAGGACACTGGAAGCAGGGCAGGCCAGAAGTTCTATGGCAAATTGGGATAGCTCAGGCCACAGGCAAGCCTGCACACCCAGTAGTCAAGGGGTTCATCGCTCCTCAGTGTGTCGATATCTGCAGTTAAAGCGAGGTAGTCTGCCACCTGTCGGTCGAGTCGTTCTCTGAGGGTGGATCCTCCATCAACAACACGTCTTTTAAATGTCCTGTCCTTGCCGGCGTGGTCGTGGGAGGAGGAGGATTACTTTCACCTCATCCCCTGTTAGATTCCTGTTGTGCTGTGACATCACCCTTATACGCAGTGTAAAGCATACTTTTTAATTTCATTTGGAACTGCTGCATCCTTTCTGCCTTGCGGTAATTCGGTAACATTTCAGGTACTTTCTGCTTATACCGGGGGTCTAGTAGCGTGGACACCCAGTACAGGTCGTCCTCCTTCAGCCTTTATATACGAGGGTCCCGCGACAGGCACGACAGCATGAAAGACCCCATTTGCACAAGGTTGGATGCCGAGCTACCCATGTCCCGTTCCTCGTCCTCAGTGATCTCACTGAAGGTATGTTCTTCCCCCCAGCCACGTACAACACCATGGGTACCAGATAGGTGACAACGAGCACCCTGGGAGGGCTGTTGTGATTGGTCTTCCTCCTCCCCCTCAAAGCCACATTCCTCCTCTGACTCCTCTTCCTCACAATCCTCCTCCAGCGTTGCCGCAGGTCCAGCAAGCGATGCTGATAAGGCTGTTTCTGGTGGTGATGGTGACCACAACTCTTCCACTTCTTCATCACGCTCATCTACGGCCTGATCCAACACTCTTCGCAGGGCACGCTCCAGGAAGAAAACAAATAGTATGATGTCGCTGATGGTGCCTTCTGTGCGACTGACAAGGTTTGTCACCTCCTCAAAAGGATGCATGAGCCTACAGGCATTGCGCATGAGCGTCCAGTAATGTGGCAAAAAAATTCCCTGCTCCGCAGAAGCTGTCCTAGCACCCCGGTCATACAAATACTCGTTAACGGCTTTCTCTTGTTGGAGCAGGTGGTCGAACATTAGGAGTGTTGAATTCCAACGTGTGGGGCTGTCACAAATCAAGCGCCTCACTGGCATGTTGTTTCACCGCTGGATATCTGAAAAGTGCGCCATGGCCGTGTAGGAACGCCTGAAATGGCCACACACCTTTCTGGCCTGCTTCAGGATGTCCTGTAAGCCTGGGTACTTGTGCACAAAGCGTTGTACGATCAGATTACACACATGCGCCATGCACGGCACATGTGTCAACTTGCCCAAATTCACACACTGGCTAGTAGGCAGGCAAATAAACTTAGATTAGACAAAATAAAAGTTTTGGTTTTTAAAAGTAGACTGCTGGTACACTACCTGATTGGATTGGTTGCACTGGGCACAGTATCAGTTGTGAGCCTGAGACACGCACAGACTAGCTGTCAGGCAAATGAGCTTAGATTTAACAAAATACAATTTTGGTTTTTTAAAGGTATACTGCTGGTACACCACCAGATTGGATTGATTGCCCTGGGCACAGTATAAGTTGTGGGCCTCACACACACACTGGCTAGTAGGCAGGCAAATGAACTTAGATTAAAGAAAATAACCTGATTGGATTACACCACCTGATTGGATTGGTTGCACTGGGCACAGTATCAGTTGTGAGCCTGAGAAACACACAGAATAGCGGTCAGGCAAATGAACCTAGATTTAACAAAATACAATTTTGTTTTTTTTTAAAGTAGACTGCTGGGCACAGTATCAGTTGTGAGCCTGAGACACGCACAGACTAGCTGTCAGGCAAATTAACTTAGATTTAACAAAATACAATTTGGGGGTTTTTAAAGGTAGACTGCTGGTACACCACCTGATTGGATTGGTTGCACTGGGCACAGTATCAGTTGTGAACCTGACACACACACTGGCTAGTAGGCAGGCAAATGAACTTAGATTAGAGAAAATAAAAGTTTTGTTTTTTAAAAGTAAACTGCTGGTACACCACCAGATTGAATTGATTGCACTGGGCACAGTATCAGTTGTGAGCCTGAGAAACACACAGAATAGCGGTCAGACAAATGAACTTAGATTTAACAAAATACAATTTGTTTTTTTTTAAATGTACACTGCTGGTACACCACCTGATTGGATTGGTTGCACTGAGCACAGTATAAGTCGTGAGCCTGAGACACGCACAGACTAGCTGTCAGGCAAATGAACTTAGATTTAACAAAATACAATTTTGTTTTTTTTTAAAGGTAGACTGCTGGAACACCACCTGATTGGATTGGTTGCACTGGGCACAGTATCAGTTGTGAGCCTGACACACACACTGGCTTGTAGGCAGGCAAACGAACTTAGATTAGTGAAAATAAAAGTCTTGGTTTTTAAAAGTAGACTGCTGGTACACCACCAGATTGGATTGGTTGCACTGGGCACAGTATCAGTTGTGAGCCTGAGACACGCACAGACTAGCTGTCAGGCAAATGAACTTAGATTTAACAAAATACAATTTTGTTTTTTTTTAAAGGTATACTGCTGGTACACCACCTGATTGTATTGGTTGCACTGGGCACAGTATCAGTTGTGAGCCTGACACACACACTGGCTAGTAGGCAGGCAAATGAACTTAGATTAGACAAAATAAAAGTTTTGGTTTTTAAAAGTAAACTGCTTGTACAACACCAGATTGGATTGGTTGCACTGGGCACAGTATAAGTTGTGAGCCTGAGAAACACACAGAATAGTAGTCAGGCAAATGAACTTAGATTTAACAAAATACAATTTTTTTTTTTTTTTTTTTTTATGTACACTGCTGGTACACCACCTGATTGGATTGGTTGCACTGGGCACAGTATAAGTTGTGAGCCTGAGACACGCACAGACTAGCTGTCAGGCAAATGAACTTAGATTTAACAAAATACAATTTTGTTTTTTTTAAAAGTAGACTGCTGGGCACAGTATCAGTTTTGAGCCTGAGACACGCACAGACTAGCTGTCAGGCAAATTAACTTAGATTTAACAAAATACAATTTTGGGGGTTTTAAAGGTAGACTGCTGGTACACCACCTGATTGTATTGGTTGCACTGGGCACAGTATCAGTTGTGAACCTGACACACACACTGGCTAGTAGGCAGGCAAATGAACTTAGATTAGAGAAAATAAAAGTTTTGTTTTTTAAAAGTAAACTGCTGGTACACCACCAGATTGAATTGATTGCACTGGGCACAGTAACAGTTGTGAGCCTGAGAAACACACAGAATAGCGGTCAGACAAATGAACTTAGATTTAACAAAATACAATTAGTTTTTTTTTAAATGTACACTGCTGGTACACCACCTGATTGGATTGGTTGCACTGGGCACAGTATAAGTTGTGAGCCTGAGACATGCACAGACTAGCTGTCAGGCAAATGAACTTAGATTTAACAAAATACAATTTTGTTTTTTTTTAAAGGTAGACTGCTGGAACACCACCTGATTGGATTGGTTGCACTGGGCACAGTATCAGTTGTGAGCCTGAAACACACACTGGCTTGTAGGCAGGCAAATGAACTTAGATTAGTGAAAATAAAAGTCTTGGTTTTTAAAAGTAGACTGCTGGTACACCACCAGATTGGATTGGTTGCACTGGGCACAGTATCAGTTGTGAGCCTGAGACACGCACAGACTAGCTGTCAGGCAAATGAACTTAGATTTAACAAAATACAATTTTGGTTTTTTTAAAGGTATACTGCTGGTACACCACCTGATTGGATTGGTTGCACTGGGCACAGTATAAGTTGTGAGCCTGAGACACGCACAGACTAGCTGTCAGGCAAATGAACTTAGATTTAACAAAATACAAGTTGTTTTTTTTTTAAATGTACACTGCTGGTACACCACCTGATTGGATTGGTTGCACTGGGCACAGTATAAGTTGTGAGCCTGAGACACGCACAGACTAGCTGTCAGGCAAATGAACTTAGATTTAACAAAATACAAGTTTTTTTTAAAGGTATACCGCTGGTACACCACCTGATTGGATTGGTTGCACTGGGCACAGTATCAGTTGTGAGCCTGACACACACACTGGCTTGTAGGCAGGCAAATGAACTTAGATTAGAGAAAATAAAAGTCTTGGTTTTTAAAAGTAGACTGCTGGTACACCACTAGATTGGATTGGTTGCACTGGGCACAGTATCAGTTGTGAGCCTGAGACACGCACAGACTAGCTGTCAGGCAAATGAACTTAGATTTAACAAAATACAATTTTGGGTTTTTTAAAGGTATACTGCTGGTACACCACCTGATTGTATTGGTTGCACTGGGGACAGTATCAGTTGTGAGCCTGACACACACATTGGCTAGTAGGCAGGCAAATGAACTTAGATTAGACAAAATAAAAGTTTTGGTTTTTAAAAGTAAACTGCTGGTACACCACCAGATTGGATTGGTTGCACTGGGCACAGTATAAGTTGTGAGCCTGACACACACACTGGCTAGTAGGCAGGCAAATGAACTTAGATTAGACAGAAAAAAACAGAAAAACAGACTGATGTTATAGCCCTAAAAAGGGCTTTTTGGGGTGCTGTCCTTGCAGCAGAGATCAAAAGAGTCCTTCATGACTGTATTGGACACTGTGTACAATAGCCTTGCTATGGTTTTCCCTATTGAATTAGTATCACCTACACTCAGCCTCCTCTCAGTAAGACTGCAAGTTAGTTATGATTCCAAAATGGCTGCTGTCCATGAGGTTGAATTGTCTGGAAGGCAGGGTATGATGCTGATTGGCTGGAATGTGTCTGCTGACTGTGAGGTGCAGGGTTTAATGATAAAGTATAAGGGGAGGATCGAACATTGCATATGTTCACAGTTCGCAGCGAACGCGAACATGCTATGTTTGCCGGGAACAGTCCACCGGCGAACTATTCGCGACATCTCTATTTATTACTAACAACTCCCATTTTTAACTTGATTTTATGGTAGCAGATTTTACATTGACACTGTGCTCCAGATTCTCTCTTCTTGGTTTTATTATATGTACTACTAGAGGAAGTGCTCTTCCAGAGTTACATTTGGATGCGGATCTCCTGAATCTCCTTTGGAGAAAGATATACTTCAGCTCACTTGCACAGTTTAGTCTGGAGTCGCAGAGTGAAATTACTTATTGGAGCTGGTCTTTTGCTCAGTAATAAAAAATCACAATGCTTTGAAAAATACTTTCTTCTTTAGGCTCTTGTGGAATAATTTCAGCCTCTGTCATTAATTCAATATCCTCTTCAACATCTAGCAGAGCCATGAGCCTACTGAGCTCTGGAACTGTGTTTTGTACAGTTTGGCCCCTATTCAATTGAGCAATTGTAAGTTACTGGAGCCGATAATGTAGCCTGTAAACTAATTTTCTATTTAATTGTTGTCTTTTAGCGACCCGAAAACGATCTGTGGGTTACAGGCTGAAAATCCCTGTGGCTGTAGAGGTCATAACTCTGACCCAACGAAGCCATTGATCTTTGAAGATCGTAAATGTTATAATTGCAAATCGCTATTCAATTGCTACAATTCCCGCAAAGTTTTCACACCTGTAAACGGCAAATATAGAAGAAAATCTTACGAGTACCAGATAGGACTCGCAAGGGGTTTAAACACCTATTCGTAGCACTGTAAATGCAAGTAATAAATCAATACTGGACTTTAAAAGACGTGGGAAAACTATGACAGACATTAGGATTAATTGCACAGCAGTCTCAAGCTCGCAAATTTGCAATAAAACATTTTAATGTTTCATTTCCATGTTATATAAATCTTGGTAATCACGGAGTTAATACATATCAGGCCACTCACATGGACTAGAACATTTCCTTCATTCATTTTTACTAGCGACTTGACCATCAAAAATGACGGGGCAATAACATTTTAATGCTGTTAAAACTGTTTGCCACACAATGTGAGTCTCTGACATGCTTAACCTTTTTGTTATTTACAAAGAAATACAACATTTTGAATCAAACTTTTTATTTTTTTAACTTTGGACTGTTATTTTACCAACAAGTATAGCATATTTTTTTTTCAATATTAACTCTTTTAATTGTCATATATAGAAGAACAATATAACAATAGCTGAAGTTTTGATGAATACATATTGTAAACCACAATATAAAAGTTTGTAATATGCAACTTATATTTGAAACAATCTTGAACCATTTTTTTTAACAATACTAAAAATGTTTAAGTTATGCATGAATACCATAAGACTATGTAAACTTTCTGTGAATAACTATTTACAACAATTACATAGTGCTTTGTAATATTCATTTTTTTTTTTTATTATTGTTAAACAAAATAGGTATTGAATCCAGAGGAAGGCAAACAATAAAACCCCCCATTGAAACTTGGCCAATTGTATCAAAGGGAAAACAAATTATTCCTTCGTGACCCCATTAACTGGCGATCGGATTAATACCTGAATCAATACTCAGCATTTAATTGTACTTTTCAATGTATTAAGAAATGGGTATCCTTCTACTAACATAAATACTTTACCATATACAATATACAATGAACCAACTTTGCACAGCTTTTCAAATACAATATTAACATGTCAAATAGTAACAGAAAACAATAACATTTTACCTTGAATTTAACGAAAATGCCACCTAATTGTTTTGTGGCGCCAATCATGTAAAAAGTTAAGTTCTAACACATTCCAATCTGTTAATTTTTATTTTTGTTGTTATTGTTGTAGTTCTTGAAAATGGCACATAGATTTTCCTAAGTGAAATAGTGGTCCTCTAAAAAGAGACCGCAGACATAAAAGTTCATCCGTGGGGTATAACCACTGTTCTCTATGTTTTTTGCCATTTTATAGAGTTTCTTAGTGAAATAGTGGTCCTCTAAAAACAGTCCGAGTGACATCAAATTTTGTCCTCGAAATAAAACCACTGTTATCTATATTTGGTGTGGTATAACTTCTTTGAAAAAAGAGAAGTGTTTCCTTTTTTTTTTTGGTATGTCCAAGCGGTTCCTTTCCAAAGAGCCCAGCAGTCTTGTAATTAATTTTGTGTATGGGATAAAACCACTGTTTATTGTTGTTGTTGTTTTTTTTTACTTTTTGTTGTTATTGTTGTAGTTCGTGCAAATAGCACATAGAGTTTCCTATGTGAAATAGTGGTCCTCTATAAAGAGTCCGAGTGACAAAAAAATTTGTCCTGGAAATAAAACCACTGATCTCTATGTTTTTTTGCCTTGGATAGGTTCTTATTAAAATAGTGGTCCTCTAAAATGAGTCCGAGTGACATAAAATTTGGTCCTCGAAATAAAATCACTGTTTTCTATGTTTACAACACCTCATAGTACAGAATGTTTTTGCTAAAAATTCGTCCATCCTCCAATAAATCACCTTGACTTGTGTATTCTTTAATATGAACTTTTATTTCCTCTGGATTGTTGCATCTTAAAAATGCAACATAGAGTTGCCCATGTGCAAAGACAGGTTCCTTCAAAAAAATACCCACAGACTTAAAAGTTTGTCCTTGGGATTTACTGATGGTTATGGCAAATGCCATGATAATGGGAAATTGTCTCCTTTGAAGGACAAAAGGCAAACCCCTCTCACTTGGAGCCAAATAAATTCTTGGCATAAGAACTGGTTCTCCTTTATGGGTACCATTCATAATTTCTGCATGTATAAAATGATCCTTTAAATCCTTCATAATTAATCTGGTCCCATTACAATGTCCTTTTTCGGATTGATATTTCTCAGTAGCATAACAATTGTCCCCTTTTTAAGTTGAAAAATATGTGGTGGCATTCCAGAGGGAGTTAAAGAATTAATACATTTCATAGTAAAGTTAGCTTTACTATCTTTGTCATGAGCCAGAACAGAATCTGCACTGTAATAGTTTTTTTATGGTGCATTGATTAATTTCTAAATTTTGTTATTTATATTCAAGGCATCTATATTTTTTTATGTCAATATGGCATTGCTTGCAATGTCTGAGTAATCCTCGTTATTGATGGTATTGAGGAAGATTGTCGATATTAGTGATACTTTGCAAATAATTTCTGATGGAATTTCAACAGTATC
Source organism: Discoglossus pictus (assembly GCA_027410445.1). Lineage (NCBI taxonomy): Eukaryota > Metazoa > Chordata > Amphibia > Anura > Alytidae > Discoglossus > Discoglossus pictus. The sequence continues at coordinate 248,959,477 of CM050163.1, forward strand.
ATCAGATAAATTACTTATTTTTGGATGTTTTCCTTCTCCAATCTGAATTAGCCAATCATTGCATTGATTTTGGCCTTCAGATCTCATATTTATTTCTAATTTAAGGTGTGTAAATATTTTCCACAGCTTACGTTTCTTTATACACGTTTTGACAATGTCAGTCCTATTGCCATGTGGCACCACAGGTAATGTTTGCCTAAAATCTTCTCCTAACAACATCCACAAAAGGGAAAATCATTACAAATAACTTCTTTTAATAATCGATCAATACATTGCAGGGCCTGACATGACATCGGAGTTGCCTCATCTATTATAATTAATTTACTCTTGTAAAATGTTTTTGCTTGTAATGAATTCATTCGAATATCCGACACTGATGTTTCTAGAATGGGAACTGGCCGTTTAAATCCACTATGCCCAGTTCTACCGTCTTCTAACAAAATGTGGCAATTCCAGTGGTTGCAAATGGCAGTGCTATTTGACCCTGTGCTCGAATTTAACTCATCAACAAATTATATAGATACGTTTTTCCTGATCCACCAGATAAAAATAACGCTCTTTAAGCATGTCATCTTCTATTGCATTTGTGATGGCATTAAATGCTTCCAATTGCAATGCATTTAAAGTTCCAATTTGTTCTTGTGCTTTTTGGTATTCAATCTCAGTGTCATATTCGTCAATGTTAATTTAATTGATAATTCCTGGGTCAGGCAGATTAAAATTGAATTTCCATTAATGCTTTCAATAGCGCAATGGTCTCATTGTAACGTTTCAAGAAATCTTCACACATATGTAATTTAAATGTTTCCCACAAAGCTATTGCATCAGGTACATTGCAAAAGATGCAAATGAAAGCAAATTGTTCTCTCATTTGCTTTGGCATTTGACATAGCGCTGCTTCTTCAAGACATCTCTCCCATTCTGTATCATCTGCCAGGAAGTTTTGATGTCTTGCAGCTAATTGGAAAGTATCATAAACTATGTCATTGACTGTGCTCAAATGTTCATAACTTTGTGCACCGGGAACATGTAAAAGAAGTAATCTTAAACTGAAACGTTCAATGTCTTGTGGACTAACGGTATAAATTTGTGGGATCATTTTATTATTATGTTTTTTTCCTTGTCGCCATTCACCATTTACAAATACATAGTGAAATGGAATGTCAATGTATAAAAATTGTCTGGCCTCAGTCTCCTGACAATTTAATTGAAACCAAGCAGTAAGTGTTGTTGCTCTATGTTCACTTTGTGCTAAAGCTAAAGCGTTTCTTTCATTCCCTATAGTGAGGCAAACAAATGGACTTTGTGGCAAATGGACTGCTAATCGATACACAGCATATGACTGATCATGCATCCAAATTTGAGAAGACGACACATTGCTTCTGGAGCACTTACATGGTGAGTATCTAAATAAGATGAAAGTTCGTCATGTAAAATTGGATTGTCTTGTTCATTTTGTGCACCTTGCACAACAACAGTTGCTGCATCATTTCCTTTGTATATATATATTTATACAAATATTTGATGGATTTGATAGAAGTGCAAGCTTCCACATTTTACTTCATCAGCAAATGTGGATTGTATGGAACCACATATCTATTATCGACCTTTTGGCCACGGTTAATAGCTGTTTGACCTTCTCTTCTTTTATACAAAGGATATTCATCACAATTAGCATAAGTCTGCATTTGAAATTGTTTTGGAAACTCTTTTGTGCATTGTGCATTTTCCATACATGGTGAATTTGGATTGATATCTCCACATGGACCATGTATCATTCTATGAGTTACAATCTCATACAGTTTTGAATTTTTCTCTGGATGTTGCATTTCAGCAGTAATTACTGAATCCACTCTGTCTGCCGTATTCAATTTATCTTTTTCTCGCAAGATTAAAAGTATATGGCAGGCCTCTTTTTTGAAATTCAATGGTATAAACAAAAGCCACACATTTCACAAATAAGTGTGCTTTAGTTATATCATGAATTAATGAATTTCGTTTTATTTTGAATACTCTTGCCACCAAATGTGGTCGGTCAGAAGTATTTTGGCCAAGCTGCACATTTTCTTTGACCTCTGGCCATTGTGGATTACATGTGAATATAATGAATATATATAGTTTTCCAAATTTAGTGACAAAAGCCATGGCATCATTGTATCTTTCTCGCATATTGCAAGGAGATCCTTGGAAAGAGGATGGCAAAATCATTGCTCTTCCAGCAGGAATGTCTTTGTTTGCAGCCAATTCAACGACATAATCAATCAATCCACAATATTGTTCTATTCAAAGCTTGTTTTGTTGACATTTGAGAAAAATTTTGATTATTTGCTTTGACTTGTAGATTGGAATCAATAATCCATTGTTGTGTGAGTTTGCCCCCACATAAAATAGGATTAAAATGATCCCGAACAGCAGTTTGTGCCATTTTATATTCCAGCATGGAAATATTGTTTCTAACACAAACTTTACTATTGGCATAACTTTGCAACTGTAATTTTGGTTGCCATCCTGGCTCACCATTTGGAAAGAAAATGGGATATGTCATTGGATCCAAATTACTACTTAATATATTTATGTTTATAAAAAGTTGTTTTTGATTGCGTGGATATATTCTAATATCCTGCTCAAATGGTGGTTCCCCATCATCATTTTTAAATACCATGGCAACCTCATTTGCTGTTGGTAAATTATACCGTCTTTGATCAGTATGATGATCTCTTTTGAGAACCATATTTACTCTTGGCATTGGCAATTGATTTATTTGAGCATGTGCCAGTTGTTCTTTTTCAACCTTTGCTAATTTTTTGTATGCTTGACTATATGGGTTGCTGCGATTGGGTAGTATGTGACCACAACCAAAGTTTAGCCTTAGTGCTTGGTAGATCTTGTCCGATTGGCGATGGTGTTTAATAGGTTCGAATCGCACGAATCCTAGTTGTATACTGCTTGGTGTGTACGGCGGTCGGATATGCTGCTATTCCCAAAAGCACCGTTCACGCTTGTGTCTTGTTGATATGTGAATGAGGTGTGGAGAGGGAATCTTTGCAAAGCGCACAATCTTGAGTGTGTCTAACACAACGTATACGGCCGGTGTCCTCAGTCTCTTGGTTCTAAGACATATTCCGTCTATGGTGTGCAGTGTTACGTGTAACCACTTAGTCTGATGTTGTGTACTTTCCACGTGTGCGTGAAGGGGTGTCCCAAAGCACAAGTACTTCATACCATTTTCATAAATAGAAGTATCTTTATTGGTAAAATTCCGATACAGTTCGGGTAAGTAAAATCCTTTGATAAAACCAAGTAAAAGTGTCAGATACATTTCGCTGCTGTAAAAAAGGTTTTCTTCCACTATTCAGGCTTAGACAGGATGAAGGGTTTGAGGTATCCCTCTGGTTTAGAGTATTCCCGAATGGAAACCGAAACTATACCATAGTTTTGGTTTCCATTATAATGATTCCTGTTGAATAATTACTTAATAATTCTTAATTAATTAATTAGTAACATTGATCAATGGGAAACAAAAATAAATAATAATTGTCTCCTAAAAAACAGCATTATTAAATGATATACCTGTAAAGGTGATCTTAATGCAGATCAAATGCTGCAAACGTCACTCTGTGTACTCGTTAGTTACAGAGCGATTGATCAAGCCCGCAGCTACCTCGCTGAAAGCTTAAACCGTAAACCATGCTTTTTAAATGCCCGAAAAAATGGGTAGATTTTACAGTGCACTTATATTTCTGTGTTGCTGCTCATTGTGTGAAAGGAATGCCTACAGCTTTACGTTTTGCATGTATGCCAATTAAACATCATGCTCTTAATGATTAATGAATGAATTAGATTGAAGCATTAACAATTATTTTACTTTTATTTGACAGTTTGATCATGATCATGCTTTGAAATGCTACTTACAGGTGCATGGTTTACGGTTTAAGCTTTCAGCGAGGTAGCTGCGGGCTTGATCAATCGCTCTGTAACTGTTGCAAAATTGAATAGGGGCCTTTGTGTATCAAATATTATTATTTCTGCTTTTGGAGACAGTCTTAAACCTGAATTTTTAAACTGAAAAAATAATGGATTATCAAAACCTCAACTGCCTACTGCTCATTGAGATGAAATACAGTAACCAATGTTAAAGAACAACTGTAAATCAAGAAAAAGGCACTTGTTTGTGGCATATATAATAAAATAACACTATTAGCAGCTGATATAAAAAAACAGTTTATTGATTGAGCGATCAATTTTGTTTGTGTTTTTTATCTATCAAATCCCTGAGTGCTTGACAATAACTAACAATATTTGCAAATTGATATAAGTGTTTGAAAATCTAATAAAATCCTATCTTTATTTCAGTTTACTAAAAGTTAATATATGACAGCACTACATATAAAATCATAAAGAAATATAGAACATTTAAAAAATGTAGATAAGATGTTACCCAGCATAAATGAATGCATTACACTCAGCAAGGTAAAAGCTAAGACCCTTCAAAGAGTATCTCCTATCTGGAAGGCATCAGCAGAAGTTTTAGATCTGATTAAAATGGGCACCACACTCTTTTCCTCTCATATGACCAGATGCAGACTGCTGACAACCAATATATGCAAGCACTATTTTCCATAAAGGAAACATACAATTTCCACCAAGTTATCATGGATTCCCCCAAGGTCCAGCAGATCCATTAAATGGTCTTGTAAATAAAAACTAGCTTTATAAATTTTCCCTGCTTTATTATGCACTCAAACTATTATTTTTTCAAATATATATATATATATATATATATATATATATATAGATTAAATAAATAGTATATCTGTGTTCACATTTGAATATCTAAAACAAGTTTAAAAACCTGCTTCCAGCTCAGAATTCCAAGAAAAAAAGTTATTACACTGCATTCTGGGAAGCTAAGCTGGGACATATATATATATACTATCGACTTGCCCGACGGCAATAGAATTGTAAGGCAGGTAATGCTGTTTGGTACACAAAGTAATTTCATTTTTTTGTATGAGTACCTTCGGCGCTCATTGCCTCTTGGTTGCCTCTTGGTTGGTGTATGTTTGGTTATGAGAGTTCCTTTGGCGCTCATTACAAGTTTTGCGCTAATGGGCTTTTGGCTCGCATTGTGAGCCTCTCCCCTGGTGTAGTTGTGGTCCTGTAAACACCGTTGGTGCCCCTGGTGAAGCGCGCGCTGAGCGCCTTTAGTTTTTGTTATTTTTTTTTTATGTGTATTTTGTAATGTTGAATAATTCATTAGTAAAGTTATAAAGTTATATACCTACAGTATTTGTAATTAATATATGCATTAAGCAATATGCTGAAGAGCTAACAATGTGTTTTGATGTTCCTGCAGCATACAATGTAGATTTGCACTGTTGGCGAGCTGAGTGCAGTGTGTAGTATAAATAGACTGTGTGCGCGAGGGGAAGCCGTTTCTTTAGCCGTTTGTACTTCCACATTTTGTAATGGTAATGTTATTAGGTTTTAGTGATTGTGGTAAAATGGCTGCAAGTGTGTATGTTTTAGGCGGGTGTTGAGCATTTAGCGTCCTTCCTAATAGTGTATGTATTAGGTTGTACGGGTTTGTGGAAACGGCGTATGTGCTTGGTGGTGTTTTGTGTGCTTAGGGGTCGTGTAGCCTTGTTTTCATTTTTTTCGGCGAGCATTTTTTCTCTCCCTTAGGGGATTTTCGAGTGTTGAAAATCTTTAAATTGTATTTGAATTGGCGTGTAACCTCATTCCCAGACATCCTGGCTGTCCCCCCTTGCTGTGTGTGTATTTTGTGTTTTATTTTATTTTGTATTTTGGGTGTTTTTTGTGTTTTTCGCTGTGCGTGTTGCGGCCATTAAGTTCGTATTTTTTGCAGCTCGAGCTTTTTTGCAGCTCGTGCGGGGTCGTAAGGATGAGCGCCTATGGTGCTCATCTCCACCAGTGCAAGGAACGCCCTTGGCGCTCCTTGCCTGTACGCAACCGCAGCCCTCGCTTCTCGAGCCTGCAGTTTTAACGTTGCGTTACCAACGGATTTTGGCAAGGTTGCGCTGCTGAGAACTATATATGTGATTATATATATATATATATATATATATATATATATATATATACAGTCAGCTCCATAAATATTGGGACATGGACACAATTCTAACCTTTTTGGCTCTATACACCACCACAATGGATTTGAAATGAAACGAACAAGATGTGCTTTAACTGCAGACTTTCAGCTTTAATATGAGGGTATTTACATCCAAATCAGGTGAACGGTGTAGGAATTACAACAGTTTGTATATGTGCCTCACACTTTTTAAGGGACCAAAAGTAATGGGACAATTGTCTGCTCAGCTGTTCCATGGCCAGGTGTGTGTTATTCCCTCATTATCCCATTTACAAAGAGCTGATACAAGCTCCAGAGTTAATTTCAAGTGTGCTATTTGCATTTAGAATCTGTTGCTGTCAACCCTCAATATGAGATCCAAAGAGCTGTCACTATCAGTGAAGCAAGCCATCATTAGGCTGAAAAACAAAACAAACCCATCAGAGAGAAAGCAAAAACATTAGGTGTGACCAAATCAACTGTTTGGAACGTCCTTAAAAAGAAAGAATGCAACAAGGAGCTCAGCAACACCAAAAGACCCGGAAGACCACGGAAAACAACTGTGGTGGATGACCGAATAATTCTTTCCCTGGTGAAGAAAACACCCTTCACAACAGTTGGCCAGATCAAGAACACTCCCCAAGAGAAAGGTGCATGTGTGTCAAAGTCAACAATCAAGAGAAGACTTCACCAGAGTGAATACAGAGGGTTCACCACAAGATGTAAACCATTGGTGAGCCTCAAAAACAGGAAGGCCAGATTAGAGTTTGCCAAAAAACATCTAAAAAAGCCTTCACAGTTCTGGAACAACATCCTATGGACAGATGAGACCAAGATCAACTTATTCCAGAGTGATGGGAAGAGAAGAGTATGGAGAAGGAAAGGAACTGCTCATGATCCAAAGCATACCACCTCATCAGTGAAGCATGGTGGTGGTAGTGTCATGGCATGGGCATGTATGGCTGCCAATGGAACTGGTTCTCTATTATTTATTGATGATGTGACTGCTGACAAAAGCAGCAGGATGAATTCTGAAGTGTTTCAGGCAATATTATCTGCTCAAATTCAGTCAAATGCTTCAGAACTCATTGGACGGTGCTTCACAGTGCAGATGGACAATGACCCAAAGCATACTGCAAAAGCAACCAAAGAGTTTTTTAAGGGAAAGAAGTGGAATGTTATGCAATGGCCAAGTCAATAACCTGACCTGAATCCGATTGAGCATGCATTTCTCTTGCTGAAGACAAAACTGAAGTGAAAATGCCCCAAGAACAAGCAGAAACTGAAGACAGTTGCAGTAGAGGCCTGGCAGAGCATCACCAGGGATGAAACCCAGCGTCTAGTGATGTCTATGCGTTCCAGACTTCAGGCTGTAATTGACTGCAAAGGATTTGCAACCAAGTATTAAAAAGTGAAAGTTTGATTTATGACTGTTAATCTGTCCCATTACTTTTGGTCCCTTAAAAAGTGGGAGGCACATATACAAACTGTTGTAATTCCTACACCGTTCACCTGATTTGGATGTAAATACCATCAAATTAAAGCTGAAAGTCTGCAGTTAAAGCACATCTTGTTCGTTTAATTTTAAATCCATTGTGGTGGTGTATTGAGTCAAAAAGATTAAAATTGTGTCGATGTCCCAATATTTATGGACCTGACTGTATATACATTGCTCATTATACAGTGGACCTAATTTGCCTTTAAGAGGAATGATGTCTTGATCTGAAAGTCCTATGATGTCAACTGAAGATATTGTGACCTCACCAGTAGAGATGTCGCGAATAGTACGCCGGCGGACTGTTCCCGGCGAACATAGCATGTTCGCGTTCGCGGCGAAGTGCGAACATATGCGATATTTGACCCGCCCCCTATACTTTATCATTGAGCAAACTTTGACCCTGCATGTCAAAGACAACAGACACATTCCAGCCAATCAGCAGCATACACTCCCTTCCAGAGCCATCTACCTCATGGACAGCAGCCATTTTGGAATCATAACTAACTTGCAGTCTTACTGAGAGGAGGCTGAGTGTAGGTGATACTGCATCAATAGGGAAAACCATAGCTAGGCTACTGTACACAGTGTGCATTATTTGTCCTCAAGGACTCTTTTGATTTCTGCTGCAAGGACACCCCTGTGTCTCTTCCCCCCCTTATCATCATCCTCCCCTCACCTTAGCACCCAACCCTAACACCCCTCACACTTATCCATAACACCCATCAACCTAACACCTAACCCTAACACCCCCTCACACTTATCCCTAACACCCCTCACCCTAACCCTAACACCCCTCACACTTATCCCTAACACCCCTCACCCTAACACCTAACCCTAACACCCCTCACACTTATCCCTAACACCCCTCACCCTAACCCTAAAACCCCTCACACTTATCCCTAACACCCCTAACCCTAACATCCCTCACACTTATCCCTAACACCCCTCAACCTAACACCTAACCCTAACAACCCTCACCCTAACCCTAACACCCCTCACACTTATCCCTAACACCCCTCACCCTAACCCTAACACCCCTCAGACTTATCCATAACACCCCTCACCCTAACCCTAACACCCCTCACACTTATCCCTAACACCCCTCAACCTAACACCTAACCCTAACACCCCTCACCCTAACCCTAACACCCCTCACACTTATCCCTAACACCCCTCACCCTAACCCTAACACCCCTCACACTTATCCCTAACACCTCTCACCCTAACACCTAACCCTAACACCCCTCACCATAACCCTAACACCCCTCACACTTATACCTAACACCCCTCACCCTAACCCTAACACCCCTCACACTTATCCCTAACACCCCTCACCCTAACACCTAACCCTAACACCCCTCACACTTATCCCTAACACCCCTCACCCTAACACCTAACCCTAACACCCCTCACACTTATCCCTAACACCCCTTACCCTAACCCTAACACCCCTCACCCTAACCCTAACACCCCTCACACTTATCCCTAACTCGCCTCACCCTAACACCTAACCCTAACACCCCTCACACTTATCCCTAACACCCCTCACCCTAACCCTAACACCCCTCACACTTATCCCTAACACCCCTCACCCTAACCCTAACATCCCTCACACTTATCCCTAACACCCCTCACCCTAACACCTAACCCTAACACCCCTCACCCTAACCCTAACACCCCTCACACTTATCCCTAACTCGCCTCACCCTAACACCTAACCCTAACACCCCTCACACTTATCCCTAACACCCCTCACCCTAACCCTAACACCCCTCACACTTATCCCTAACACCCATCACCCTAACCCTAACAACCCTCACACTTATCCCTAACACCCCTCACCCTAACACCTAACCCTAAAACCACTACCTCAAACCCTAACAACCCTCACACTTATCCCTAACACCCCTCACCCTAACCCTAACACCCTCACACTTATCCCCAACACCCCTTACCCTAACCCTAACACCCCTCACACTTATCCCTAAGACCTAATACCCCTCACACTTACTCCTAACATGCCTCACCCTAACACCCCTTACACTTATCCCTAACACCCCTCGCCCTAACACCCCTCACACTTAGCCCTAACACCCCTCACCCTAACACCTAACCCCCTCACCCTTACCCCTAACACCCCTTACCCTAACACCCCTCACACTTATCCCTGTGTCTCTTCCCCCCCTTATCATCAAGGGAGGGGGGAGGATGATGAGGGAGGGGGGAAGAGACACAGGGCAAGATGATGAGGGAGGGGGGAAACAGACACAGGGGAGGATGATGAGGGAGGGGGGAAACAGACACAGGGGAGGATGATGAGGGAGGGGGAAAAGAGACACAGGGGAGGATGATGAGGGAGGGGGGAAAGAGACACAGGGGAGGATGATGAGGAAAGGAGCAAAGAGACACAGGGGAGGATGATGAGGGAGGGGGTAAAGAGATACAGGGGAGGATGATGAGGAGGGGTAAAGAGATACAGGGGAGGGTGATAAGGAAGGGGGAAAGAGACACAGGGGAGGATGATGAGGGAGGGGGGAAGAGACACAGGGGAAGATGATGAGGGAGGGGGAAAAGAGACACAGGTGAGGATGATGAGGTAGGGGGGAAAGAGACACTGGCGAGGATGATGAGGGAGGTGGGAGGATGATGAGGGAGGGGGGTGAGACACAGGGGAGGGTGATGAGGGATGGGGGAAAGAGACACGGGAGGATGATGAGGGAGGGGGTAAAGAGATACAGGGGAGGATGATGAGGGAGGGGGGGAGAGACACAGGGGAAGATGATGAGGGAGGGGGAAAAGAGACACAGGGGAGGATGATGAGGGAGGGGGGATAGAGACACAGGGGAGGATGATGATGGAGGGGGGAAGAGACACAGGGGAGGATGATGAGGGAGGGGGTAAAGAGATACAGGGCAGGATGATGAGGGAGGGGTAAAGAGATACAGGGGAGGGTGATGAGGAAGGGGGGAAAGAGACACAGGGGAGGATGATGAGGGAGGGGGGAAGAGACACAGGGGAAGATGATGAGGGAGGTGGAAACGAGACACAGGGGAGGATGATGAGGGAGGGGGGGAAGAGACACAGGGAAGGATGATGAGGGAGGGGGGAAAGAGACACAGGGGAGGATGATGATGGAGGGGGGAAGAGACACAGGGGAGGATGAAGAGGGAGGGAATAACGAGATACAGGGGAGGATGATGATGGAGGGGGAAAGAGACACAGGGGAGGATGATGAGGGAGGGGGGAAGAGACACAGGGGAAGATGATGAGGGAGGGGGAAAAGAGACACAGGTGAGGATGATGAGGTAGGGGGGAAAGAGACACTGGCGAGGATGATGAGGGAGGTGGGAGGATGATGAGGGAGGGGGGATGAGACACAGGGGAGGATGATGAGGGAGGTAGGATGAGACACGGGAGGATGATGAGGGAGGGGGTAAAGAGATACAGGGGAGGATGATGAGGGAGGGGGGAGAGACACAGGGGAAGATGATGAGGGAGGGGGAAAAGAGACACAGGGGAGGATGATGAGGGAGGGGGGATAGAGACACAGGGGAGGATGATGATGGAGGGGGGAAGAGACACAGGGGAGGATGATGAGGGAGGGGGTAAAGAGATTCAGGGGAGGATGATGAGGGAGGGGTAAAGAGATACAGGGGAGGGTGATGAGGAAGGGGGGAAAGAGACACAGGGGAGGATGATGAGGGAGGGGGGAAGAGACACAGGGGTGGAAAAGAGACACAGGGGAGGATGATGAGGGAGGGGGGGAAGAGACACAGGGAAGGATGATGAGGGAGGGGGGAAAGAGACACAGGGGAGGATGATGATGGAGGGGGGAAGAGACACAGGGGAGGATGAAGAGGGAGGGAATACGAGATACAGGGGAGGATGATGATGGAGGGGGATGTTAGTTTATTTATGCCCTTTATGGATTAAAACCAGACTCTGCATCAACTATGTAATTTTCCGTGGGAGTTGTGACATGGATCCCCCTCCGGCATGCCACAGTCCAGGTGTTAGTCCCCTTAAAACAACTTTTCCATCACTATTGTGGCCAGAAAGAGTCCCTGTGGGTTTTAAAATCCGCCTACCCATTGAAGTCTATGGCAGTTCGCCCGGTTCGCCGGTTCGCGAACATTTGCGGCGGTTCGCGTTTCGCGAACCAAAAATTTTATGTTCGTGACATCACTACTCACCAGCTGTTGAGTGTTCTTTGAATGTGTCCAGTAAACACTCCTCACTCAGACCTCATGTCTCATGCTGACCATCAGCTCTTGCTCTTACATTAGAACTGGAAAGTGTCTTGACCCCATGGAGAAAATATCAAACAGCAGGCTTATGAAAAGGGGGAAGGGGGGTACAGTCTAATGAGTAAACCCCAAAGTAATAATATGAGTACTCACATATGGTAATTTAGTTATAAGGTCAGCACCTGTCTATTTGAGAGGACAGATGGCGGCCAACAGTTGCTCCAGTTACTAAATTGAGCATCTCAGAAGATAAAGTGCTAAGGAAGATGATGCTAGTCTGGGAAGCAGACCTGGATATACCCTCTTCTCCGGGTGAAGGACCCTATACCAACTTCAAATCCAAAAGTAGATTTACACCAAATTTCAGCATCTCCCCCGAGGTTCAAGTTTTTGTGAAACTGGTAACCAAAGATCTGGAAATTCTAGCAAAGAACCATACTAAGGAAACTAATCTAACAGCAACAGAATTACAAGCATTAACAAAACTTCAAAAGAATGATCAGATAATAATCAAACCCTCAGACAAAGGAGGGAATACAGTCATCTTGAGACAAACCGACTACCATCGAGAAAATCTACGTTTACTAAATGATAAGAGTACATACCAAAAATTAACAACTGATCCAACAGCGACGTTTAAAAAGGAGCTCAATGTAATACTGATGGAGGGCCTTTGGAATAATGTAATTTCAAGACAGGAGTACAACTATCTGTTTAATAAACACCCTACCATTCCTACATTTTACTCATTGCCAAAGGTTCACAAAAATCTTAATACTCCTCCAGGACGTCCAATAGTATCAGGCGTAAATAGCTTGTCTGAACATATTAGCACTTACATTGACCAAATTGGCAGTAGAGGGTGACTCCTATTCATGTAACTCAGTAAAGGAAATCACTCTTGATGGTTGTCCTGGAATGTGTCCTACTTCATTGCATAAAGTGCTGAACTCAAGAACTGAGCTAGCACCTTTGTGTCAAGAGACCACAGAGATTCCACCTCTCATCAGTCCACAGTTGCTAGAGTTTGTAAATAAGTGGAGTGATGACTTTGCTCTGCCTTTTGATGATGACATTGACAAACTCCTGAGTCTCAGTCAGTCCTAGAGATACAATGCTAGGGGAGAACAGTGCTGAGTAATATATAGTCACCAGTCTTTGTAGAGTACAGTCTACATATCATTATATTCCAATGTAAGGTTCACACCCCTAGCCAGCATGTGCACATTCGGAGCTAGTAGCTAGTATGCTGGTGGGATCCTCAAGCAGTATGGCTTCCTCCATTAGGAGATCAGAAAGGTGATGCATGTTTCTGGCAGCATATGCCTTTTCTCACGCACAAATACTCCAATGTGAAAAGTATATCTCTGTATTGTTTTTCATATTTTTTAGGCATAAATATACTGTATAATAAATAATGTATTTATTAAGCATCAATGTGTCTGCGTCATGTAATAGTATATTTTTGTCCACTTGTAACTATATTAGTAGACTCACCCCTCAAGACCCTATTCTTCAAAATGTCCACCTCACATCAGCACAAATGCTAAAGAGACAGTTATGCCGCTGCCAGTTTTTTCACTCACAAATGCCACACTGGACACAAGAGAAGAAAAGGCATTGATGTGACTGGGAGTTGGATACAGTACCTCAGAAGATCCTTATTACATGCTCTTAATAGTAAGCCCAATTAACAGAGACAACCCAAATGGGTAGCACCTATCTGACTACATAGGAGGAACCATCATTGATGGAGTAGGACGCTTTCTTCAGGATGCAGCCTATATCAGTGGGTGTAACACAATAGTGGTTCACAGCATTACTTCAATCAAGGGTTTGTCTCCTACATTTCAGAAAAGCTCAATTCCCTATGTAATCCTATGTGCACAACTAAGGATATGTATCCATAGGTTTAAATTGTCCCTTTAGTTTCTTATATCTGGTGATCATAGGTCAGAGAGAGGCCAAGACGATAAAAAAAATATTATTATAAAACCAAAACATATCATGCAAAAAGAGTTAATGCCTAATCAGTAAAAAATGTTTTTAGAAATATGTACAACCAACAAGCTTTTTATTAAGGTTGCTCTTTTGATCTAAATTAAGGTTATCCTTTTAGCATTATTTTTGTTTACATATATAGTACTTAAGGTGTCAATATGCATTGTTTACAGCCTGAATTTATTTGTGAACATGGATATGGCCATGTGCAGATCCTCGGAAATCATATTATTAGCAATAATAAACCAATTAGATAACACATCAAGCTTGGGTAGTGTATCATTAAAGAATGTATGACAGGTAAAACTTACAATTTTCAACATAAATTTACTATCCTGCTAGTTTGCTATCACACATAGTCTTACATGTACCCTAATTTGGAACTTCTACTCTATCCTTAATGGTGAGAGCTCTCAGGTACAATGTATACTGCATAAATAAACAGCAAATGCACTTTTTTTAAACTTATTTTTAACATGTGTAGCTCCAGTCTTAAATTAATTGATCAAGCTGCAGTGGCAAAGGTCATCTACATAAAAATGAGATTAGCTTTATATATATATATATATATATATATATATATATATATATATATATATATATATATATATAAATATATAAATATATATATATATATTGTAACAGAGTCAAGCAAGGAGTATACATAAGCCTGAGATTGAGCAGAGCCATATATCCAGGCAGGATAAGCAAGAGTTAATTTGGACAGCAGCTCAATCAGCCAGTGCACCTGATTCTTATCAGGATGATTTAAAAAGCACCAAAGAGCACACTATGAGGAAGTGTTTGGAGTAAAGATGTGTTTGTCTGCAAGGAGAGACAGTCTGAAGTGCAGAGCAGAGTTGTCTGCAGGAGCAGCACAAGTTTCCACAGCAGAGTTGTCTGCAGGAGCAGCACAAGTTTCCACAGCAGAGTTGTCTGCAGGAGCAGCACAAGTTTCCACAACAGAGCTGTCTGCAGGAGCAGCACAAGTTTCCACAGCAGAGCTGTCTGCAGGAGCAACTCGGGCCTACGAGGCAAGTTAATCTGCTGAGAAAGCAGTTTTCCGGTTCAGAGACTGTGGACATTTTAACCCCAGGGAGGAAGCCAGCAGTGTAACTGAAAGTGTCACTGTCTTTCAAAAGACTATATAAAGGGTCCCTGGCGGTTGGAGCATTTATGGGAAACAGGTGGGCCGAATGCTCCCCTTTTTCCACAGATGAAGAGAGTGTTTATTATTTTTGTATAAAATTGGGACTTTTAAATAAAATATTAAAAGAATACCTAAATTCCTGGCTGGTAATTCACAAGGTAACAGGCTAATCTACCACAATATATATACTGTATATATATACAGTGGATATAAAAAGTCTACACACCCCTGTTAAAATGTCAGGTTTCTGTGCTGTAAAAAAATGAGACAAAGATAAATTATTTCAGAACTTTTTCCACCTTTAATGTGACCTATAAACTGTACAACTCAATTGAAAAACAAACTGAAATCTTTTAGGGAGAGGGAAGAAAAAATATAAAAATAAAATAATATAGTTGCATAAGTGTGCACACCCTTAAACTAATAGCACCTTTTGATTTTATTACAGCACTCAGTCTTTTTGGGTATGAGTCTATCAGCATGGCACATTTTGACTTGACAAGATTTGCCCACTCTTCTTTGCAAAAACGCTAAACATCTGTCAGATTGGGAGGGCATCTCCTGTGCACAGCCCTCTTCAGACCACCCCACAGATTTTCAATTGGATGCAGGTCTGGGCTCTTGCTGGGCCATTCCAAAACTTTAATCTTCTTCTGGTGAAGCCATTCCTTTGTTGATTTGGATGTATGCTTTGGGTCGTTTGACATGAATCAGCCGGTGGCCATTTTGTGACTCGCAGCAGTGGCCATCTTGGGGCTTGGTTATCTTCCACATGCTGTTGCCATGTGGAAGAACAAAAGGTTTGGGCTCACAGAGCCACTGCTTGTGAATGGTATGGGATAGGGGAATGAGTAGGGGGTTCCACTGTCACCATTAAATAAAGTCAGCATTACTGCATAAAATGGATTGACGTGGAAAACCTGCCCAACCCTGTTACCATGTGGGAATGGGGAAATATGTTATGGGTTATAATATGTTAGTATTATATTGTATATTGTATTATGGAGTGATAGCTATGTTTTAATTAGTCAACCCTCCCCATTGTATAAACTCTCAGTCAGGAGTTGCCCATATGGTCCTGAAGGTAAACACTTGAAATGATAGTAGTCAGGAACAATAGGGTCCCTTACAGACACTGAGGCACCATAACCCCGGGGGGTCTACAGGGATTCCCACTCAGAGAATCAGGGAAAAGTCCAGAGGGCAGGGAGATGTCTCTCTCTTGGGAGCTAGAGCCAAATGAATAAGTTAGCCCCACCTAGTGGGTGGACATGGGTAGCAGTCTCATGGTTCCTACGTAGGGACCCTGCCTGATTGGCCAGAGGCAGTTAGGGGCTGACTAAAGGTAGCCCCTCCTGGTAATGTTGTATGCCTGTTTAAAAGATGTTGTTTTCCAAATAAAGTTGTTCATAATTTTCATCAAACGTTTGTGTGCAGGTGTATTATTGACCCAGGTGCATATGCTGGTAGAGGAGATCATTTCTGACTCCCTTCCAGGTTTCCCAGGCACACTACCAAAAGCTGGGACTTATGCTCTTGCATCCGCAAGGACTGTACATTGGTCTGAGTCATCCAAATCTTAGTTCTAAAACCTACAGGAGATAAGAGGACTAGGATTCTCTATACTCCATCATCATTGTAGGTTGTGACATCGTTGTCATGCTGAAAGATGAAGTTCCTCATGTTCAGATTTCTAGCAGAAGCCTGAAGGTTTTGTGCCAATATTGACTGGTATTTGGAACTGTTCATAATTCCCTCTATCTTAACTAAGGCCCCAGTTCCAGCTGAAATAAAACACCCCCAAAGCATGATGCTGCCACCACCATGCTTCACTGTGTGTATGGTGTTCTTTTGGTGATGTGCAGTGTTGTTTTTGCGCCAAAAATATCTTTTGGAATTATGGCCAAAAAGATCAACCTTGGTTTCATCAGACCATAACACCTTTTCCCACATGCTTTTGGGAGACTTCAGATGTGTTTTTGCAAAAATGTAGCCTGGCTTGGATGTTTTTCTTCGTAAGAAAAGGCTTTCGTCTTGCCACTCTACCCCATAGCCCAGACATATGAAGAATACAGGAGATTGTTGTCACATGTACCACACAGCCAGTACTTGCCAGATATTCCTGCAGCTCCTTTAATGTTGCTGTAGGCCTCTTGGTAGCCTCCCAGACCAGTTTTCTTCTCGTCTTTTCATCAATTTTGGAGGGAGCTCCAGTTCTTGGTAATGTCACTGTTGTGCCATATTTTCTCCACTTGATGATGACTGTCTTCACTGTGTTCCATGGTATATCTAATGCCTTGGAAATTCTTTTGTACCCTTCTCCTGACTGATACCAAGAATATCCCTGTATTTAGCACCATCCATCTTTGCCTCAACTCTGACCAGTTTCCCAGTCCCGGCTGCTGAAAAACATCCCCGCAGCATGATGCTGCCACCACCATGTTTCACTGTGGGGATGGTGTTCTTTGAGTGATGTGATGTGCTAGGATTTCGCCAAACATAACATTTTCTTTGATGGCTGAAAAGTTCAATTTTAGTCTCATCAGACCAGAGCACCTTCCTCCATACATTTTGGGAGTTTCCCAAATGCCTTTTCGCAAACTCAAAATGTGCCCTTTTGTTTTTTTGCTTAAGGTAATGGCTTTCTTCTGGTCACTCTGCCATAAAGCCCAACTCTATGGAGCATATGGCTC
This sequence comes from Discoglossus pictus, assembly GCA_027410445.1. Classification (NCBI taxonomy): domain Eukaryota; kingdom Metazoa; phylum Chordata; class Amphibia; order Anura; family Alytidae; genus Discoglossus; species Discoglossus pictus. The sequence continues at coordinate 248,977,157 of CM050163.1, forward strand.
ATTGTCGTCCTAAGTACAGATACTCCAGTCTCTGCTATGGAACTCTGCAGCTCCTCCAGGGTTACCTTAGGTCTCTGTGCTACCTCTCTGATTAATGCTCTCCTTGCCCGGTCCGTGAGTTTTGGTGGGCGGCCGTCTCTTGGCAGGTTTGCTGTTGTGCGAAGTTCTTTCCATTTGGTTATGACAGATTTGATGGTGCTCCTGGGGATCATGAAAGATTTGGATATTTTTTTATAACCTAACCCTGACTTGTACTTCTCAACAACATTGTCCCTTACTTGTTTGGAGAGTACCTTGGCCTTCATGGCAGTGTTTGGTTAGTGGTGCCTCTTGCTTAGGTGTTTCAGCCTCTGGGGCCTTACAAAAAAGGTGTGTTTATGGGCTTCATAACAAAGGGGGTGAATACATACACACATTACAATGTTCTGTTTTTTATTTAAAAAAAATAGTTTTATGTATATATGTTTCTCATTTCACTTTACCAACTTAGACTATTGTGTTCTGATCCATCACGTAAAATTCAGATTAACAAAACATTGAACTTAAGGCTGTAATGTAACAAAATAGTTAAAAAGTCAAGGGGGTGGATACTTTTGCAAGGCACTGTACATTTGTGATGCTACTTTACTGAATCTCTTTTGGAGAAAGATATACTTCAGCTCACTTGCACAGTTTAGTCTGGATTGCAGAGTGAACTGACTTATTGGTGCTGGTCTTTTGCCCAGTAATAAAAAGTCACGATGCTTTACAGTCTCAAGCTAGCAAATTTGCAATAAAAAATATTTAATTTTTACGTTTATATCAATCTCGGTAATCAAGGAGTTCATACATATCAGACCACACACATGGACTAGAACATTTCCTTCATTCATTTTTATTATTATACTAGCGACTTGCCCGTCAAAAAATGACGGCAATGAGATGTGTATGTTTGGAAAGTTGTTTAGTTATTAATATACATATGGAATTGTAAGGTAGCTAATGTTGTTTTGTGTGTACTACTGAAATATATAATAAAAATTAATAAATGAATATACTTGACCTATTTTGAAGCATTGTGTTGAAGATCTGTGAGCCTTGTTTGATGTTGCTGCAGAATTAGTGGTGTGGAGGTGCTGTGTGAGCGTGATGAACGTGTGCAGTGTAATAGTGTGCGTGCGCGAGCCGAAACCGTTAGTGTAGTTGTGTACTTCCGCATTAGCGTAAAATGGCGGGTAATGTGTGGTATGTGTGTTCTCGGATTATCCGTAAGTGTTTTCCGTGGTTATAGTGCTGTAGCCTCGTTTTCGTTTGTTCGGCCGCCATTTTTTCTTTTACTTAGAGAATTTTGTAGTGTCTAAACTCTTTTATTTTTAGTTAAGTGAAGCGCTCATTGCCAAAGTGCTCCGTATTAACGTTAATTTTGCGAGGGCCTCAGTTGCTGTCATGGAGCGCCGCCAGCAACCGAGACCCTCGGCCGCGTCCCTCGCTCCTCGCTACGCGAGCCGCGGCCGCTCGCTTCGCGAGCCGCGGACCCTCGCTTTGCCTACAAGCTAAATGGAATTTTAAAACTGGGAAAATAATGTATTACGAAAACCTCAACTGCCTACTGTTCATTTAGATGAGATACAGTAACCAATGTTAAAGAACAACTATAAATCAAGAAAACAAGGCACTTGTTTGTAGCATATACAATAAAACAACACTATTAGCAGCTTATATAATACGAGGGCATTTAGATTTTTTTTTTTTAACTCTGTTTATTGATAGAGGCATTGGCATAGGAGCCCAAAAAAATCTGGGGGAGATAATTCAACTCTACTTCCAGGACAGGAAGTAGAAGCGGATCTACTGCCTGTACACCAGGTGAAATACTTTGGGGGGGGAGGGGGGGCATTGCTGCTGTGCTCCTCAGAACATTTTTTTTTTATTTCTTTGTTTAAATTCTCAATGCCCCTGCCCCCCCCACAATATAATTAAAAATGATATGTATAATATATTATAATTGTCAAACTGCGAGATGCCGTCACGCTTTGCGCTGTTGCGCACGACTTAGGCAATGAGCTCTGAAGGTGCTTATCACCAGCGAGCCTCGTGTAGTGAGGCGAGCAGTTGAGGCATTAAAACTCACAGCTCTTAGGCGATACGCGACAAAGGTGCAGGACTTAAACAAAATGAGCGACAAAGGCGCTCCGGCAAGCCTCGCAGAGCAAGGCGAGCCGTTGAGGAATGGAAAAACGTGGGACTTGGCCTCAAAGCAGTTAGGAAATGCGGGATTGGCTTAGGCTGCAAACAGTTGAGGAATGCAGAACTTAGAAAAAAAAAATTGTGAGGTGCGGAAAAATACAAACTTAACGGCCGAACCAAGGAAATCGAAAAACCACAAAAAAAAAAAAAAAAACTTTACACACAGCACGGGGGGACAGCTAGGATGTCTGGGAGTGAGGTTCCACGCAAATTTAAGCTGAATTTGCTGAGTTTCAGGACTCGAAGATCGGCTAAGCGAGAAAAACAAAATGGCGGCTGGGAAAAAAGAAAAACGAGGCTACATGACCCCAAAACCACTGCCAAACACGTACCACTTTTACACAGGAACTCACGAGGTACAAAATACTCTATTAGAAAGGGCGGAAAATGCTCATGAGCCACGTAACACATAGACACTCGCCTCCATTTTACAACACTAACTTGCAACGAATACCATTACGAAGCTAACATGGCACTTTACCCGACTAAACCAACGGTTTGGCCTCGCGTACACAGCCTATTTATACTGCACAAATGGCACATTGCTGACACTTTCTCATCAGGCCAGCAACAGTCCAACTGTACATTGTTTGCTGTAGGAAAATCAAGAGATTGTTAGCTCTTCAGGATATTGATTGCTGGATATATTAATTAGAAATAGTTAAAGTATTGTGGTAGATTAGCCTGTTACATTGTAAATTACCAGCCAGGAATTCAGGTATTCTTTTAATATTTTATTTAAAAGTCCCAATTTCATAGGAAAATAATAAACACTCTCTTCATCTGTGGAAAAAGGGGAACATTCGGCCCGCCCGTCTCTCGAAATGCTCCAACCACCAGGGCCCCTTTAAATAGTCTTTTGAAAGACAGTGACACTTTCAGTTATACTGCTGCCTTCTCCCTGAGGTTAAAATGTCCACAGTCTCTAAACCGGAAAACTGCTTTCTCAGCAGATTAACTTGCCTTGTAGGACCGAGTTGCTCCTGCAGACAGCTCTGTCCTGGAAACCGTGCTGCTCCTGTAGACAACTCTGCTGTGGAAACTTGTGCCGCTCCTGTAGACAGCACTGCTGTGGAAACTTGTGCCGCTCCTGTAGACAGCTCTGCTGTGGAAACTTGTGCCGCTCCTGTAGACAGCTCTGTTGTGGAAACTTGTGCCGCTCCTGTAGACAGCTCTGCTGTGGAAACTTGTGCCGCTCCTGTAGACAGCTCTGCTGTGCACTTCAGACTGTCTCTCCTTGCAGACAAACAAATCTTTACTCCAAACTCTTCCCCATAGTGTGTTCTGTAGGGCTTTTTAAATCATCCTGATAAGAATCAGGTGCACTGGCTGATTGAGCTGCCGTCCCAGTTAACTCTTGCTAATTCTGCCTGGATATATGGCTCCGCTCAATCTCAGGCTTATGTATATTCCTTGCTTTACTCTGTTACAGTATATTCATTTATTAAGTAATTAATTAATTTATTATTATAAAAAAAATAAAAAATAATATATATATATATATATATATATATATATATAAACAAAAAAAACGCTAAATAGCATATTTTACACTGCCGTTACTAAAGTTACTTTACATTAATGCTTCACACTTCCTAATACATTTGCTCATTCAGAATTAATTATTAACGTGGAAATGCGGCATTGCGGGGCCACGCCCAGGAAGGGGTTAGTCTGTATGTGGGACTAGCCGGGCAAACATCGCCGAAGCTCTGCTAGAGTGTCGTTAAGGCTGTCCAAGCTGGGTATTTCAAACATGCTATACAACGGCCTAATAGGCCTGAACCCCGACACAACAACTCTTTGAGGCTGACCGCCTGAGGCCGGGTCCGAAACAAAGTTGATGGAAATCTGAACCACACTACTGGGGCATAGCGGCCTAAAGTGCTGGGGGAAACTGACTGAGCCTGTGAGGAGAATATCCGGGGTGGTTCGTGAGAGGAGCCAGTTAAAGGAGACCTCAAAGGTGAACGGGAGCTTGTGTTATGCCCCAGGTGAGGGTAGCCGGTGTGCCGTGCTGATTTATTCTACTGGGCACCCGGGGCTGGTGAGCATTTGCCGCTGAGAGGGGGTCTACTCCTTTATTACCATTGTGGGGACTGGCTTCAGGTTAATCTATCCCGCAGCAGGTAACGCTGCCAACGCCCTGTTGCTATGAAAGTCTGACGTTGCAGAGGGTGAGTGCATGTTTGTATTGCTTCTGCTGCAATTACTCCCAGAATATAACACCTGCATGTGAGGGCCAATTTGAATGATAGAAGTGGAGGAAAATAAGAAAGCTGCTGTGAAGTGTCCCCCATATGATGGGTTTTGAAGAATAAGATGTGAATTTCTTAGCCCATATAAATAGGCCTATTGGGTCTTATTAACCAACATTGTCCAATTTACACCTATTGTGACATTTCCTATCGGTCTCATGAGGCTGGGGGGAACTTGATGGGATAAAAGCGACTCTGCAAGCAAGATATATTATATATGCCTTTTGGTATTTAAAACTGTTCAGCAAAGAAGAGCAAGTTACAAAGTGGACTATCTGTATACAATTTTTTATACACTCCTATTCTCCCATTTCTCTTCTCTTTTTCCTTTGGTTTTTGAGATAGCCCTGTGGTATCTATGCATAGGTCTAAAGAACAACAAGCCCCTAGGGGTAAAGGCTCTAAAAAAACATTACAAAACAATAGCTCAAAATCTATAGCTAATTTTCTCTCTCCTGTAGATAAAGAGAATAGACAGGACAAGAGAGAATCATATTCACTCTATCAGTCCACGTTAGACTTTTCTGAAACTCCTATAGAAGCTGAGGTTATTATAGGAGATGAATCTGTGAGAGAGACCACTCCTGAAGAACCTCTAACAGCTTCAGCGTTAAAGAAAACTATGACAGCTCTCCTAGTGGAGTTTCAGACATCCATCAGGGAAGAACTGATAGGCAAAATTAAAAATAATGCTAAGAATATAAAAACATTAACAGATAGAACAGAAATTGTAGAACAGACTCAATAGGTTATTTTGAAGAATAATGATGAATTAAAGAGAGAGATAATGGGACTTAAAGAGGAGATCCAGAAGCTAAAGAGCCAAAATCTCAGATTAGCGGAAGCTGAAAAACGATATAATATTAGAATCCGTGGTATATTAGAGTCTGTTACCTTTAAAGACCTCCATCAATTTGTGGAATCCTTTCTGTTAAGCTTAGTGGAGCGCCAGAGCGAGAAGCCTATAGAGAGATTATACCGGATTCCTCTTCCACCTAACATGGGCAAAGAAATTGCTAGGGATGTAATTGTAAAACTGCATCATATGTCTTATAGAGAAGCAATACTAAAAGCTTCATTTAATAAAAAATGTTTTGAGAGTCCATATGAAAATCTTAAAATATTCCCAGATCTGACAGGAGAAATTTTATTTCAATGTAAGAAACTGCAATTTGTGACTAAAGTTTTGAGAGACAAACAGATTTCCTATAGATGGGGAAATCCCCCAAAATTGATTTTTTGGTATGAGAATCACAGATACATTATTAATGACACTTTGGAAGGGGAGAATTTCCTGACAAAATTAAATAAAATTCAGTAAATATATGTTTGTTCACAGCGGTTATTTAAATATGTATTGGAATATAAATATTAGATTGTCTTCAATCAAAAGTTTTTTGTAAAGAGTAGTGTATATGTATTATTTTGATAGAAAAGGGGGGGGGGGAAAGGGAAAAAAAATTGAATGGTATTTTTTTGCTGCTAATTTAGAAGTAACATATAGATGGTACACTTTAATGAATTTAGATAATGGGGAAAATACACCATGTTTTGATTAATATTTTTTAAATTACTGTTTTACTACGGGAAATTTAAAGAGTAAAATATAAACTCACTAGTTGTTGGGTAATTTTTTAGATGTGAATATATATTTTCCCTTTTTTTAATATTAACACGAGGGAAACAATAAAGAAAACACAAACCTAGATAATGGGTAAAAATATATTAGTATTTAATAATGACACTAAGAAAATTTACTTTTATAAATTAGTGAGCAAAATACAATTCAATAGTTGATTGCTATAAGGGAAGGGGTTCACAACTGGAGTAGGGAATTTAAAGGGAGAGTTCTATTTGAAATTCTCTCAAATTAAATGGAATAATATAAACATCTAGAGTAGGATTTAAAGCTTGGACACCCAAGATAATAGTAAAAAACAGATAGAGGGTACAATAGAGCTTCGGCTAAGGCTTTCAGATGTATTCATCTGACATTGTTGCATCACGGGAGGGACTCTTCCTCTTCAAGGAGGACTGCTTACCGATATGCCTCAATGATTTGAGGAGGGATGAATGTTTTATGTTTGGTTTATGTATTGGTGTATATTTGTATTTGTGGACTGGAATTAAAGTTATCCCAGGGGAACGGGGAATGACCATCATTTCTATTGTGATGCTAACAACATGTCATTAAAGATAGTAACGCAAAACGTTCAGGGACTGAATCATCCAGCTAAATGTAGTTTTTTTCTAAAGAGCTTTCTGCAGCAAAAAGCAGATATAATCTGCTTGCAGGAGACTCATTGGCAGGGAGCTCCAATTAAATTTTTTAATACACATTATAAAGTCGCATACAATTCAATGTATAAAAAAAAGGCAAGGGGTACCTTGATTTTTTTTAGTAACAAACTTATGGTCACAGAGGAATTTGTGGAAATAGATCAGGAGGGTCGTTATATATTATGGATAGGCACAATTGACCACCAAAAATACTCAATATTGAATGTATACGTGCCGAATAGATCCCAAATTAAATTTCTTAGTAAAATCTTAAAAAAGTTTAATAAACTGATACAGGGATCTCTTATCGTTTGTGGAGATTTCAATATGCTCTCAGACCCAATTAAAGATAGAAAATCTGAAAATCGTTCACCTCCAGACTCATGAGTGATAAGATTGTCAAAACAGTTCATTTCTCTGATGACAAAATATCATTTAATTGATGTTTGGAGAGTATTGCACACCAATGAAAAGGATTTTACTTGTTTTTCTCCAAGACACCATACATATTCTAGGTTAGATTATTTTTTTGTTGATATCAATACACTTAAAAGAACTTTGAAAATTGATATTGGGCCAAGAGTGTGGTCAGATCACGATCTAGTTAACTTGGAATTGTTTTCGAAAAATTCTTCCATTAACTCAAAATCTTGGAGATTTGATTCCTCACTCATTGACTCAGAGACAAATCGGGATTTTCTTAAAAAAGAAATTGATTTCTTTTATCAAGTAAACTCGGCTTCAGTAGAATCTAACATTACACTTTGGAACACACATAAGGCTTTTATAAGAGGGATCCTGATTAAATTGCAAAGTCAAAGGAAAAGAGAAAGAGGAACTCCTTTGAGAGAATTATATATCCAATTATATAATCTGGAACTAAGAAATAAAATTAATCCTAATGCTTCTGACTCGATGTTGATTAAAAAAATCCAATTGCAGATTAAATCCATTAATCAGATGAGAACTGATAAGTCTATATGGCTTTTACAACAAAAAATTTACCATTATGGGAGTAAACCAAGTAAAATCTTAGCAAATAAACTTAGATCTCATGCTACTAAAAAAAGGGTTGATTATATTTATCACAATGGAACCTATCTTAATAACCCAGTCCAGATAGCAGAAGCATTTGAACAGTATTATTCTAGGTTATATAATTTGGAATTGGATCCTTCTTTTCAGAAGCCATCTCTGGAGGTCATTCAACATTTTTTGAATGAAATAGATTTGCCGCAAGTTTCACCAGAGGAAGTTTTAACACTAAATAATGATTTTTCCGAAAAAGAGATTTGTGACGTTATCTCTAAATTAAAGTTGGGTACTGCCCCAGGCCCAGATGGTTTTGGAAATCATTATATAGGTCTTTGGTAACAACCCTAGTCCCACATTTAAAAAATCTTTTCAATGAGATTAAAAGAAAGGGACATATTCCTTCAGAAATGTCAGAGGCTCTGATTATCACTATACCAAAAAAAGACACAGGTATTTTGGAATGTAAAGACTTCCACCCCATTTCACTTCTGAATGTTGATGTAAAAATTTATGCTAAAATGCTGGCGGATAGATTGAGTGAGGTTATTCACAAACTTGTATCAATAGATCAAACTGGATTTGTACGGGGACGTTTGGGCTCCGACAATACCAGACGCATGTTGGATTTGATTTCATATTCTAAACACAAACTTCTCCCAACGGTGTTTCTATCAATGGATGCAGAGAAGGCCTTTGACCGGGTCGGATGGGATTTTATCAGGTGTGTACTCCAGAAATATGGCCTTGGCTCTTTTGGGTCTAAGTCCATTGGAGCACTATACTCTTCCCCATCCGCTTCAATCATTGGAAATGGGTTTAAAACGCAGAGATTTGCAGTTACTAATGGAACGAGACAGGGGTGTCCCCTTTCTCCGATAATCTTTGCATTGATAATGGAGCCCATGGCAGTTTCTATAAGAGATAACCCCTCTATTCATGGAATTACAGTTGGTGGGATACAGCATAAAATAATGCTGTATGCCGATGATGCGGTTGTGTTTGTGTCTAACCCCATTGACTCTTTGAAAACTTTGCATGTAATAATAGATAAATATTCTAAAGCCTCTAACTATAAAATTAATATCTCTAAGTCACAGGTTTTGGCTCTTAATTTAGCCAGTCTGGAAAAAGATTACTTGAAATCCATCTACCAGTATAATTGGCATTCTAATACCATAACTCATATGGGAATCATATTTTATAATTCTATCCAGTTAATAATTAAAAACAACTATAAGGAGCTATTAAATAAACTTACGAAAATTGTTTCCTCTTGGAGACCTTTAAATTTAACTTTAACAGCTAGAATAGCAGCAGCCAAAATGTCGCTTCTTCCAAGATTAAGCTATATATTTAGATCTATTCCTATACCTTTATCCAAAACTTTTATAGTACATTTTCAACAAATAATAGACAAATTTATCTTTCAGGGGAAAAACAACAGAATAAAGAAAGTTATAATTTCCAGAACATTTAGGAAAGGGGGACTAGCATACCCAATGATTTAGACCTATCATGATGCTACCATGTTTTCACATGCAGTCAAATGTATAGAAAGTTTGAAAGTGGTAGGTTGGCTGCAGGTTGAAAGATGTGTAGTAGTTAAGGATTCTTTAGGCTGGTTGATGTTTAGGAAGGAGTTAAAAAAAGAACTCTTTTTAGAAGGTTCTGATATTGTTCGTGAAATACTTGAATTTTGGGATAAACATAAATTGAGATCTCAATTAATGCCTTTTCCTAGCCCTATCCTTCCGATTTTATTATTAGAGAGAGAATTGAACTTATCATTTTTGGGTGGATGGAGAGCATTTGGCATTTGTTGTTTGAGAGACTTATATATTGGCAACTCTTGGGCTTCTTTTGAAGACTTGAAGGAAAAATTTGGGCTTCCTCATAAAAGTTGGCTTGAATATAATAGACTTCTGGCTGCGTTCAGAGATTAAATCTATTCTAGTTTTAAAGTTAGATCTTTAACTTCTTTTGAAAAACTAATGATTCTAGAAGATAGAAAGCACTTAATATCTAATTGTTATAACATCTTGCGGGAGGATATGGATACATGCCCTTTTAACAAATCTAAAATTTGGCAACATTCTTTTAATCTCTCTTGGTCAGAAGAAGAATGGTCCGATTCATTTATTCTCACAGATCAAATAATTAAAAATACATCATACAGAGAGCTACACTTTAAATTAAGTACTCAATGGTATTATGTTCCAACAAAAATGGCTCAGATTACTAAAAAAGATAATCTGAAGTTTTGTTGGAGGAACTGTGGTTTGGTGGGTTCACATGCCCATATATGGTGGAGTTGCCCAATAATTCAACAATTTTGGGAAACTTGTTTTGGGCATATCAGGAATATTTTGGGCATTACCATTTCCTTTTCTGTAGAAAATGTTTTATTTCACATCTTTTCGAATCAGCTCGCTCTGGACGTAATTGCGTTTTTACTTCAGATATCCATGGCATCTAAACTGTTGATAGCAAGGAGATGGGGTCAGTCTTCCGTTCCCTCTTGGGGTGAAATCACACATATGGTAGATAGAAACAGAAATCTTGAAAAATCTCTTCAAGAGAAAGGTCTTATAAAAATAAAACTTTATAAATGGAAAATTTGGGATCAAAATAAAGATCTTTCTCGGTTATGATTTAAGTTTTAATATCTCTGGGACTTAGCTCCCAGAAATTATAATTTCTGGTACAAGTTCACAATATGTATTGTAAATGTATGTCTTGTCTTTTTATTTTGTCGTTTTTTTGCTGTGTATTCTGTTTTATATATTTATATTGTAATTGTCTACTTTTGACACCAATAAATAAAAAAAAAAAAAAAAAAAAAGAATTAATTATTAACGTACATTGATTTAATAAGTATTAATTAGTAATGGAAAATAATTTTTTTGACTTTCATCTGCACTAAAACCTTTTTAATTTTTATACTGCAGTTATATATATCGCGCAGAAGCTGCTCAGAGGAGCAAAACTAGGAAAGGAGAGGCTTGCAGTGAGGTCCTCATAATAGCAAAAGCTTTACATTGTGTGGCAAAAAGCATTGCCATGGCTTAAAATTTTAATTGCCCGTCATTTTTGAAGGGCAAGTCGCTAGTCACATATATAGTTGTGAGCATGTGGGCTGTTGCTAATGCTGCGGGCTCGCGAACGAGGGCCACAGTTGTGGCAATATTTGCAAAGTAATATAAGAGAAATTTAATAAAATACTATCTTTATTTCAGTTTAAAGTCAATTTATGATGGCACTACATATACAATCATAAAGAAATATAGAATATTTAAAACATTTTGATACATAGTGTCATGAATCAGCCAGTGGCCATATTGGATTTGGCCTGAATAGCCAGTGGCCATGTTGTGACTGGCACAGCCAGGTTGTGACTAGCAGCAATGGTCACATTTCAGAGCCATGTGTTATATTGTTATGCTGTGGGCTAGGGGGAGGAGCAGGGTTTTCTAATCACCATTAATAAAGTCATCATAATGCATAAAATGGATTGATGGAGAAAGCCCTGTGTCACAACCTACAATGATGATGGAGTATAGAGATTCCTAGTCCTCTTATCTCCTGTAGGTTTTAGACCTAATTTTGGGTGACTCCGGACCTATGGACAATCTTTATGGATACAAGAACATATGTCCCAGCCTCAGGTAGTGTGCGCTGGGAAACCTGGAAGGAAGTCAGAACGATCTCCTCAACCAGCATACACCTGCACGCAAAGTCTTGATGAAAATTATAAACCATGTTTTATTTCAGAACAGCATATTTAACCACAACACACAAGGATGGGGGAAGTGGCTACTATCACGACCCACTCTCTGGCTGGGGTCTGCTGACTTGATTTGGGATACTCTGGACCTTGGAGTAGCTTTGAGTACAGGAACATCATGTCTCAGCCCTTGGTTTAGACTGAGCAATATTGACAGTAAGTCTGACGAATCTTACTGCAAGCATATGTCCCCGGGTAAATAATACATCTACACACCACGTCTTGATGAAAATTATGAACAAATTTATTTGGAAAACAACATCTTTTAAACAGGCATACAAAATCACCAGGAGGGCTATCTTTAGTCAGCCCCTAACTGCCTCTGGCCAATCAGGCAGGGAACCATGAGACTCCTCCCAGGTCCGCCCACTAGGTGTGGCTACCTAATTCAGTTGGTGTCTGGGTCTCAAGGGAGAAACATCTACCTGTCCTCTGGAATTTGCCCTGATTATCTGAGTGAGAATCCCTGTAGACCCCCTGGGGTTATGGTGCCTCAATGTCTGTATAGACCCCTTTGTTCTGGCCTTGCTATTACTTCAAGTGTTTACTTTAGGTGATAGCTGGAAGGCAGATGGGTGATCAACTCAGGTTACATATGCAGTCAATATGGATGATGCACACAACATGCCTCCAACATTCCAATATAATATATTTACAGATATTACCACTACAACATGTTATAACCCACATGTTATGAGTTGAGGCAGTACTTCCCACGTCAGTCCACTTAATGCGTTATGACGACTTTATTAGTGGTGACGTGGTAAACTGCCTCTTCTCTCAATGCCTAACAATAACAGTGGGACTCTGCCCTGAATATATTACATTATAACAGTGGCTCTGGGAGCCCAAAACCTTCTGTTCAATAACATGTGGCAGGTAACAGTTCCAAATCCAAGATGGCCCCTGGCTGATTCATGACAACACCTCCCCAAGCGTGGCAGGAAACATCCCTGATTTTTCCAGCTACGCTGATAGTCATGAATGTGCTGGTTTGGCCCTCTGTATGCTATGCCAGTTCTTGTTTGTCCCAAGGTGCAGAGTAAAAACCTCCCCCAGCCCTTGGCCTTGCTCCCACTGTATAGAGCAAATTGCTCTTCCCATTCACACCCACCCAAATAGTCCAGGGTACCTCCCCAATAATCTGGTATCCCAGAGTACAACAGGTGGGCCACAGTTTCTGTCCCATAGCAACTCTGTTCCCCCCAGCCAGTCCCCACCGATGGGCTGGGATCTCTAATACAGTCTCTGGGCCTATGGGATCGCAAAGGGACAGCTCCTCTTGGCTTCCTTCCTCTGGTCCAGCTGTTTCCGTTGCTGCTTGGGGAGCTACGCTGCTCCCACCCAAGCTGTGCTTACACTCCTCCATTGCCCGGGGTTGAGCAACTTTATCCCAGTCCTTTCTGTTGAACTGGGTCTTTGGAGTGGTGTCTGTTCCAGTGGGCCCCTGGACAATGGTTATCCAGGGTATCTCCCCACTTGGTACACCCTCTGTCATGGTGCCACTCTGCACCCATAATGCTTTTGCCAAAGCTGGCATGCTTGCTGCCCCGGCCTGGCTCTTTGTGCCCCTGGCACTCTCTTGCTGTGGGAGGTCAGGTTCCCTGTAGCCAGAAACCAATTCTTTTCCCTCCCCACAGTCTCTTAAACAACCCTCCTGGGCTCTGTGCTTCACTAGCACCTCTGGGGACAACTCCCCTGGACTGTCAGGGTACAGACAGTGGTTATCTGATGCAGGCTGGGGAATCTCATCATTCCCTTCCAGCCTGGCCTCTAAGGCTCCCTTCCCACCGTCCATCACACAATCATCCCGAGCCTCTGGCTCCATTAACAGTTCTGGCCAACACACTTTGCCTAGAACTTCTGAGGGCAGACTTAACTTATCTGGCCCTAGCTTGTGAACAGTTCCCACTTCCTCTGGGATTAAATCTCTTGGGGTATCAGGGGGCAGACATGGATTATCTGACCCCACCCAGGGAACATTCCACTGGGTCTCTGGCTCTTGGGGCTGGTGACTAGGCCCTGACACAGTTACTGCATGTTCTAGGGGCAAACATTCTCCATCCCCAGGAGTTGGCAAAGGAACAGTGTTTACCCCTTCCCACTCCTCACTTTGTTTACAGTCTAGAAATGCCTCTCCCCAGTTCCAGTGAGCATACTCACTCTGGTACATACCGTCTGAGTTGTAAAAATACTTCTTGGGTATCGCATCCCACAATTCCACATACTCAGCCTCCAGTTGCAGCTCTTGCTGAATCAGGGGTTCCAGCAAAGGAGCCTCCGGGAACCATGCTTCCAGTCCCAGACCCCGGCAGCGTTCAACAAACAAGTTATTATGCCTCCTTGCAGTTCCCATGCCACATTCCGGATCACCATTCAGAATCTCACCGACCCCATATTCTAGATCCAAACGAAAATAGAGATCCTCTCTCCGGCCACCCAAGGACTCTATCCTGGCAAGGTACTGTTCCTCCAAGTCCATCTCTTTCTCTACCAGTTCCTCCAACCAGCTTGCCAGCTCATGGCCATGCCATAATTGCATGAATGCCATCCGTTGATTTAGCAGGAGTAGTCTGTAGTCCTCTGCTTCCATCTGCTCCATTTTCTGGTCCTTCTCAGAGTACCCCACCACTGTGCCACCAATTATCACGACCCACTCTCTGGCTGGGGTCTGCTGACTTGATTTGGGTTACTCTGGACCTTGGAGTAGCTTTGAGTACAGGAACATCATGTCTCAGCCCTTGGTTTAGACTGAGCAATATTGACAGTAAGTCTGACGAATCTTACTGCAAGCATATGTCCCCGGGTAAATAATACATCTACACACCACGTCTTGATGAAAATTATGCTTTATTTGGAAAACAACATCTTTTAAACAGGCATACAAAATCACCAGGAGGGCTATCTTTAGTCAGCCCCTAACTGCCTCTGGCCAATCAGGCAGGGAACCATGAGACTCCTCCCAGGTCCGCCCACTAGGTGTGGCTACCTAATTCAGTTGGTGTCTGGGTCTCAAGGGAGAAACATCTACCTGTCCTCTGGAATTTGCCCTGATTATCTGAGTGAGAATCCCTGTAGACCCCCTGGGGTTATGGTGCCTCAATGTCTGTATAGACCCCTTTGTTCTGGCCTTGCTATTACTTCAAGTGTTTACTTTAGGTGATAGCTGGAAGGCAGATGGGTGATCAACTCAGGTTACATATGCAGTCAATATGGATGATGCACACAACATGGCTCCAACATTCCAATATAATATATTTACAGATATTACCACTACAACATGTTATAACCCACATGTTATGAGTTGAGGCAGTACTTCCCACGTCAGTCCACTTAATGCGTTATGACGACTTTATTAGTGGTGACGTGGTAAACTGCCTCTTCTCTCAATGCCTAACAATAACAGTGGGACTCTGCCCTGAATATATTACATTATAACAGTGGCTCTGGGAGCCCAAAACCTTCTGTTCAATAACATGTGGCAGGTAACAGTTCCAAATCCAAGATGGCCCCTGGCTGATTCATGACAGCTACCCTTAGCCAGCCCCAAATGACCTCTGGCCAATCATGAAGGGGAACTGTGTGTGAACCAATAGTCCCCTCCCAGGTCCGCCCACTAAGCGGGGCCAACTAATTCATTTGGGCTCTGAATCTCCAGGGGAAAGCATGCCTTGGCTCTCCTGTGCCCATGCTAGGAAGGCTGAGAAGCCTCAGGCCATCCCATTGTTTCTGGGTGCCTGCCTGTCTGCTCTCCAGCTGTGAGCTCCCCATTGTTAGTACTCTGCTGGACACTTAGCTAATGGGATTAACAGGCCTTTGGGAACAAAGGAGGCTTGGCTGTATTCAACGGGCTTCCCCTCTACAATATAATAACATACTAATATAATAACATACATTTATATTTACAAATATAACACACAATGTTTCACCCACATATAACCAATATATCCCTTTAGATCCCTCACAGGATACTCATTACAATGAGCCTAAACATGGGAGGTATGGGAATATGCTAAGGGATAAACTTATAATACTTTATCCCCTAGACCACAACATAACAATATATCAATAACAAGTGGGCCCCAAACCTTTTCTTCCACAGCATGAGCCATGAACTTTGTCCAAACACAATATGGCCACTGGCTGATTTATGGCACCCTGTCCCAACCCTAAATACCATAACTCCCATGTTTAGGCTCAGTGTAATGAGTGTCCTGTGAGAGAGCTAATGGGACACATTGGCTATACGTGGGGGCAACATTGTGTGTTATATTTGTAAATATATAAATGTATATTATAGTAGAGAGTAGCCCTATTGTACATAGTAAACATACATCTTGTCATAGGAGTCGGTTGACCACAAAGGCTAATCCCTTGTGTACACTCACTTAAGTGATAGGAGCCATACACAATAGGATCTCCACAGACACAGAGGCACCATAACTCCAGGGGGTCTACAGCTTGTCCCCTCCCAACTATCAGAGCAGGGAGCAGAGCAAAAGGATATGCGTCTCTCCTGAGAGCTAGAAGCCAAGTGAATTAGGTAGCCACAACTAGTGGGCGGACCTGGAAGGAGTCTCATGTTTCCCATGGTGTAACCCTATGTGATTGGCCAGAGGCCATTAGGGGCTGACCTCAGGTAGCCCCTCCCTCTACTATGTTGACAAGAGTTTATATACGTGTGTTTTCCAAATAAAGGTTGTTCTTAATTTTCATGCTTTGACTAAGCATGTATTATTGACCCAGAGGCATATGCTTGTAGAGGAGCTCGTTCTGACTCCCTACTAAGGTGCTCCCAGGTACACTACCACAACAGGTGGGACTTATGCCTTTGTACCGACAAAGACTGTCCATAGGTCTAGAGTCACCCAAACGTAGGTCTAAACCTACTGGGAATAAAAGTACTAGGATACTCTTGATCCCATCATCATAGTAGGTTGTGACACATAGGTGTTACCCAGCATAAATGAATGCATTACAACATAGCTAATACATATGTAATCTAAATTATGAAGGTAAAAGAGCTAAGACCGCTCAAAAAGTACCTCTTATCTGGAAGGCATAAGCTGAAGTTTTAGATCTGATTAAAATGGGCACCACGCTCCTTTTCTTTCACATGACCAGAAGCAGACTGCTGACAAAGGGCCTCATTCTTTTAGCGGCCGCAGCCGTTGCGGGGCCACAAGGACCCTAGCATTTACAGAGCTGTACAGTGCAGGCTTGAATTTATTTTTGCGTTTTTATATTTCAGAGCTTACGGACGGTTTCAAGATATGCGGCCGGCCGTAAGGGGAGATCCTTGCGGGGCCGTATAATAGAATCGCGAGTTAACTGAACCCCCGCAAGGAATAGCAGCCTTACGGCCGATTTACGGCCGATAATAGAATGAGGCCCAAACAATATATGCAAGCATTGTTCTCCATAAAGGAAATACACAAACAATTTCCACCAAACTATCATGGATTCCCCCAAGCTCCAGAAGATCCATTCAATGGTCTTCTAAATAAAAACTGGCTTTATAACTTTTCCCCTTTTTTAATATGCACTTTGACTATTATATTTTTCAAATATATATATATATATATATATATATATATATATATCACATATACTACTTGTGGTAATTGCAAATTGTCGTCACGCAATGTTAAAAGTTATGGGCTTGCGCATGTCCCATTGCGAGGCCTGAAAGTTACAAGTTTATCAGAGACCCTCATTACAAAGGTGATCATCGAGAGGGGGAGAGAGGCTCGCAACTTTGAGGCCTGCAATGAGCGCCGAAGACCATAGGCCTTTGGGGCTCATCACGGGTCCTAAATCAGCAAAGGAGAGATACAGAGGGGCAAAGAAACAGGGGAGAGTTGGAAAGACACAGGGGAGAAAGAGGGGGGGGGGAGGAGAAACAGGCCATAGCGAGGAATGGAAAATGTGGCTTAGTTGTGGATCGAGAGGCCTGAGACTCACAAATTGAGGCTCAAAAATAGAGCATGCGCAGTGTATTTCGCGCCTAAATCAACAGTTTTGTCTTGAAACTGCTACTCTCTTGGACAATTTACAGATCTTACTCACTTTCTCCTCTTGGATTACAGAAAATTACAGAGAATTGGTAAAGTATAATTACTTTCTAATGAATGAATGAAAGAATTATTTAAAAAAATATATAAAAAAATTATAACAGATACATTTAACAGATACATTTAAGGCTAAGAAGAAAAAAAAGAAAGAAATTAAAGAAAAATATAAAATTGTATACTAATGGTATACTACTATATTTCCTATCAATAGCACTAGACACTTTTATAGGTGCAATTAATATAGAAGTGCAAACACAGAAGTCTAATTTTTTGGACCTTTGTTTCTGCTGCTTACTAATATTACACCTTTATTCCACTATTGGGGGATTACACCACAATAATATAATCAAGAGAATTCTGGTATATTTAACAGTCCCATAATTCCAGTTAAGTTTCCAAGAGTCCATTATTACTCACAACTATCCCTACTTACTTTATCTTGTCAGAATCTCAATATTTTACTTATATTTTAATATTAAGTTTTAACATAAAATCAATAAACGTTAAGTTTTAGAATTCTCTGCTGCTCTATAATGTCATTTGGGCAGAGGGTGTGCACTTTAATCTCTAAAGGATATCTGTTCTGTCCTCCCCTTGTTTATTACTATAATTTACCAACATCTAATGAGGTTGCAATGGTGTTTCAAAGGGACGATGCAGAACCACCATTTGAGCGTGATATTACAACATATCCCAGAAATCAAGTTGCACAAACTGCTATTCAAGATCAATTTAATCCAATTTTATGTGGTGGAAAACTGACACAACAATGGATCATTGATTCATATCTACAAGTAAAAGTTAATAATTTAAATCTTGCAAAAATTCAACAAAATAAGTTACGTGTTGAACAATATTGTGGATTTATGGATTATGTAGCTGAATTGGCTACAAACATAATTTTGCCATCTTCTTTCCAAGGATCTCCTCGCAATATGAGAGAAAGATACAATGATGCAATGGCTATTCTTACTAAATTTGGGAAACCTGATTTATTTATTACATTTACATGTAATTCACAATGGCCAGAGATTATGGATAATTTGAAAGCTGGACAAAGTGCTTCTGATAGACCAGATTTAGTGGCTAGAGTTTTCAAAATAAAACTATCACCTTTAATATATGACATAACAATCGCACATTAATTTGGTAAATGTCTTGTTTATTTTTATACTATTGAATTTAAAAAAAGAGGCCTTCCACATGCACATATACTTTTAATCCTACAAGAAAAAGATAAATTGAATTCTGCTGAGAGAGTGGATTCAGTCATTATTGCTGAACTACCAGATCCAGAAAAACATTCAAAACTTTATGAAATTGTTACACATGGCCTGATTTATGGTCCATGTGGAGATATAAATATACAGTCACTATGTATTAAAAATGCACAAAAGAATTCCCAAAAGAATTTAGCGTCAAACTTATGTAAATTTTGCTGGCTATCCTTTGTATAGAAGAGAAGGACAAGCTGCAATTATTCATGGAAAATGTATAGATAATCGATATGTGGTTCCATATAATTCACATTTGCTGATGAATGCACACATAAATGTGGAAGCTTGCACTTCTATCAAATCCATTAAATATGGGTATAAATATTTTTACAAAGGATATGATGCAGCAACTGTAGTTGTGCAAAGTGCATAAAACGATCAAGATAACACAATTTTACATGAGGAACTTTCATGTTATATAGATGCTAGGTATGTAAGTGCTCCAGAAGCAATGTGGTGACTTCTGAAATTTGAAATTCTATCGATTAGCTGTACATTTGCCACAAAGACAATTAGTTTAATGCTGGAGTGAAAGAGATGCTCTTGCCCAAAATGAACATAGAGAAGCGACACTTACTGCTTCGTTTACATTAAATTGTAACGACAGTGAGGCAAACATTGAGATTCTATATCACTATATCATATGTTTTCATAAATGGGGCATGGCGAAAAAGAAAAATTTGTGGTAATAAAATTAGCCCCATAATTTATACTGTTAGTCCAAGAGACATTGAACTTTTTAGCTAACAATTACTACTTTTAGATGTTCCTGGTGCCCAATGTTTTGAAAATATAAGCACAGTGAATTGCATAGTTTATGATACCTTTCAATTAGCTGTGCGACATATAAACTTCCTTGTAGATGATACTGAATGAGAGAAATGTCTAGAAGAAGCAGCACTATGCCAAATGCCAAGGCAGATGAGGAAACAGTTTTCATTCATTTGCATATTTTGTAATGTACCTAGTGCATTATCTTTGTGGAAGCAATTTAAATCAAATATGTGTGAAGACTTTATGAAAAATTACAGTGAGTCCATTGCAGAATTAAAAGGCGTAATAGAAATTCAAGAGGTATTTCTTTGTCATGGATTAAGTTGTTCAACTTTTAATCTACCAGATCCAGGAATTGTAGATGAAATAAACTATGAAGAGTGTGACTGATGTGGAAAAACAAAAAGCAGAAGAAAAAATAGCCACTTTACATTACATTACAATTGGAAGCATTTAACGACATACAACAAGCACTAGATGAAATGCTCAAGGAGCGCAATTTCTATCTAGATGGACCCGGTGGATCGGGCAAAACGTATCTATAAAATGTATCGATGTGTTTAATTTGAGGTCAAGGTGAAATAGTAGTGCAACAAATGGAATAGCTGCCCTTTTGTTGGAAGGTGGTAGAACTGTGCATAGTGGATTTAAAATTCCAATTCCCATTTTGGAAACATCAGTCTCGGATATTAGAATTACATAATTTCAAGTAAAAAATCTTAAAAAATGTTAATTAGTTATAATTGATGAGACAACAATGATGTCTTGCCATGCTCTCAAATGTATTGATCGGTTGTTACGAGAAGTCACAGCTAATGATTGGCCTTTTGAGGGCAAGGTGATGTTGTTAGGTGGCAATTTTAGGCAATCATTACCTGCTGTTGTCCATGGAAACTTAACAGACATTGTGGAAACATGTATAAAAGGGGCAATCGTGATGTTACTGCGAAATGTGAGCCCAAAAAAGGACGTTGTAATGAGACCAGTATAATTGTTCAGGATTTAAGAGATCATTTCATACCTGCTGAAATTCTGAATGGTACCCAAAAAGGCGAAAGAGTTTTCATTCCAAGAATATATTTGGCTCCGAGTGAGAGTAGCTTGCCTTTTGTCCTTCAAGGAAGACAATTTCCAATGATAATGACATTTGCCATGACCATCAATAAGTCACAAGGTCAAACTTTTTAGTCTTTTGGCTTGTTTTTGGAGGAACCAGTAATTGCCCATGGACAACTCTATGTGGCATTTTTGAGATGCAAAAATCCATTAGACATTAAAGACTTTGTCAAACAAGCAGAAAGTCAAGGTGAGCTATTAGGGGATGGGAGAGTATTTAGTAAAAATATTGTATATGATAAGGTTATGTAATTTAATTTTTTTTGGTTAAATGGTCTGTATATTTAGGTAATATGTGTAATATGTGTAAAGGAAATACATATATATATATATATATATATATATATTTACAATGTGTTACTATTATATTTGGGATTTAACTCTCCTAGCGGTATGATTATGTCAGTATTTAGAATGTTAAAGTGGTAAATTCAAAAATATTGACATAATCATACCGCTTTGTTCCGCCTCCCTGCGTCCCCTACGCTCGCAGGCAAGTGATAATATATGTATTTATATATACATATAAAGAAGATAGAAAAAGTTTAAGAAAGTGCTAGTGTGACACATATGTGACGTCACGTCATTAGCATATGCCGGTCCCGGTCACAGCCAGAAGACGCACTGCAGGGGAAGGAACAGCATCATATCATCTGATCTTGGTAAAGAGAGATGGGAAAGGGTGGTCATTGCAGAGGGGGAAGTGAAGAGGAGGAGGGGAAGAAGGAAGGGAGAGGAGGATGAAGGGAGGAGGGAGGAGGAGGATAATGAGGAGGAGGATAATGAGGAGGAGGATAAAGAGGAGGAATGGTGTGCTGAGGGTGCCCAGGCAAATTTGGCAGCACTGGGTCCCCTTCCAAATCTGCCCCTGCACTCTGAGTTACCGCTTTAGGCACTAAAAATTAACCCAAAGCCACGCTCAGGATTAACGCTAGGAGGGTTAAGGACATTTAGCTATGTGTAAATTAGAAAAAAAAAATGGTTTCACATACAGAAAATGTTTATTCTGATCGTATAAAATAAAATAAAAAAAGTACATACCATGTGAAAGATGAGGTTTCGTAATTTCATAAAAATAGGAGATAAAATGTTAGCTATATTTAAATATTATGTGTAATGTAAATAAAAAAAGGAATATGTATAAATTGTGTTATTATTACATTTGGGAATTCATGACTTATTCATGATGTATTTATGTGTAAATTATAATTAGTTTGGCATATAGAAAATGTTTTCTTATTGTATATAAAAAAAAAAAAATAACATGAGAGATAAAAATATTGGTGGAATATGATATACATGTATAAAAAAAGTTATAAAATGTGGACAGTTTAACATGAAGATATTGTTCATTATTTGTTAGGAGCAAAAAAATATACAAATTGGATGTAATAAAAAATAATAACTTTTTATTGGTTTACTGATTTATTACACAGAGAGATAGTACATAAACAGACAGAAAACACAATTTATAACACTATATCATGCCGTCATTTTTGACAAGCAAGCCGCTAGTATATATATATATATATATATATATATATTTTTTTTTTTTTTTTTTTTTTTGCTCATTATACTGTGTACCTAATTTGCCTTTAAGAGAAATGATGTCTTGATCCTAAAGTTCTATAATGTCACCTGGAGATATTGTGACCCCACCAGCTGTTGAGTGTTCTTTGAAGGTGTCCAGTAAACACTCTTCACTCAGACCTCATGTCTCATGCTGACCAGCAGCTCTTGCTCTTACATTGGAACTGGAGAGAGTCTCAGCTGGACCCCATGGAAAAAATTAGGGCCTCCATTGTAAATGATTGAGTGACCAAAATCAACCATGACCGAGAAAAACAGGAAGATATATCACCCTCCTTTAAGAGATGCCGCAGAATTGTAATCAGCCGCAGCACTGTTTTCTCTGCCTCATTCAATTTTCAAATGTCTACCTCTACAGCACAGGCTGAGAACATCACGAGGAACCATAGAGTAAGCCAAACCTCCTTTAAAGTATCCTCATTCAATTTCCAAATGTCCACCTCTACAGTACAGGCTGAGAATATCACGAGGAACCATGGAGTAAGCCAAACCTCCTCTGAAGTACATGATGAATGGTACCTAAAAAGGCAAAATAGTTTTCATTCCAAGAATATATTGAGCCCTATGATAATGGGGATAACTCTCCTTTTTTTTTTAAATATTTATTTTGTTATATAAAACATAAATATCAACAGTACAAATACACATAAAACAATTCGTATTCAATAGCGGAGAGATGGTAGACAAAGGAAATATAATAAGTTTGTAAAGATAATTTCTAATTTCTCCTTATCTTCTTCTAGTGATTACTCACTTTTTTACCCTTATTTCTTCCCCCCCTTCCCCTTTTTTCTTTCCTTTACTTATTATAGAATACGACATAAAAAACATTTACATATATCACATATATAAGCTTTCATTCAACTCCCAAAATAGAACTTGTGGTATTCTATTCACCTTGTCTCAATCTTTGTAAGTACTACTCTTATCAGTTTAATACTTGTTACGTTACCTATCAGGGGGCGTGTATAAGGCCTGGATTTTTAGAACCGGGAGATGGAAAAAGATGCTTTGTTGGTTGTATCACTTCAACTTTGGGGCACGGCACGTGCAGTCAAAGGTGCCACCAGATAGGAGTGGCGTGTTTGTAAGTACTACTCTTATCAGTTTAATACTTGTTACGTTACCTATCAGGGGGCATGTATAAGGCCTGGATTTTTAGAACCGGGAGATGGAAAAAGATGCTTTGTTGGTCGTATCACTTCAATTTTGGGGCACGGCACGTGCAGTCAAAGGTGCCACCAGATAGGAGTGGCGTGTTTGTAAGTACTACTCTTATCAGTTTAATACTTGTTACGTTACCTATCAGGGGGCGTGTATAAGGCCTGGATTTTTAGAACCGGGAGAAGTCTCAGTGATAGTGAAACGCCAAAGCTCCTAAATTACCCGTGTGTCGTCCATGCGTCTACGTTATGACGTCATAGAACGGCGACGCGGCGTAGTGCATTTAATTATACTTATACTATCAATACCTCTCTATAAATTACCAATGAATATACAATAGGACATATGGTATCAGTTAGTATAACCCCTAGCTCCTAAGTTTAAGTAGTGGAATATAACATTTCAATAGTATTTAAGCACTGGACTCTTTTTGTTTAATATAAGACTGGCCATTATCCCTGTACCTCACGTAGCACTTGCACTTTATTTTTCAATATATCGATTCTTTAAGAAGTTATATAAAATTGTATACTAATGGTATACTACTATATTTCCTATCAATAGCACTAGACAGTTTTATAGGTGCAATTAATATAGAAGTGCAAACACAGAAGTCTAATTTTTTGGACCTTTGTTTCTGCTGCTTACTAATATTACACCTTTATTCCACTATTGGGGGATTACACCACAATAATATAATCAAGGGAATTCTGGTATATTTAACAGTCCCATAATTCCAGTTAAGTTTCCAAGAGTCCATTATTACTCACAACTATCCCTACTTACTTTATCTTGTCAGAATCTCAATATTTTACTTATATTTTAATATTAAGTTTTAACATAAAATCAATAAACGTTAAGTTTTAGAATTCTCTGCTGCTCTATAATGTCATTTGGGCAGAGGGTGTGCACTTTAATCTCTAAAGGATATCTGTTCTGTCCTCCCCTTGTTTATTGCTATAATTTACCAACATCTAATGAGGTTGCAATGGTGTTTCAAAGGGACGATGCAGAACCACCATTTGAGCGTGATATTACAACATATCCCAGAAATCAAGTTGCACAAACTGCTATTCAAGATCAATTTAATCCAATTTTATGTGGTGGAAAACTGACACAACAATGGATCATTGATTCATATCTACAAGTAAAAGTTAATAATTTAAATCTTGCAAAAATTCAACAAAATAAGTTACGTGTTGAACAATATTGTGGATTTATGGATTATGTAGCTGAATTGGCTACAAACATAATTTTGCCATCTTCTTTCCAAGGATCTCCTCGCAATATGAGAGAAAGATACAATGATGCAATGGCTATTCTTACTAAATTTGGGAAACCTGATTTAT
Organism: Discoglossus pictus; assembly: GCA_027410445.1. Lineage (NCBI taxonomy): Eukaryota > Metazoa > Chordata > Amphibia > Anura > Alytidae > Discoglossus > Discoglossus pictus. The sequence goes on from CM050163.1 coordinate 249,002,084, forward strand.
TTATTACATTTACATGTAATTCACAATGGCCAGAGATTATGGATAATTTGAAAGCTGGACAAAGTGCTTCTGATAGACCAGATTTAGTGGCTAGAGTTTTCAAAATAAAACTATCACCTTTAATATATGACATAACAATCGCACATTTATTTGGTAAATGTCTTGTTTATTTTTATACTATTGAATTTAAAAAAAGAGGCCTTCCACATGCACATATACTTTTAATCCTACAAGAAAAAGATAAATTGAATTCTGCTGAGAGAGTGGATTCAGTCATTATTGCTGAACTACCAGATCCAGAAAAACATTCAAAACTTTATGAAATTGTTACACATGGCCTGATTTATGGTCCATGTGGAGATATAAATATACAGTCACTATGTATTAAAAATGCACAAAAGAATTCCCAAAAGAATTTAGTGTCAAACTTATGTAAATTTTGCTGGCTATCCTTTGTATAGAAGAGAAGGACAAGCTGCAATTATTCATGGAAAATTTATAGATAATCGATATGTGGTTCCATATAATTCACATTTGCTGATGAATGCACACATAAATGTGGAAGCTTGCACTTCTATCAAATCCATTAAATATGGGTATAAATATTTTTACAAAGGATATGATGCAGCAACTGTAGTTGTGCAAAGTGCATAAAACGATCAAGATAACACAATTTTACATGAGGAACTTTCATGTTATATAGATGCTAGGTATGTAAGTGCTCCAGAAGCAATGTGGTGACTTCTGAAATTTGAAATTCTATCGATTAGCTGTACATTTGCCACAAAGACAATTAGTTTAATGCTGGAGTGAAAGAGATGCTCTTGCCCAAAATGAACATAGAGAAGCGACATTTACTGCTTCGTTTACATTAAATTGTAACGACAGTGAGGCAAACATTGAGATTCTATATCACTATATCATATGTTTTCATAAATGGGGCATGGCGAAAAAGAAAAATTTGTGGTAATAAAATTAGCCCCATAATTTATACTGTTAGTCCAAGAGACATTGAACTTTTTAGCTAACAATTACTACTTTTAGATGTTCCTGGTGCCCAAAGTTTTGAAAATATAAGCACAGTGAATTGCATAGTTTATGATACCTTTCAATTAGCTGTGCGACATATAAACTTCCTTGTAGATGATACTGAATGAGAGAAATGTCTAGAAGAAGCAGCACTATGCCAAATGCCAAGGCAGATGAGGAAACAGTTTTCATTCATTTGCATATTTTGTAATGTACCTAGTGCATTATCTTTGTGGAAGCAATTTAAATCAAATATGTGTGAAGACTTTATGAAAAATTACAGTGAGTCCATTGCAGAATTAAAAGGCGTAATAGAAATTCAAGAGGTATTTCTTTGTCATGGATTAAGTTGTTCAACTTTTAATCTACCAGATCCAGGAATTGTAGATGAAATAAACTATGAAGAGTGTGACTGATGTGGAAAAACAAAAAGCAGAAGAAAAAATAGCCACTTTACATTACATTACAATTGGAAGCATTTAACGACATACAACAAGCACTAGATGAAATGCTCAAGGAGCGCAATTTCTATCTAGATGGACCCGGTGGATCGGGCAAAACGTATCTATAAAATGTATCGATGTGTTTAATTTGAGGTCAAGGTGAAATAGTAGTGCAACAAATGGAATAGCTGCCCTTTTGTTGGAAGGTGGTAGAACTGTGCATAGTGGATTTAAAATTCCAATTCCCATTTTGGAAACATCAGTCTCGGATATTAGAATTACATAATTTCAAGTAAAAAATCTTAAAAAATGTTAATTAGTTATAATTGATGAGACAACAATGATGTCTTGCCATGCTCTCAAATGTATTGATCGGTTGTTACGAGAAGTCACGGCTAATAATTGGCCTTTTGAGGGCAAGGTGATGTTGTTAGGTGGCAATTTTAGGCAATCATTACCTGCTGTTGTCCATGGAAACTTAACGGACATTGTGGAAACATGTATAAAAGGGGCAATCGTGATGTTACTGCGAAATGTGAGCCCAAAAAAGGACGTTGTAATGAGACCAGTATAATTGTTCAGGATTTAAGAGATCATTTCATACCTGCTGAAATTCTGAATGGTACCCAAAAAGGCGAAAGAGTTTTCATTCCAAGAATATATTTGGCTCCGAGTGAGAGTAGCTTGCCTTTTGTCCTTCAAGGAAGACAATTTCCAATGATAATGACATTTGCCATGACCATCAATAAGTCACAAGGTCAAACTTTTTAGTCTTTTGGCTTGTTTTTGGAGGAACCAGTAATTGCCCATGGACAACTCTATGTGGCATTTTTGAGATGCAAAAATCCATTAGACATTAAAGACTTTGTCAAACAAGCAGAAAGTCAAGGTGAGCTATTAGGGGATGGGAGAGTATTTAGTAAAAATATCGTATATGATAAGGTTATGTAATTTAATTTTTTTTGTTAAAATGGTCTGTATATTTAGGTAATATGTGTAATATGTGTAAAGGAAATACATATATATATATTTACAATGTGTTACTATTATATTTGGGATTTAACTCTCCTAGCGGTATGATTATGTCAGTATTTAGAATGTTAAAGTGGTAAATTCAAAAATATTGACATAATCATACCGCTTTGTTCCGCCTCCCTGCGTCCCCTACGCTCGCAGGCAAGTGATAATATATGTATTTATATATACATATAAAGAAGATAGAAAAAGTTTAAGAAAGTGCTAGTGTGACACATATGTGACGTCACGTCATTAGCATATGCCGGTCCCGGTCACAGCCAGAAGACGCACTGCAGGGGAAGGAACAGCATCATATCATCTGATCTTGGTAAAGAGAGATGGGAAAGGGTGGTCATTGCAGAGGGGGAAGTGAGGAGGAGGAGGGGAAGAAGGAAGGGAGAGGAGGATGAAGGGAGGAGGGAGGAGGAGGATAATGAGGAGGAGGATAATGAGGAGGAGGATAAAGAGGAGGAATGGTGTGCTGAGGGTGCCTAGGCAAATTTGGCAGCACTGGGTCCCCTTCCAAATCCGCCCCTGCACTCTGAGTTACCGTTTTAGGCACTAAAAATTAACCCAAAGCCACGCTCAGGATTAACGCTAGGAGGGTTAAGGACATTTAGCTATGTGTAAATTAGAAAAAAAAAATGGTTTCACATACAGAAAATGTTTATTCTGATCGTATAAAATAAAATAAAAAAAGTACATACCATGTGAAAGATGAGGTTTCGTAATTTCATAAAAATAGGAGATAAAATGTTAGCTATATTTAAATATTATGTGTAATGTAAATAAAAAAAGGAATATGTATAAATTGTGTTATTATTACATTTGGGAATTCATGACTTATTCATGATGTATTTATGTGTAAATTATAATTAGTTTGGCATATAGAAAATGTTTTCTTATTGTATATAAAAAAATAAAATAACATGAGAGATAAAAATATTGGTGGAATATGATATACATGTATAAAAAAAGTTATAAAATGTGGACAGTTTAACATGAAGATATTGTTCATTATTTGTTAGGAGCAAAAAAATATACAAATTGGATGTAATAAAAAATAATAACTTTTTATTGGTTTACTGATTTATTACACAGAGAGATAGTACATAAACAGACAGAAAACACAATTTATAACACTATATCATGCCGTCATTTTTGACAAGCAAGCCGCTAGTATATATATATATATATATATATATATATATATATATATATATATTTTTTTTTTTTTTTTTGCTCATTATACTGTGTACCTAATTTGCCTTTAAGAGAAATGATGTCTTGATCCTAAAGTTCTATAATGTCACCTGGAGATATTGTGACCCCACCAGCTGTTGAGTGTTCTTTGAAGGTGTCCAGTAAACACTCTTCACTCAGACCTCATGTCTCATGCTGACCAGCAGCTCTTGCTCTTACATTGGAACTGGAGAGAGTCTCAGCTGGACCCCATGGAAAAAATTAGGGCCTCCATTGTAAATGATTGAGTGACCGAAATCAACCATGACCGAGAAAAACAGGAAGATATATCACCCTCCTTTAAGAGATGCCGCAGAATTGTATTCAACCGCAGCACTGTTTTCTCTGCCTCATTCAATTTTCAAATGTCTACCTCTACAGCACAGGCTGAGAACATCACGAGGAACCATAGAGTAAGCCAAACCTCCTTTAAAGTATCCTCATTCAATTTCCAAATGTCCACCTCTACAGTACAGGCTGAGAATATCACGAGGAACCATGGAGTAAGCCAAACCTCCTCTGAAGTACATGATGAATGGTACCTAAAAAGGCAAAATAGTTTTCATTCCAAGAATATATTGAGCCCTATGATAATGGGGATAACTCTCCTTTTTTTTAAATATTTATTTTGTTATATAAAACATAAATATCAACAGTACAAATACACATAAAACAATTCGTATTCAATAGCGGAGAGATGGGAGACAAAGGAAATATAATAAGTTTGTAAAGATAATTTCTAATTTCTCCTTATCTTCTTCTAGTGATTACTCACTTTTTTACCCTTATTTCTCCCCCCGCCCTTCCCCTTTTTTCTTTCCTTTACTTATTATAGAATACGACATAAAAAACATTTACATATATCACATATATAAGCTTTCATTCAACTCCCAAAATAGAACTTGTGGTATTCTATTCACCTTGTCTCAATCTTTGTAAGTACTACTCTTATCAGTTTAATACTTGTTACGTTACCTATCAGGGGGCGTGTATAAGGCCTGGATTTTTAGAACCGGGAGATGGAAAAAGATGCTTTGTTGGTTGTATCACTTCAACTTTGGGGCACGGCACGTGCAGTCAAAGGTGCCACCAGATAGGAGTGGCGTGTTTGTAAGTACTACTCTTATCAGTTTAATACTTGTTACGTTACCTATCAGGGGGCGTGTATAAGGCCTGGATTTTTAGAACCGGGAGATGGAAAAAGATGCTTTGTTGGTCGTATCACTTCAATTTTGGGGCACGGCACGTGCAGTCAAAGGTGCCACCAGATAGGAGTGGCGTGTTTGTAAGTACTACTCTTATCAGTTTAATACTTGTTACGTTACCTATCAGGGGGCGTGTATAAGGCCTGGATTTTTAGAACCGGGAGATGGAAAAAGATGCTTTGTTGGTCGTATCACTTCAATTTTGGGGCACGGCACGTGCAGTCAAAGGTGCCACCAGATAGGAGTGGCGTGTTTGTAAGTACTACTCTTATCAGTTTAATACTTGTTACGTTACCTATCAGGGGGCATGTATAAGGCCTGGATTTTTAGTACCGGGAGATGGAAAAAGATGCATTGTTGGTTGTATCACTTCAATTTTGGGGCACGGCACGTGCAGTCAAAGGTGCCACCAGATAGGAGTGACGTGTTTGTAAGTACTACTCTTATCAGTTTAATACTTGTTACGTTACCTATCAGGGGGCGTGTATAAGGCCTGGATTTTTAGAACCAGGAGATGGAAAAAGATGCTTTGTTGGTCGTATCACTTCAATTTTGGGGCACTTTGTGACATTAGCTTCTTATGCTCAAACATGTCCTTTACAGGCACCTGACTATGGGCAGATGAGCAGGAACTGCTCAAGGCGAGAGACGGAGTGGCGGATGGTTGAGAGGGGGCAAGGAGGACAGCAGTGGTTGATGTGGCTTATGATGCTGCACCAGGAGGAGGATGGCGGCTTTGAGTTTGTATGCTGCTTGTACTCATGTGTTGGTCTGGAGTCACCCAAACATTAGGTCTCAACCTGTAGAGGATAAGGGAACCAGGCTACTCTAGACCTCATTCATCATTACAGGTTTTGACAGATCGGTACTATGCGTCCAAGCTACTGTGACAACAGATATGAGTGGCACTGTGCACTTGCAGAAGTTGGTAGAGTAGACGCTGTAGGTCTGACACACACGCTTGCAGACAACTAACTGCTATGCAATCTATTACAGTAGAAAAAATGTTTTTGGTTTTAAATGTACACTACTGTTACACCAGATATGAGTGGTGTGTTAAGTAGTACTACTCCTATCAGTTTAATCCCTGTTGTGTGCCTTTTTTTGGGGTTTGGTTGTTGAAGCCACAGTGCAGCACCAGAGGCCTAGAAAAATTAGGCATGTACACATGCCTGAAAAATTAGGTATTGTTGATCTTGCAGCGAGCAGAGAAGGTAGGCCTGATTCAACGCCCCATCCCTGCATATCCACACTCAGAGATTGAGGGGGCGACCCTTACAAGGCCACGGGCCAGAGATATAAAGGGGGGCCATCCCAAATAAGCACACAAGCGGGGACAAAGGTAGTGAAGGGGACATAGAGGCCCATGGACTGACAATCGCCATCTTGGCAGGAAAAGGGCCCAGCAATTAAGCCAAACTGACCCAGCACAGGCAGCTACTTGAGTCAAACGCTGTACAATTACACCTTAATAAAGCTGAAACATGCAGCAGCAGGGATTCTAAATGGCCACACAGGGACAAGGAGGCTAACAGCCCCCACAGTCTCTGCACCACTCTTTTTAACAGACAACCCAAGGGGCTAACCAGTGACCTTGCCCACAAAAAAAAAGCAGAATTTTATTGGAGGAATTATTAGTGTCTTTACCCCCCAAGAGAGGACATAATATACGGTATCTTTAGACTACCTGATGGCCAAACCTCCTTTAGCCCCAATGCTATCCAAGAAACATTTCAAAACTTCGATCAGACCATATATTCATCCCAATCCCGCTGCAGCGGATCTGACATAGAGTCCTTCCTACTACAGCAAGAAGTCCACAAAATACCTGTACCTCAATTGGACAGCTTGAACCTAGACATATCCCAAGAGGAAGTTAAATCTACAATCCAAGATCTTAAATTTGGCAAGTCCCCAGGGCCAGACGGTTTTACTCATCTGTACTATAAGAAATTTGAGCCCTTGCTTACCCCCGCACCTAACATCTTTGTTTAACGCTATACTAAATGGAGAACCTATGCCCCCTTAATTGAATCAGGCCGACCTCATAGTCTTTCCAAAAGAGGGTAGGGACCCGAATCTCAAACTGTATTACAAGGCAGCGCAGCTGGCTTTCATTCCTCTGGCGCATTCTCCAAAACACATCAGCCGCTCTGGGTATTTATGGAAAATGTAAGCATGTCACCTTATACATGGGATACAGTAATATGGATTCCAGGCCTGTATACTTTTTTGAGAAACTTGAAAAACCCATTGATTAAGCACTCATTAAAAATATGGACGGAGATGAACTGGACACAAAAACTTGACACTCGGGTATCAGATCTTACCCCTATCGTACCCAATCCCCACTTTAAGATACATCTTCCGGAAAGCTCTCTCAGTTGGTGGAAGTCTCAGACCCTACTAAGGGTTGGTCCATGGTGGCATGACGACAAAATAATGACCTTTGAGTGGGTGAGAGATAGATACAATTTACCGATAAGTGGTAGGGGAACCCCCCAAATAAACACCTGGCTACTCAAAAAATGTAGGGATTCCCCCTTTCAGCCTGGTATTATTAGCCTCATGTATGAACTATTTAATGAAAACTCATGGACAAACAAACCAGACTATACCAAAGCCTGGGAGAGGGATTTGGGCACCGAGTTGGCAGATAGCACATGGGATAAAAGTTGGCAAGGCTTAAGTAGGGGATCTTTAAATTATAGTCTGCTTGAGACTTCAATAAAGGTCCTACACAGGACATATATTACTCCTTTTAAGCTAAATAAATGGGATCCAAAACGGAGCAGCTAATGTTTTAGGAACAGTGGTAATGAGGCTACATTTATTCATGTCTGGTGGGAGTGTTCGGCAGTCATAAGACTATGGAAAGAAACATGCTTACTAGCTTCTAAAATGTTTAAGATTCAGATTTCTGCTAATATAGAAAACTGCATGCTGGGTGTTCCGCATGTCTGTCTCTTGCCCGCTCAAAATAGGCAATTAAAGTTCATCATATTGGCCACAAAGAACCATATAGCCAGACAATGGAAATCGGATACCCTACACTTTCAGGTGGTTAAAAATAAATTAAACTTTATCCTTATAAATGAACGCCTTACCCATTTAGTAGACAACTCCATTGATACATTTTGAGATATATGGTCTCCGTGGCTGCAATTAAGGGATAGCATATCATCTGGAGACAGTTAAAGAAATTTAGGTCCGGAATAGGGTCTCCCCTAAATGGGAGAGGATATTCTCAAGAGAATGGGATGGATAGAGGTGTGTGTGGATCCTTAGAGGGGCGGAGGACGGAGGTAAGTGCTATATTTTACATCATATTTATGTAAAAAAGGAGGATGTTTGTGGACCTTTCCCTTTCCCAACATGTTAAATGTTAAAACTAGTTATTTTTTTTCCCAATTATAGTCGGATTCAAGACTTAAAGGGAATCAACTTAAAACAAACTGAATTAAAGCTATATTAATACCTGAAAAGTAAAAAAAATATATATATTTTTAGGCTAAAGGCACAACCAAATCCAGATAACATACTAGCCCTGGATATGGTATAAGCTCCAAGATTATGGAATGGAAAGGGGTAAACTGAGTATTAATAGAGATAAGGTAACTCAGTGATGTATTAACATGTATGGATATATATGTAACATGGAAATGGTTGTTTGAATATGATATATTACCTGACCTAATAAAAAAAAAATTTTAAGAAAAAATACACATAGCTAGTAGTTGGAAAACCCCAAATTAATAAAAAAAAAAAACTATTTACTGCTCAACGAGAGATTAAACCATGTAGTCTTGGAAAGAATCACCCAGTTCCAGACAATTTGGGATCCCTTGATAACATCCCCATTTAGTGCACCACTAATATAATAAAACATTTGTTAATGGTTGAAGCGACTCGGGGGGAAAGACCGGAGTTGGGGAGCCCTGGAGGAGACCCTTCAGAAGCAACCGGCGGCAAAATCATCTGAGGAAAGGAGAGGTCGCCTACTGAAGCCTGCCCTAGGGTAACCCAAGGGCGATTGAGCAGGTTAGATATTGTAAATAATAAGCTACTGCTGGAGTGATGATAGATAATAGGACTTTACTATTGTCTGTTTTACCATGTCTTAGGTTTCTCTTAAAAATTGCAATCACAGTAAAAAAAAAGAAAATGTATTAACCAAAAAAGTAAAAAAAAGAAGGCCTAGCCACCTAATTTTAACAAAATGTCTTCATTGTAAATATGTATTTTTGCACAACTGTTGTGTTATGCAAGACTGTTCAATATGCTTTCTTTTCCATTACATGCCGTACGCCTTCTGGCATAAAAATTGAAATTCAAAAATTAGATATTGTTGCAGCCGCTGCTGTTGCAGCGGCCAGAAAAATTGACCTTTGTTCCCCAGGCAGAAAGTACCATAAAACTTTGCCTCTTCTTGAACCCTAGTTGGTGGCGGATAATTCACGCAAGTCATCCGGCATTCACAGATAACATACAGCAGCGTGTGGACCATTTATAGCCGAAGGCAGCTCATCTCATCAGGCCTTTTTCAGTCGAATGTATCGCCCAGTGTCAGTCCCTTCGGGATCCATCCCCCATTCATCTTTATAAAGGTGAGGCAATCTAGACTTTTTTGCCCTAGGCGACTTCTCTTCTCGGTGACAAAACCTCCTGCTGCACTGAAGGTCCTTTCTGACAGGACACTTGAAGCGGGGCAGGCCAGAAGTTCAATTGCAAATTGGGATAGCTCAGGCCACAGGTCTAGCCTGCATACCCAGTAGTCAAGGGGTTCATCGCTCCTCAGAGTGTCGATATCTGCTGTTAAGGCGAGGTAGTCTGCTACCTGTCGGTCAAGTCGTTCTCTGAGGGTGGATCCGAAGGGCTGATGTGATGCGTAGGACTGAAAAAGGTCCGCATGTCCTCCATCAACAACACGTCTTTTAAACGTCCTGTCCTTGCCGGCGTGGTCGTGGGAGGTGGATTACTTTCACCTCTTCCCCTGTTATATTGCCCTTGTGCTGTGACATCACCCTTATATGCTGTGTAAAGCATACTTGTTAATTTGTTTTGGACCTGCTGCATCCTTTCTGACTTGCGGTAATTTGGTAACAAATCAGGCACTTTCTGCTTATACCGGGGGTCTAGTAGCATGCACACCCAGTACAGGTCGTTCCCCTTCAGCCTTTTTATACGAGGGTCCTGCGACAGGCACGACAGCATGAAAGACCCCATTTGCACAAGGTTGGATGCCGAGCTAGTCATGTCCCGTTCCTCGTCTTCAGTGATCTCGCTGAAGATATGTTCTTCCCCCCAGCCACGTACAACACCACAGGTACCAGATAGGTGACAACGAGCACCCTGGGATGCCTGTTGTGATTGGTCTTCCTCCTCCCCCTCAAAGCCACATTCCTCCTCTGACTCCTCTTCCTCACAATCCTCTTCCAGCGTTGCCGCAGGTCCAGCAAGCAATGCTGATAAGGCTGTTTCTGGTGGTGATGGTGACCACAACTCTTCCTCTTCCTCGTCACGCTCATCTACGGCCTGATCCAGCACTCTTCGCAGGGCACGCTCCAGGAATAAAACAAATGGTATGATGTCGCTGATGATGCCTTCGGTGCGACTGACAAGGTTTGTCACCTCCTCAAAAGGACGCATGAGCCTACAGGCATTGCGCATGAGCGTCCAGTAACGTGGCAAAAAAATCCCCAGCTCCGCAGAGGCTGTCCTAGCACCCCGGTCATACAAATACTCGTTAATGGCTTTTTCTTGTTGGAGCAGGCGGTCGAACATTAGGAGTGGTGAATTCCAATGTGTGGGGCTGTCACAAATGAAGCGCCTCACTGGCATGTTGTTTCGCTGCTGGATATCTGAAAAGTGCGCCATGGCCATGTAGGAATGCCTGAAATGGCCACACACCTTTCTGGCCTGCTTCAGGACGTCCTGTAAGCCTGGATACTTATGGACAAAGCGTTTTACGATCAGATTACACACATGTGCCATGCACGGCACATGCGTCAACTTACCCAAATTCAATGTCGGCAACAAATTTTTTTCCGTTGTCACAAACCACTTTGCAAATCTCTAGTTGGTGCGGAGTCAGCCATTGATCCACCTGTGCGTTAAGGGCGGACAGGAGTGCTGGCCCGGTGTGACTCTCTGCTTTGAGGCAAGTCAACCCCAAGACGGCATGACACTGCCGTATCCGGGATGTGGAATAGTATATGGGGAGCTGGGGGGGTGTCATTGATGTGGAGCAAGACACAGCAGCAGAAGAGGACTCAGCTGAGGAGGTTATGGAAGAGGATGGAGTAGGAGGAGAAGAGGAGGTGGCAGCAGGCCTGCCTGCAAGTCGTGGCGGTGTCACCAACTCCTCTGCAGAGCCACGCATTCTATGCTTGGCAGGCGTCAGCAGGTTTGCCCAATGCACAGTGTAGGTGATATACCTGCCCTGACCATGCTTTGCAGACCAGGTATCAGTGGTCAGATGGACCCTTGGCCCAACACTGTGTGCCAGAGATGCCATTACTTCCTTTTGCACAATTGAGTACAGGTTGGGGATTGCCTTTTGGGCAAAGAAATTTCGTCCGGGTACCTTCCACTGCGGTATCCCAATCGCTAAAAACTTTTTGAACGCCTCCGACTCCACCAGCTTGTATGGTAAAAGCTGGCGGGCCAAGAGTTCAGACAAGCCAGCTGTCAGACGCCGGGCAAGGGGGTGACTTTGTGGCATTGGCTTCTTACGCTCAAACATGCCCTTGACAGACACCTGACTGTGGGGACATGAGCAGGAACAGCAAGAGGCGAGAGATGGAGTGGCGGATAGTTGAGAGGGGGCAAGGAGGACAGCAGTGGTTGACGTGGATGAAGATGCTGGACTAGGAGGAGGATGGCGGCTTTGACTTTGTGTGCTGCTTGTACTCATGTGTTGATCCCATAGGCGTTTGTGATGTGACATCATGTGCCTTCACAAAGAAGTTGTACCTAGGTGGGTGTTGGACTTCCCACGACTCAGTTTCTTTTGGCGCAGGTTGCAAATGGCATCGCTGTTGTCACAGGCAGACTGTCTGGCTGACCCCGGGTGCCGATGCATGCTGTCTGACTGTGCCACTAGCTCGTTGCGATGACCTCCCTCTACTTCCAACTCGTCTCCTCCTCCTCTCTGTCTCCCCATCTGAACTTTCCCCCTGTTCTTCTTCTCTTCTAGCAGGCACCCACGTGACATCCACAGACGCATTGTCATCATCATCACCCGCCTCACTTGTATATGACAACTGAACAAAGGAAGCAGCAGCGGGTACATCATCATCATCATCATCACATCGTACGTACATGTGTGTAATGCTGCCTGACTGAGACATATCCCTGTTATCTACATTCTCTGGCAATAATGGTTGCGCATCACTCATTTCTTCAAACTGATGTGTAAATAACTCTTCTGACTGATCAATTGAATTGGCTGTGGTACTAGTGTTGGTGGTGGCGGCAGGCGGGTGAGTGGTAACTTGAGAGGTGCCCGAAGCTAATCTGGAGGAGGATGGTGCGTCAATGTTCCAAGCGGAAGCTGTAGAAGATTGGGTGTCCTGTGTTAGCCAGTCAACTACGTCCTCTGAACTTTTCAAGTTCAGGGTAACTGGCCTCTGAACACTGGGCATTATTGTAGGGCCAAAGGGAATCACAGCACCACGATCACGACGGCCTCTGCGGGGTGTCCTGCCTCTGCCTGTCATTTTTTTTTAAATGTGGACTGTTGGTACCCCAACTAGACTTGATTGGTTGAACTTGGCACAGTGTATTTTAAAATGATGAGAAAACATGTTCTGTAAACTAAATAAAAATCATATTAGGAGGTTGAAAGAAAAAGAAACCGGATGGGGGGATACCGAGCAGAGCACACCATCTACAGCCCACTGGGAGACAAACTCATCCATTCCCCCAGTGGACAAAGCCAGGTGGTACTCTGCCCGGATACGGGAGCGCACCAGCACCCGGAACATGGCCTCAGGTGACAAGGGAACCCGCCCTATCAAACACTGCTTCCTGGACTTATATATAGCCAATTTGGCTAATGCCAGGAGCAGGTTGACGAGGAGGTCCCTGGCCTTATTGCCCCGGGACACTGGGCGCCCAAAAATAAAAATGTGAGGGGAGAAATGCAGCCAGAACTGCAGGAGGAGGCCCCTCAAGAGTGACAAGAGGGGCTGCAGTCTGGCGCAACTAAAATAAATATGATACACGGACTCTCCCTTGCCACAGAATGGACAAGTGGAGGGAGAGTCCGTGAATTTAGCTAAGTACTCTCCCGTGCTCAGTGCACCATGGAGCACTCTCCAACTCAAGTCCCCGGTGGGTCGTGGAACTAAATCAGAATAAAGTTCCCTCCACCGGGGCCTCTTGCCCTCGTCAGCTGGTAGGACCCGCCTCCAGATGGTATCGGGACGGGTCACAAGGGCAAGGAAGTGCACTGTATGGAGCACG